>VXBW01005899.1:22782-35089 GCA_013400375.1 Thinocorus orbignyianus | reverse complement strand
TTGTAACCCCCCCCCCCCCCCCCCCCCCCTCCCCTTAGTTTCCTTCCATTTTAGTCTTTTAACTCATAACCTATGACTATATTAGTAATTAAAATGGACCAGGAACCATTTTCTGGTCCTGAGGCAAGTGGCAGAGCATATTTAGTGCCAAGAGAGATAAACTCTGTTTTTCCCTCACTCTGTGCCTACATATATATCGTCAAACTGGAACCATCCTTAGTCCATGCTGTTATGTTACTGTGAAAGAGCAGGTGGCATATGCCAAAACCATGTCTGGAAACATCCTAACAGTTAAGCCTGGTAGAATAAAGGCAGGACTGTGCTTGTGCTTATAACTTAGCTGAGTTTTCTCCTTGCTTTCTTGACTTTTATAGTATAGAACTCACACAGGGATTTCAGACAAAGTATCCTAAATTACCAGTCTTCCTTGTTGTTACTGTCCTCACAGAGTCTCACTTGCTCCGTGTTTCAAAAGTTGCACTTCCTTCCTTTTTCAAGCTACATGATTTTCCAGAGAATTCAACTGAATTGATACCTGTCCCTGGTTTTACAGCGTGGGCTCTGCTTTTGTTTAGTGGGTGTTTCCTTCAAAGTTTTATGTCACAATGTAAAGGCTATATTTGGTTCTGTTAGTTCTTCTGCAGGAAGATAGACCTTAAGCTGCATTGCAGTTCACTATTTTGAAGCAGTAGAACACCGAGCTCAGGACAAGGACTCTATACTTCCACGCATCACTGGTGAGGCCCTAAATCAAATACTGTGCCCATTTTTGGGCTCCTCAGTGTAAAAAATGCATAGATTTTCTAGAGGTAGTCCAGAGAAGGCAACCAAACCCCAAAAAGGGGTTTAGAGAACAATTCTTATGAGGAGAGGCTGAGGGAGCTGGGGTTGTTTAGCCTGGAGAAGGCTGAGGGGAGACCTTATCACTTTCTACAACTACTTGAAAGGAGGTTGTAGAGAGGTGGATGTCAGTCTCTTTTCCCAAGTAACATGTGATTGTATGAGAAAATGGCCTCAAGTTGCCCCAGGGGATGTTTAGTTTGGGTATTAGGATAAATTTCTGCACAGAAAGGGTTATCAACACTGAAACAGGATGCCCAGAGAAGTGGTGGAATCGGTATCACTGGAGGCATTTAAAAGACAAGTAGATGTGGTGTTTAGAAACATGGTTTAGTGATGGTTTTTGCCAGTGTTAGGTTGATGGCTGGACTCGATGACCTGAAAGGTACCATCCAACCTAGGCAATTCTATGGTTTTATAACCAATAGTGTGTTGTCTTTACTGTGACAACAGACACTGTAGTAAATCTAGTGATGCTGTATACATATGGGGAGTCCTAAGTGGAACGTTATCAAGCTTACTAAGATTCAAAAGAGAGGAAATATCCATTCGTACAACTCAGTAACTTAATTAAAAAATAAGGGAGAATTAGAGTCAGTATCTAGCACTGCAGTTGATTTAAATGCAACATTAAGGAGCTCCTATTGAAATGAGTTACTGTACTTGTCAGTGTGGACACGGAATGAATAGCTTGACCTATAATTTGACAAGATGCTTGAAAACAAGTTTGAGGAGTTTTTTCTTAGGATTTTGAAAGATACGTGCATACTATTTAATATCTATCATGCACTTTAAGTATCAGCAAGTTTCTGGTATATAAAAGCTACAGCCACTGAATTAACAGAACTAACTTCTACTTTAAAAGAATATTTAAAGAAATATTTTCTAAGGAATTTAAATAATTCAGAAGTAAATTTGGAAATAGTTTGTAAACAAAAGAACTGAAAACAGTAGCTTTAGTCAAATAACATACAGCATATTTTATTAAACTGGGGAAAACCAAGAGTACCTCAAGTTACCAAAAATATTAAAAAAAAACAAACAAACAAACAAACCAAAAAAAACAAAAAAAAAACAAAAACAAAAAAAAATAAAACAAAAAAAAAACCAGACCAGTTAAGCTGCCCAATCCATCTACTGAGACATCTTGCCTATCAGAGTTGATAGTTGGTTCAGTGTTTCTTTGAAACACTGTCTAAAATGTTAATCGATACAACTAGGCAAGCATGAAATTGAACTGTTTCCTCTTGGACCTGAAGTAGTGCTATATCATGACATACTCTTCTTTCAACATCATTCTAGTGCTATATGAAAAGACTGAAAGGTATAAGAGATTAACATTTTTTGCCAAGTAACAAGCATACTTATATCATGTATAAGGGGAAATACTGCTTGAATAATCTCATTTTCATATTGTTATTGTTATCTGTAGTTTTAGATACGGGTTTGGTTTTGTTTTTTTTTTTAATTTTTGCTTTCTATTGCTATTAGTTTTTATTGTTTCATTTATGAAGAAGTCAGTGAGATCTCACTGAAAGAAGAGACAATTCTTTTGAAGCTTAACAACAAGGCTGATATGATAAATAGATGTCTATAATGTTGGCATGAGTTGAGCAATGTGTAATTTCAATTATCCCTTCAAAATTGTTTCCCAGATCTTATTTAAGACCACAACAGAAGCTGAAATTGTTCTGAAATTATTTTCTACAGTGAGGTAAGAGCCCAGATAGCAAAATATAAGTGCTAAATTAAAAGTAGTCAACCAGTGAAAAAGACAACACATTAATAAGGTTTAACTGCATAACAGCATAGTGTAATTTATGAAGTGAAAAGAGGTACTGATAGTGGAAAACAAATGGGGAAAATTTCGCAATATGCCACAGCAAAACCAAAATTGTCTTGTTTCACCATTTGCAGTAGTATCTGTGCTGTAGCAATCTTGCTAGTGATAAATTAACAGTACTAGTAAAATAATTTTATGAGATTATAAACTAATAAGTGGTTATCTTTAAATGACTTTATCATCCAATACAATTCATTTTACTTCTGGAACTAGATTGCAAGGACATCCCAGCAATTTCAAGAATAATTTATTTAATTGTTTTTTATTTTTTAAAGTTACTATCTCTATTTTCTTTTTGTTTTAATTATCTCTTTTCCATATATTTACAACAACAGATAAAATTTTCATTTTCATTTACATTTCAATTTGCAACAAATTTTCTTTTCCTTTTTTTTTTTTTCCCTCTTCATTTTATTATAATTAAATATTAGTGATACAGCTTCAGAGTTCCAGAAAGAGAATTTTTTAGTATTTCAAACAGGAAAAAGTCAATAGCTCAAACTCCTAATTTATTGAAAAATGAGGGGTTTTTTTTTCCACTTATTTACATGAACACAGTAATTAACAATATAAGAACTTTTATAAACTAATTAAATCTATGAATTATATTTCATATTTTACCGTATATAACAAGAAAATAACAAATGAATACAAACAGGAGTATGGAGTTATTTTATTTTGTTTTGTTTAATGAATCTCACATTTCCTGTCAGCTACTTAGCTATATATGACTAAAATTACTACTACTGAGACTAAAACATACTACTAAAATCCCCTCTGGAATATATACTCTGCCTCTTGTTTTCTGCTTTCAGCGATTTATTCTGTTCAAACTATATAAGCAACTTTCAAGCTTATTTGAAAATGAATTTTTAGGAGTTCTTTTATAGAACAAAATAAAGTTATTACATGGAAAAAAAATAGGACAATCCAAAACAATATTAAATGTCTTTGTGCATGCTTAAGTGTCATTATTTAATGTAAGTTTCATACGTTTTATTCATGAGACCACTTATTCTGTCTCTATTACGTACTAATTCTGCTTCACTCTGACAGCCAAGACAACCTGTTTCAGATTCAGAGTAATTTGTAAGTCAGAGGGAAATCTAAGAAACAAACTGGAAAAAATAGTCTCCACGTTTACAGTTTTGTCAATGTCAGCTTAAACAGGCAAGACTTTGAGGTGTTGACATGAATTAGCATTTTGCATACTTGGGGAAAGCTCCCCACTGAAGATGAGCTAGAGATTGAAATGCTCATCAGGTTATTATGTTTCACAGCAACACCTTTTACATAGAAAATATGTCAACTATTTTGAGCTAAAGCTGTGATAAATTGATGAAGACACTTCAGATAAAATCAAGCTTTGCATAGCACTTTCCATAATTTCCTTCTAAAAGACACTGTTGGGGAATTAAAAGGTTTAGAGATACTTGCAGCAAAGGAGAGGGAACTGGAAAGGTGGAGTCCCTTTACACTTTTCCTCGTATTTCACATATATATCTATGTATATATATATTTGTATCTCTGAATTATAGAATCACAGAACTGACAGAGTTGGAAGGGACCTCTAAAGATCATCTAGTCCAACTCTCCTGCTAAAGCAGGATTGCCTCGAGCACATGGACTACATCCAGGTGGGTCTTGAAAATCTCCAGAGAAAGGGATTCCACAACCTCACAACCTCCCTGGGCAGCCTGTTCCAGTGCCCTGACACCCTCACTGGAAAGTTTTTCCACATATTCAAATGGAACTTCCTATATTCCAGTTTGTGCCCATTACCCCTCATCCTGTCACTGAGAACTAATGAAAAGAGTCCAGCTTCATCCTCCTTCCACTCTCTCCTCAGAGACTTATAAGCATTAATAGGGTTTCCTCTCAGCCTTCTCTTCTCCAGGCTAAAGAGTCCCAGCTCTCTCAGCCTTTTCTCATAAGGAGGACACTCCAATCCCTTAATCATTTTTGTTATCCTGTGCTGGAATCCCTCACATAGTTCCCTGTCTCTCTTGAACTGGGGAGCCCAGAAATGGATGCAGCATTCCAGTTGTGGCCTCACCGGTGCAGAGTAGAGAGGGAGAATGAGCTCCCTCAACCTAATGGCCATGCTCTTCCCTGTGCAGCCCAGGATTCCATTGGCCATCTTGGCGGCAAAGGCACATTGCTGGCTCATGGATAGTTTACTATCAACCAGGACCCCAGATCCTTCTCAGAAGTGCTTTCCAGCAGGTCCACTCCTAAGCTATACAGGTGCCTGGCGTTCTTCCTCCCCATGTGCTCAGGACCCTACACTTTCTCTTGCTGAACCTCATTATGTTATCCTCCAGTCTGTCCAGGTCACACTGTATGGTGTCTAGAGTGTCATCCAGCCCTCCCAGTTTGGTATCATCAGTGAAATTACTGAGGATATACTTGGTCCCTTTGTCCAGGTCGTTGATGCATATGTTGAAAGAGACTGCAACGACTATTGACCTTTGGGGGACACCACTGGTTACAGGCCTCCAACTTGACCCTGCTCCATTTATTATAACTTTCTGAGTCCTGTCACACAGCCAGTTCTAGATCCATCTGGCTGCCCCCTCATCTAGCCCACACTTTTTGTATATTGTATATATATATTTCATATCTAGATACATATATTTCATAGAATCACCTTGCCTTGCCCTACAACCCAAGTAAAATAGCAATTTAAGTGGGGTAAGGAGGGCAACCCAAAACAGCAAGAAAAGGAACACTTTGGAAAATTAAGAACAAAAAGGTGACTGAAAAAAAGTTAATTTACTTTCAAAGCTAGGAACCCCAGGGAAGAATTTTACTATGTTTCATTGTGAGGTAGATTGTGGAGAAAGCATTCCTTTCGTGGGAATAAAATAAATCCAAAAATATTTTCACTAATAAATAACTTGCATACATATGCTAAATATATGACGATATAAATATATGAACTACTACTTTTGGAAGTTTTCATTTGATTCTGTAAGAAATACAACACTAGTGTATAATATTTATATATACAAGGCTTTGAATATTCAAACCTTTACCCTTCACTGATTTCTTTCATGTCTTTCTTCTGGTCATGTGCTTTTTACTTTTAAAGCCATGCTTATTCCAAGTCATTCTTATCTCTTCAAATCTTTGTTTCACATATGGTATATCACATTTCTTAGGCTTTTTTTGTGCATGGATCTACATGCCAGATGTTCTAGGGCGCCTTTCCATTGTCTCTATTGATGCATTCTGTGCATTCATTTCAACTGACAGCTGATGTCTGGGAGTGTATGTTATATGCAAGAGTCGTTAGGCATATCTTCTTACTCACAGATTCAGAAGAACATTTGAGTATTTGATGCACTAATTAAGAAATGGAAGTAATAAATGTACTTAGAATTTCCCATTGGTAAGTTAAACTGTTTAACCAAACTTCACAAGAAATTCTTTTCCTTGTGCTCATTCAATACAGTTTTCACCCTATGTACTTCACCTGGAGCTATAGGCTGAAATAAAAGATGTTTGCTGATATTGCCCAGTTTCACATGGTTTAATATAACTACAGAACACACTAATGTATATGAATGTCATGGGAATATTGGAGGACTTCAGACAATTGCATTTTTATATATAAATTAGGAAAATTCTGTTATAGTTAATAGGTAATATCTGCCCTGCAGCCTGTGGAGTACTCCATGACAAAGTAGGTGCATATGCCCTGATGGAAGCTGCAACTCCTGGAAAGCCAGTGCTGAAGCAGGCAAGAACTGTGGCCCATGGAGAGGAGCCCACATGGGAGCAGGTTTTCTGGCAGGACCTGTAAACCCAAGGGGAATTCATATTGGAGAAGTCAGTTCCAGAAAGACTGCACCCTTTTGAAGGGACCCATGCTGGAACAGTTCTTGAAGATCTGCAGTCTGTGGGAAGGGCCCATATTGGAGAAGTTCATGAAGGACTATCTCCTATGGGAGGAATGCCACACTGGAGTAGGGAAAGAGTGTGAGGAGGGAGGAGTAACAGAGACGAAATGTTATAAACTGACCACAAGCCCCATTCCCCATCCCCCCCTCACTGCTTGGGAGGAGCACATAGGAAAATTGGGAGCAAAGTTCAGCCTGAGAAGAAGGAAGGGATGAGGTGAAGGTGTTGTTTGGTTTAATCTTTGTTGCTGTTCTCATCATCTAACTCTACTTTTAATGGACAATAAGTTAAATATTTTCATTTTGACTTAACAGGCTTTTCCATCTTGTTTTCTCTTCCTGTCCTCTTGAGGAGGAGGAGTGGCAGAGTGGCAAGATAGGGGATTTAGCAGCCAGCAAAGGTCGAACACACCACAAGGTATTACATCTTTCATAACAATTCTTCTGGTTTTATTCTTTCAAAGAGTTTTAATTACTCCGAGGGAAAAAAAAAAACCAAAAACATTTCTATATATACTGAACATCACATTCACATTTTCAGGCTCATTTTTCAACGTTAACAGTGACACAAAATCTTCAGGGTATTGTTGGACAAAATAGGACCAATTACACATTTTATTTATGAATAATTGTATATTTTTAATTCTATAGCCTTGTGAGTCATTACTGGCACAGGAAAAAAAAAATCAGCTAAAGAGCTTCTGTAAAGGAAGCATTGACTGTCTGTGTATTACTACTACCATGATATGAGTGCAACAGGGCTGCTGCAAAAATAGCGTGGATTTCAGGTTGACACCATATGCTGAAATTAGGCAAAGAATACTTTACCTTTTTGGTCATGGGGATACAGGAGAACCATTAGGCCTAAATGAGTGATGCTTTGCCAGTGCACTACTGAAATATCATGAAACTGGCTCCCCCTCAAGCTTAGAATAGAATAGAATAGAATAGAATAGAATAGAATAGAATAGAATGGAATTTGAATAGAAGAATGTCTAGGTTGAAAGGGACCTTTAAGATCACCTAGTTCAACAATCAACCTAACCCTGATAAAAACCCATCACTAAACCATGTCTAAGCACTATGCCAACCTGTTTTTTAAATGCCTCCAGGGATGGTGCCTCAACCAATTCGCTGAGCAGCTCATTCCAGTGCTTATTAACCCTTTCAGTGTAAAAAAATTTCCTAGTAGCCAATCTGAACCTCTCCTGGTGGAACTTAAGTCCATTTCTTCCTGTCCTGTCACCTCTGGCTTGGGAAAAGAGACCAACCCCAGCCTCTCTACAACCTCCTTTCAGCTAGTTGTAGAGAGCGATAAGGTCTCCTCTCAGCCTCCTTTTCTCTAGGCTGCACAATGTCAGTTCTCTTAGTCTCTCCTCATAAGACTTATTCTCCAGACCCCTCACCAGAGTCGTCCTCTGGACTCTTTCAGGCCCTCAATGTCTTTCTTGTAGTGAGGAGCCCAAAACTGGACACAGTACTCGAGGTGGGGCCTCACCCGTACTGGGTAGAGGAGGACAGCCACCTCCCGAGTTCTGTTCACGATGCTGTTATTTATACAGGCCAGGATACTCTTGGTCTCCTTGGCCACCTGGGCATACTACTGGCTCATGTTCAGCCAACAGTCAATCAACACCCCAAGGTCCTTTTCTACCAGGCAGCTCTCTAGTCAATCTTCCCCAAGCTTGTATCGCTGCATGGGATTGTTGTCATTCAAGTGTAGGATCCAGCACTTGGCCTTGTTGAACCTCACCCCAGTGGCCTCAACCCACTAATCCAACCTGTCCAGATCCCTCTGAAAAGCCTTTCTACCTTCAAGCAGGTCAACACTCCCACCTAACTTGGTGTTGTCTGCAAAGTTAGTGAGGGTGCAGTTGATCCCTTTGCTCAGACATTGATAAAGATGTTAAAAAGAACTGGCCCCAATACTGAGCCATGGGGGTCACCACTCATGACTGGCCGCCAACTGGATTAACTCCATTCACCACCACTCCCTGGGCCTGACCCACCAGCCAGTTTTTAACCCAGTTTACCTCTTCCTCCATGGAGTAGCACCTATTGAGTTCTGCTACAGAGGAACAACAAAACAATGACCAGTGAGAAACTGTTTGGGTCTTATTTAATCAAGTTTAAAAAGAACATGTACTGATAGGATATGCATTCTATATAGGGGCTGCTATACACTTCATAGCACGGGGAATAAAGTGAGCTACTCCATATAAATAAGCAGACAAAATCCTTATTTGAAGGGGACTGGTTTGTAGAAGTGACATTTATTGTGTCATAATTTAAATCCAAGGAACTGACAAATTAAAGATCATTTATAGCATACTTTTATAACCACACAAATTTTCCCTGCCAGATTGAAATTTCAATAGGTACTTCAGTCTGCTCCTACCAGATAAGGAAGAACAGTATGCATATTCAGTCTCTTCCACTATGTGAAACGTTTCCTTAGTTATGCTCCTGTGTTTCCTCTCCAGTCCCAAATGTGTATTGCATTGTTTCATTAAGCTATGTATATATAATAACTAGGAACACAAGTTCTTATTTGTATAGAGGTAGATTTAAAACTATATAATTACGTTTTGTGGAGTTTTGGTTGCTAGATTGTTTTCTTGTGGTGTTTTTTCTATTGGAGATGGGTATGTTTTGCAGTACTTCAGGAAGCTGCAGAATTAAAATTTGAATAGTTAATAGATTTCTACTTGTATATATAATTAACACTGTAAGCCTAAAATTATATCAAAAGAAAACAACCCAAACACAACTTCTCATCCCATAACAAGTCATATAAAAAATTTAAATCTGAACTGTTTTCTTATATCAGATGTAAAAGTAATTAACAATAGGTTTCTGGTTTAACCACTATCACAACCTCAGCTACTGTAGGTGTAAAATTACAATGTTATTTGAAAAACTACCTTTCATTGTCCTGTGTAATTTTATTTGGTAGTCCCTACAAACAGCTATTGTTGGTGGAACTTTAAGAACAGTAAAAGAACCATAATGGCTGCTAAGTTTACATTTTCTATAGAGAAATATTTACAGTTACCAATTCATACAATATTTAATTGCTTCTTGCTGTAAGTAGCAGTAAAAGGAAAATTTATTCTGGTACACATAGTATTTAAATTAATAAAACTTTGTGTCATCTGTTTAGAATAACAGCTTCATTACTGCTTGATCAATCAAGTTAGCGCGAGTGAATTTCAGATGTTTATGATAATCAGCTATTTCTCACATGCTGCTATTTGTTAAAGAAGGCTTTTAGAAATCTGGGGGTGATTGTGATGGTATCACTATAAGAAATTCTCCAAATAAAAGTCAGATTACTTGAGGCAGCAGGTCTAGTATAGAAATTTGTGTGAAATAAACAGTGACAAGGAAGCATATGAGGGAGAAGACAAATTCGCACCCACCTCTAAAAAGCCAGGTGAATGCCCTGACTGTTGGAAAGGCTTTTCTGAAGTGAGATTATGCCACTTAACAAAAAAGATCTTTCCCTTTATGAAGTAGAAGACCTGACTTCTGGACCATGCTCCTAAGACAGTCCATGCATTAAATGGAGTGACTGCTTAACATAAATTTTATAAACAACCTTAGGAATACAGAAAGCAGATATTTTCCCTTCTAGATCAGTAGTCCCGGTCGTCAAACTGCATGAAGCTTTCACTGGATGGCAATTAAAACAAAATAGTGTCCATTCTATGCACTGGAGAGCAAGTAAATATTCAACACAGGTAGCATTCCTAATAGGAAAATCTTCCTTCCCTCAAGGGCAGAATGGTCTAATCTATATAAGCCACTGTTAAAAGCCTCTGGATACAAGCAGTTTCCTTAGCCTGCCTCATTTTGTGTTTTGACAATATGTGATTCAGGCCAAAAACTCTGATAAGAATCATCATGCAAACAAATGTATGAATAACAACAGGTCAATGCTAGCATTCTCATAATTTTCCCTCTGTTCCTCCATCCCTCCATATTTGTTTTCTTTTCAAGATATTTGAAAGCAGCCTATAATTATAATTTAAAGCCCCTTTTTGAAGAAAAATAGTGTAAATGAAAGTGTTTGTCTGAGAAGTGCACTTGTTACTGAATGGTTGCTCGGCATTTATCAGAAAATACTAATCCTCTAGTGATTCCAAAAGAAATTACTTTTTCTTTAATGAATTATCAGTAGTCTTGAGAATAGTCTGAAAGACTAGTCCTGGTTTGACATATGTCCCTAACACTGAGTATCTTGAGCTCATAATCTCATAGGAACACGGCAAAGAATCTCAGTGAAAAGTCAAGGTCTCTGTTGTTGTCAAGTAACAACATAGTTCATCTTAACCAGATTAGTCCTGTGAATCTACTGATGCACACAAAACGTTTTCAGTACTTGCTGCAACAAGGTACTTTATTGTGAGGAGGAATGTATAAGTTTACTAATGTAATTTAATGTAATTTATTTGCTGATGTAATTTCATATAATTCACATGGGTCGACTTTTTGAGCTTTCCCATATGCCTCTGGATGGCATCCCATCCCTCAGGTATGTCAACTGCATAATCAGGCTTGATGTTGTCCACATATTTGCTGAGGTGCATTCAATCCCACTCTCTAGGTCACTAATGAAGATATCAAACAGCACTGGTCCCAGTACAGATGCCCAAGGGACACCACTTATTACTAATCTTCATCTCAACATTGAGCAGTTGACCACTATCCTCTGGATGCAATCAACCAACTAATTAGTCATCCACTGAATCGTCTACTCATCAAATCACTATCATCTGTCCCATTTAGAGAGAAGAATGCTGTGGGGGGACTGTGTCAAAGGTCTCACAGTGGTCCAGATAGATGACATCTATAGCTCTTCCCTTGTCCACTGATGTCGCCATTCCATCACAGAAGGTAACTAGGTTGGTCAGGCAGGTCTTGCCCTTGGGAAAGCCATGTTGGCTGTCACAAGTCACCTCCCTGTCCTTCGTGTGCCTTAGTATAGCTTCTAGGACTTTCTGTTCCATGATTCAGTCACAGACATGAGACTGACAGGTTGGTAACTCCCAGGATCATTCTTTCTATCCTTTAAAAAAATAGGTGCAGTGTTTGCCTATTGCCAGTCACCAAGTCCCTGGCTTTTCAAATATGAAAGTCCATGACTTTTCAAATATGATGGAGAATGGCTTGGCAACTACCTCAGCCCATTGGCTCTGGGCTCTAGTTTGTATTACCTCAGGACCTGTAGGCTTCTGCATGTTCATGTTCCTCAGGTGATCATGAACCTGATCTTCTCTTACAGTAGGAGGGCCTTCCAGTAGGAGGAACTTTGCTCCCCCAGCCCCTGCCTTGCAGTGCATCTACTTGAGAGATGTGGAAAGACAGGCTGTGAGTGAAGACTGAAGCAAAAATACTGAGCACCTCAGACTTCCCATCAGAAATTATGAGTTTACCAGTCAGTTTTGATTTATCAATTAATATTAATATTTTTTTAAAATTAATAACAAATTAACATAATTATTATAAATGTACTATGTATCTTCTTTTAGTAATTTTAAGCAGTATTAGTATCATGGAAAATTTTATAGGTTAAAACTCAAAAATTCACAATCCATGCAGAAGTGGTAACAGTTACATAGAAGCAAGATCTGAAAGTTTGAAGTTATTTTACTTCTTAGACCATTTGTCACATTAATACGTGCTATAGAACTCTCATCAACACTGGAAAAAAAAA
>VXBW01005899.1:0-22769 GCA_013400375.1 Thinocorus orbignyianus | reverse complement strand
TTTAAAAATTACAGAATTTGTCCCTAATGATTTCATGCCAGAAATACATATATTATTCTATGGATAATTCATCAAACAGCTGCCTTTTATACAGATTTCATTAATAAATAATATTTTTCTAAATTATATTTTATTTTTATTTATGTTTGCTGTTAACATTATAGAAAGCATTTCATTTGTGCTCGTCCTTTGCCTAGTAACTATATTAATACTGCAAAAGTTAGTCCAGTTTTATTTCATGCAGTTATTGTTTTCAGTGTAGATAAGCAAAAATGTACTGTTCAGTTAAATACCATCCAGTCAGGGTCTATAAAGAAAATTGTTTGGAAGTCAACTGGAAAATAAGCTCTTCACTGAAGTCTTAAAAGTTTGGATTTTTTTTTTTTTCCTAAATGGCAGCTATTAAAATAAAAGAGTTTATCTAGGACATTACTTATTCCTATTATTCTCCATGCTTTTTGGCAGGCATCAGGAAGATAACAGCTAAATGGATACTTACAAGTTTAATGGGCACAAGTTCTCAGTGAAAAGGTCTCATTATCTTGAAAGAAATCAAATTAAAATGAAATAAAATGTGAGAAGCAGCGGCATATCAGATAGGACAATTTAAAAAAATGGTCTTTGAATATGTGAAGATGCTTATCAGTGCTATTATTTCATTGTATAGAGCTATCAAAGAAACCAGTACAGAATGCAAATTATGACATATCTACTTTTTTGCACTGTACTTCAAATTCAGCCTAAACGATATTTTAACTTACTTAGTAATGTACATGAAGAGCATTTATAAAGGACTGTAAATTTTTTTTCATGCCATATCCATGCCACCACAATGGGCAAAATTTTAAAACAGAAAAGTTAACTTTAGCAATCTTTTTGACCATTTACCATATGCGTAAGATGGAATGAAAGTGGCAGAGACACTTACCAAACGTAGACAAAAGAGGAATATCAATAAATGCTTCTAGGGGAATGACTTTACGTGTCTTATCAGTCAAGAGTGGCTTTTAGGATACAGAATCTGAAATTTCTGTTTTATTTTCATGAAGAAGAGGAGACTAGTTAGGTATGGATTTTGCAGTTAGGGCTGTAGTGCATTGCTACCATGAATGCTGCAGGAAGGCATGGGATCTGGAACATTAGATGTAGTCACAGCTGTGCATCCTTCTTCCTCTCCAATCTGGCTGAAGATGTATCGATCCATGAAGCAGTTTATGTTTCCTGCTATCAGTATGAGAATGGCATGCAGATCAAGTGAAAGTTTTATGTATGTGAGGAGAGAGACAAACTAATGCAAAATCATTTCCAGTTATAAACAGTCCACGTTGTCACCCCATATCATTGCGATTTTAGGACACCTGGGTTAAGTGAACATCTTTCCCTCAGGAGTGATTTATTTGTGGATTCAAGAGGGACATTTCAAACAAACAAACAAACAAATGTGTTTATTAAGAGAAAATGGGGAAAAAAAGTGGCAGATAGGAAGGTGTGAGCAAAGGTTTTACCACCCTCCCACACACATACCCCCCTTAGGGTAACAAAGGGTACCACCTTTAGGACCCTAAGTCCTACATGGTAGCATGATGTGCTAATAAGTGTGAGAGAGTTGGAAAGTGTACATGTGTTTTCTTGGGGGTAATTACTGTTAGCAGCTGAACTTTTTCCCAGCTTGTTTTTTTTTTATAAAGAGTAACGCATCATCTGTCTTCTAGAGACAGGATAAATCCAGTACAGCCATATTGTCAGGAGCTGCAGGCTTATATTTTTCAGCCTGGCTATCTTAACAATAGCACATTTCTGTACATGCACAATCAGGGTTGAATTTGTCCATCTGAATAATCTTGTCATGGACACATATGGCATAAATGTTGTGGGATCATGGTCTGAGCTGTATTCTTGATTTAATTTATGGAGTAAGCAGAGCATAACCTTCTTGTCATTGCTTCTGTTCCCTTTTGGACATAAAGTTGCAGGAGAAGTGACCAGGAAATGTTCTCAGTCCGTCTTCCCTTTTAAAGTGACAGTAGAATTTCTCTTGGGGGTTTTCTCAGGCATTTTATGAGTTGAAGGGATGCCTGTGACAATGGAAAAATGTGTCCTAATTCGTCTGTCCGATGTCTCTACTTGATATTTGAACACTTGAACTACAGGTGAAATATTTTTCTCACAAGAAGAGTTATTTTTGGCAATTCTTCATCACTACTTCATTCTTCCAGAAGGCATTTATTAGTCTGGGGTATTGACCTCTCCTGGTCTTTCTAGTCTTTTTGTACCTGCAAGTTAAATATTATACTAATAATTACGTGAGTTTTTAATTTGTGCTAGCAGAATACTTAGTCACAGTAGACAGACTACTCAGTAATCAACCCAGCCTGGAACACACAGGAATCTAACAAAGTCAGCAGTGCCAGGGCTTCTCTCATACCAACAAAGTTTCATTGACTGGAACAGAGATATTTATAATTAACACTTGTATTACAGTAAAATGAGTATTAGAATTATTATCCCCAGAGCAGAACTAAAGTTACATATTAAGAAAATTAATAATTATAGGTAATGTTGCAAAAGCCATAGTTAGAATGCCATTGTGCAAGTCGCTTGTATGACATTGTCTAAAATACAGCAGATGGTTTTGGTAGTTCACTTCCAGAAAAATGAATTTATGCTGTAATAAATGCATGCAAGGTTTAGTACAATAATGAGATGAGAGGCTAACAGATCTTTGACTGTTTATGAGATATAACTGCAATCTATGCGTCTACATATGATGGAAGATAGCTATGCAAACCAAGAACAATCTTGACATAAAAGTAAATTGATATAAACTTCCTGTGAATACATTTAGACTGGAAATGACATTTTCCATCCATCACATAGTGATATTCCATAGCAGCTTCACTCAATGAATTATGAGGGGAAAAAAAGTAGCTACATTCAAGCAAACGTGTGATATATCATGGAAAGAATTACATACTGTCATCATCTTCTAGTATGGAACTGACTCAGTGATCCAAAAGTATTATTAGTATTATATTTCTATATACCAATTTGAAGATTTAACCGAGGTTCGTAAAGGACAGTGGAAGCATTTTCATGAAGACTGCAAAAAAACAAAATAGGAGAAAGATCAATTCCTTTGAGATCAATAGTGAGTATCTGTATAAAAACATGTGGGCAAAATAGTTAGAAAAATAGCCTTTCTCAAGCACCTGGCTGAAAACCAAAATCCAACAGTCTTCAGTGTACCACGATAACATCTGTGAAGTAAAAAATATTGTCCAACAAGATAGGGAGTGTGTTATATTTGTATTTCTATTTATATTTGTACATGTACATGTATGTGCACGTGTATATGTATATTATTGTAAGCAACATAGTATACTTGATACATCTTAATTCCTATTTGCCCCCAACAAACTTTTGAAATTCTCTATTAGGAGTAATATATTGACCTTTGTTTCATACTAATAATGAAGGAAGTTAACACAATGGGAAATTCGTTTTCTCAAACAGAACTACATGTAAATACTAGAGACGATAGTGATACCCTTCAGGGATTCCAATCTTAAGAAAGGGATTTTGAAGGAAGCTGTTAAATATGGATAGACATATTTATTTGTACATGTGTGTATGTATATTCTGTCAGTTTGCAGCTTTGTAGGATAAAATCTCATACTTAAGAAAGAAATAGAAGTTAACTATATGAATGTTTATTTCTGTAGATATTAAAGATTATTACTGCTGCTAAACACTTGTAAAATATATATACAAAATGTAATATATATACATATATAGAAAAATATATATATACAAAGTAATATAAAAATTGTTATAGATAGATAGATAGATAGATAGATAGATAGATAGATAGATAGATAAAGTTTTTGCATTTTTCTGCAATATATTGATTTACTCCACAAATGAAATTGTATGGGCAGTATTGCGGAAGATACCATATTTGAGGAATTAAAGATCTCAGGCAAGCCATGCCCACCTATATTAGATCTCATAACCCCTATGTTAGCATGAGTGACCATTGTATAGCTTTAACTATGTCACAATACCAGAGAACACAATGAAATGACCAGAACATGTGCTGCTTCTGGATATAGCTCCCTGGTACATGCAGCTGGATGTGCTCTGGTGGACAGAATGAGACAACACTCATATGCATCAAGACAAGAAATAAAGTTCTGTTTGCTACACTAAATAGAGGATTCCATAGTACGGGAGGGAGACTGTAGATCTTCATGGATGGGAATTCTGTGTAGCATGTTCTGTCTGTCCACTGGGCATCATCTATCAAAAACTGCATGAAAACAGGGTTCCCAGTGTGTGAAGTGGTGTAAGATTGAATCACAATCTATGTTTTTCTTTCTATTTCTATCTTATTATTTAAAAACAAAACAAAACAAAAAAAAACAAAACAAAAAACAAAAAACCAAAAAACTATGTTGTTGTGCCTTTTTTATTGAGATGTGGAAAGAAATCTGTACCTACTCCAGTGCAGAACAGATATCCATTACTTTTATAGGAATTTCTCATGCATTCATATAAACTACCTTTCCCTAATACATATTTATTTTTATTTCTTGCCTGTGACATTGAATCAGATAGTTAGAGTTCTTTTTCCATAACAAGTAAGTTGCTAACACTCTACTTTATACTTGTGGTTCACAACTGTAAATAGAAATCTCACAGGAAATGAAGTGTGAACTGCAGAACAAAAATGTAAAGTAAAAATAATAATGTAAAGTTCCATGCCAGCTAGGAAGACCACACTCATAGCTGGTTTGGTTTCGGATTTTTTTTTTTTCCCCAGAAGCTTTTCCTTCTTTTTAAAAATCATATTCTATGTCTGTGCCTTTCATATATCCTTACATTTGTCTTTTCTTCCAATTAGTCTTCCTCTGTTCTTCTCTTTTATCATGTCAAAAGGTTTTCTTTCTTACTCTTACACTGTTCAACCAGATAAAATCACCATCAACTCTATATGCACTGACTGGTTAGCGTAAACATGTCTGATAGCTCTATTTTACTATAAGGAGTCTGAGATTTCCCACTTCGCTATTTAAACATTTTTTTTCTTTTGCAATGTCAATGGAAAATGCTATCCGATGGCCAAGTTTTGCATACATACATCACCTTTTTCACTGTTTATTACAAATATACAAATAGTCATTCAAAATACAAGATGAAAAAACAGGTTTGGCTTTTTTTCTTGTTACAGAATTTCCTAAACAGTTTAACAACTGAGTTTTTTTCTGTATTTCTTAACGTATTGTGAAAAGTGGTCTAGAAACTTCACCCCCTGCATTAAAAGAGGTGTGACCAGCAGGTCAAGTAAGGTGATTCTCCCCCTCTACTCCACTCTTGTGAGACCCTGCTTGGAGTACTGCAGCCAGCTCTGTGGCTCTCAGCACAGGCACATGGAGGGTAGGTTTAGACTGGATATAAAAGAATGGATATAAAAAAGAAATTTTTTGGGGGTGAGGATGGTGGTACACTGGAACAGTTGCACACATAATATGTCATGTATAATAAAAAATAACCAAACCGTGTCCTTCCTTTAAGCGATCACCAAAAAACTATTGGATTTTAATAGCAATATTTCTTTATAATCTCAGTGACACACAAATTTTATTTGGAACAGTCACTCATAATCTCTCCAGTGATTCTGCTTTCTGTATGGCATTTAAATGTTTCTTACTTAAATCTAATAAATCCCTGTCTATGTAGAGGGAAAAAAAATATGCTGTCAAATGGATGATTCATATGAATTATCTGTCTTCTGTACTGTTAGAACAATGCAAAAGGGTGAACTAATTAGTCCTGAAGCTTACTGCCTATCAGGAACAGGACAGGTTAGGTTCTGTACTCTGAGGTGTTGTTTTAGGGACAAACTCAAGCGTAATGTTCTGTTTAGACTCTTTGCCTAACTGAATAGGACACAAATGAGCTTTCAAACCCGTGAGACATCTCCCGTCATCGTTATTGTTTAGAATGTATAAGCATGGTATTCAGAACTATAGTAGCACTTCCACCTGATTTTTTTTTTTAGTTCAAAACTATGCAAAATACTGTTTTTAAACACTTGTTTAGCACAGTTATTTGATTACAATGGTGAGCTGAAATTCAAATATGAATGCAGCTTAATCATAGTAAGTGTATTGAAATGTGGCTTGAAAATTGTCCTCATAGAAACATGTGCCTTCTATATGCTCCTTTCTATTCATGCTGTATATCCTTAACTATAGCAGTCTTTGACACAGTCTCCAATGGTCTCGTTATCATCAAATTGGTGAAATATGAGCTGGTTAAGTGGTTGATATGGGAAACTAGCTGGATTGCTGGGCTCAAAGAGTTGTGGTCAGAGGTGCAAAATCCAGAAGATGATGAGTAAATAACCCTTCAGGGGTCAATGCTGGGATCAGTATTGTCTATTGTCTTCATCAACATTCTAAACAATGAGATTGAGTGCATTCTCATCAAGTTTGTGGACAACACCAAATTGGGAGAAGTGGTCAGTACACGGGAGGGCAGGGGTATTATTCAGAAGGAGCTGGACAGGCTGGAGAAATGTGCTGCAAAATCCTGTACTTTGGATGGATAAGCCCATGCATCTGGGGGCCAACTGACAGGGAAGCAGCTCTACAGAGAAGAATCTGAGAATCCTGGTGGGCAGTAAGTTTCTAATTAGTCAGCGGTGTACCCTTGTGTCCAACAACAAGCCATGCTAACAGAACAGTATCCCAGCTGTATTATGAAAAGTCTTACCTGCAGATTGAGGGAAGTGATGCTCTCCCTACCCTCAGTCCTTGTGAGGGCACATCTGGAGCTTTGTGATCCACTGTGAGTTCCCCAGTATGAAAGAGACATGGATATAATGGAGGAGGTCATGAAGATAATTAAGGTATTGGAGCATATGCCGTATGATGGGAAGCTGCGAGACATGGAAGTGTTCAGCCTAGAGAACAAAAGGTTACAGATAGATGTTACTGCTCTCTACACATACCTGACCAGAAGATACAGAGAAGACAGAGTCAGGCTCTTAACAGAAGTTTGATAAGAAGTGATGGACACTGTTTGGAACATGGAAAATATGGTGAAGCATATATTACTATAAGGGTAATCAAACACTGGAACTTGTCACTCAGTGAATTTCTGGGTTGTCCTTGGAGGTGTTCAAGACTGGACTGGACACAGCCTTGAGCAACCTGATCTGATTAGTTATGCTGTGAGTAGGTTTGGACTAGAGACATCCAATGGTTCTTTCCAATCATCAGTACTCTGTGACAAACATACAGCATTTTGTATATCCAGATATACACCCCAAGAGCTCTAAGCAGGGCCCTGGGCTGAGGGAGCCACATCTGCCATAGACACCTCACTTGTCAGACCAGGGACTATGGGATTCTGTCCTTCGCAATGATACCCATACCTCCAGGCTGAAGTAGACTGGCATTGGCAGCCCGGACATCTCAGGTACATGGGCAGGGACACGTAATACCAGAAAGGAAGGGCTGGTATTAGGCACTTTTTTTTTTTTTTTAATAACAATTTTAATATTAGTAAAAGTGATATATTCTGTATGAATTTGGAGTGTGATTATTAGTATTGTTGTGTGAATATTTTAATTACTATAATAATACTAATGTTAGCTCTATATTTTGGGGTTTTGTTAAGATTTTAACTGGACTAACAAGATATTCTGGTTTCCAGGTAAAAGGTGTGTTTCATTTTTGACAATAACAGGATTTTGGTGTAACAGTAGAGGGTTTTGATTAGGTCCCTCTGCATTACTTCTGTTAGGAGAAACCAAGACTACAATGAATGCCTTATTTCTGGCTGAGTTACAGTTTCATTTTAGTTGTGAATTACCCAGGAGAGTCCTTTTTGAAAACTGAAATCATGTGCTGAGCTGCTAGCAGTCAGTTTGACCTACTGCTGCTGGTATTCCCAGTTCCTGCAAAATGGGAGTTGACTTTCAGAAGCTCTCTGGACTGTCAAATAATGAAGCAGTCCATACCGCAATCACCTAATGGCTAATGGAAACAGAACGATTTCCAAACTAAGTGAAAGAGTTTTGGAAGGTATGAGGAGCTCTGCATGCAGTAATACAGAAGCTACTATTGGAATACTAAATGTACTTCAAGAAGGAGCACCAAAAAGTATTACAGTAATGATCTGAGTTCTAGGAAGCTTGTACATTCCAAGCTTATGAAAATTCTTACAACATGACTTACTCAAAGTTTAAAATTGAGCATATAATAAAATAAAATAATTAAAAAACAAAAACAAAAACAAAAACAAAAACAAGTCATTGCAAGTAGGTGTTATCTCAAATTTGTAATTTGGTTGGAAAGAAAAGCAAAATGAAACACAAAGTATAGATATAATGCATAATGTATTGTAGTGAAGAAGGTTAATTATTGCCTGAGTCTACCTAGGGATACAATATGCTAAGGAATTCCCACCGTATGAAATACTTCATTAGACATCCAGGCCAGGCTGACTCTGAAAATTGCACAATAGCTTACACAGAAGTTTCCAGCTCGGCACAGGGAATTTTCTGAAGAGATCCATTGGTGTCTGTTATTAATGTGGTAGGAGAGGGAAACCGGAGTGGTCCTTATTATCTTAAGATCTTTTAAATGTGGAGGGATGTCATTGATTTAAACATTCCAATTCTAATCAAGTTACTAGATCAAATATTATCTAAAAAAAAAGAAAATAATTTGAATGTAAAACATCATTCCATTTCAAAAACCAGAATCCACATAGGTACATTGACATTGCTTAGGGTTCCCATTTAAAAAAAAAAGGTACATTTAACATATCTTGCTGATAAATTAAAGACACCAGATTTTTTTTCTTTTTGATGAGATGTAAATAGTTGGATATACAATGCTAGACATTTCAGCTAACCGGTAGCTGAAATCAGCAAAATTAACTTGTTTTATTCTCTGATATCTTAGCTTTTTTACTTTCTAAGTTGTCTTTCTCTACTTGCTTCAAAATTACTCAAAAAAATAATAATTGAAAATGTTAAGGTTTGGAAGGCTACTCCAGTAAATGTCTCACAGCTAGGCATTGCTTTTTGTTACAGTACTCATTGACAATAGATATGAATTGTACGGATATACCGTAATCACATTATGACAAAATATAGTAGTTGTTTTGACTATCCAAATGTTACACAGGGACATGTATTACTAAGTTGAACTAGCAATTAAAACCTCAGCAAAACCAGAACGTATAAAAGAGTATCTATATATCTATATATATCTATATATGATATGAGTTGATATTTTTATCAATTATGGACTAATGAGTATTTTAAAAAGTTAATAAAATAATTTATGGAATTAGTAAGAATTGTCCTAGATTTAATGCGCCATAATATATTCCTCTGAGCAATGAAACACAAGTGTAAGTTTCTTGTATTTTAGGTGGTTCTGTTGAATCACAGAGCAGGAAATATATTTTTCTATTTTGACAAATACGTTTAATTAGAAATTAATAATACTGCACTAGCTATTCTGCTTTTTCTGAAAAGCCTTTATTGAATATTGCTAATGGAGAAGGATTATATTGTATATTACACAAACTGGACTATATCTGTCCTTGTCAATTTATTTTATTAAATTCTGTGAGACTGAGACAGTTTCACATCACTGAAGAAATATTTCACTCTCAAAGCAATAAAAACAAATTACTTTAAAAATTATTTTTGCTTTAATCAAAAGCTTTTATTTTCCAAAACGATTCCAAGATTTTTTGTCATTGTTAGGTGCATCATGCAGTGCTATCTAATTTATTCACTGGAACAATACGGTGTCTTGGTTAAGAAAAAATAGCACTTTAAAAATTTTAAAGGATATGCAGGCTTAGTCTTGGTGGAATGTTCTTCAGTGGTGGATTTATATCACAAGTATACATTAAAAAAAAACAATACAGTGGTAGAGAATAAGATGAATTGAATGTCTATTACAATTCCTACTCATGTATCATTGGCAGATAATTTTCTCATATCCTAAGGCTAAGAACTCACTAATATCTGCTGCAACTAACTATGAGGTATCTTGAAAATGCTAGACAAATTTAGGTTGTTATGTAAAATTTGAACTATCTTGTTTGGCTACTCAGAAGGAAGCCAGAATAAGAAACAAGCATAGCAGGACTTCCAGAGTTCATTCTGATCATCTCTTAAAGATTTCTTCTTATTAGAATTTCTTATTGTTCTCACTGTGTTTGTTTTAATATCTTCTTGAAAGTTTTGAATTATAAAGAACTCAGAATAAGTATATTTACCTGAAAGCATCTGATATTAGAAAAGTAGAAATAATAAGAAAATAAGAACTACTGGACATCTTGTGTGCATGATAAAATTATGAGCTAAAATATGCACACTTTTAAAATTATAATAAGTGTTCATGTTTCTGAACATAAAGAGAAAAAAAAATAAAATTCTTTTACAAGGTAACATTTCTTACTCATTGGATGAAGAGATCTGGGAGAAATGGGAGGGGGTCTGTTTATTAAGACCAGTCAGTTCTCCGGATGTACAGCAGTCATACGTGCTTCATTTAGTTGCTTCTACCCCTACTTACCTCTCACTCCCTCCCCCTGCCTGTCCCACTTCTGAATTATTTTCTCTGCTTTTCTTGCTGTGTTTTTATTTTTAAAAATCAGTATCAGAAGTTTCAGGCAGTTTCTTATTTTTCCTGCTAGTATGCCAGACTATTTCATAGTGTACGCACAAGATCTCCATCTCAAATTGACGGTGTTCATCAGCCTGCTTCTTTGATGCCTGCTTTTATTAGTTTTGGTGCCTTGTTCATTTTGAAGATCAAGATAGAGCATTCTTTACATATTGTGTTATGTGACCTTGAAAATGTCTTGGAGTCAGTGCCCCTCTTTCTCAAAATGACCTACATTAAACAATCATATCAGCACTTCACTACAACATGTGTTGGCCTGCTGCCAGAACTGGAAGAAAGTTAAGATACCTGTCAATTATGATTTCCTCTGCATTTTTTTGGATGAAGTAAATCTCCAGACACTTTCTGAATAAATGCACTGGGATTATCTTTTCCGAATATTCACTTTATTCTTTAATTCATAACTCACCTCTGTGTAAGTTTTTATTGTTATCCATCTGGACTATTTTTTGTTTGGTTGGTTGGGGTTTGTTGTTTTATTTTTCATGATTTTTTGTTTGTTTGTTTGTTTGTTTTTTAATAATACTTTTCTGTTTGGTAGAATATTCCAGATTCTAGCATCTCTTTTACTTTCTCCTCCCATTTATAAAGTTGTACTAAAAATGTATGATTTTTCTGCTTTTTGTGCCAACATTTTAGAGATAAAAGAATCCCCTCTGCCCCATGACTACCCTATCTTTTACCTTGCCAATTATACTTGACGTGGTTTGTTTTGGGTTTTGGGTTTTTTTTTAAATTTAAGTTTGTTTGTTTTTTTGGGTTTTTTTTAATTGTTGCAAGACATAGGGAACAAGTTCTTTTCTCCATTCACAGTATTTTTTATTCCATAACAACAGTGTTCAGCAAAAAAGAAGGTCTCCCTTTTAAAAAGAATATGTTCATAAAAGCTGGAGAAATTTATATTCTGCCTCCTATTTTGGAATTCATACAAGTAAAGGGTAACAGACACATAATTCACCTTTAAATCTCTTGAAGTAACGATGTAAACATAGTAATATTTTCAATTCTTGAAGAGGGTCAAGTTAAAAAAAAAATCACAACACAGAAGATAAAGTTGATCATTGGTACAATTTAGCCTTTAGAAGCTGCTGACACATTGTTCTCTTTCAAATCATTCTTCTACTTTGAAGAACAGATATTTAAGAAAAAATTATGTTTTATGTTTATTTCTTCAAAATTTCTAGTATCCCAGCATTTTTTTAGAATGGTGTTTACATTCTGGTGAGCTGATGAAATGCCTTGCTTTCGGTCAAATTCTGTCTCTGTTTGGTTAATTTGATCTTATCAGTGACTCATCAAATCTATTTTTCTGCCTACATACTAAACCCTGGCTTTTTATGACACCTCTTGGTAAATATAATCCCCTTTTCTATGTGGCCCAGTTTCTACGATGTCTGAATGGATATAGTTTGTAAATTCTAGCTTGCAATTCAGGAAAGGATGATTATGAAAATTCACTAGCCCTGGAGATGTCAGAGTTGACAGCAGAACTTATGCAGCTAAAACCTACTCATTTTAATTTACTTGAATAAGGAAAAATGCTTTCACTGAGCAGCAAGGATAAAACATTGCTTTTTGAGGAATTATTGATTTTTCAAATGTAAAGTGAATGAGTGATATTTACTCTGAATCTACTAAGTTGCCATAATTAATTTGTGAAAGAACTGCATGAAAATCAAACACGTATGTACACATATATGGAGCTTTCCATATATGGCTACCATGTGAGTTAGAAAGCAGAAAAATATGAAAACAACAACCCCAACATTTTGAGGAAGGCTGAGCCTGGGATTGAGCTGCTGTGCATGATGGCCAGGTCACCAGCTGAATCAGAAAAGGGACTGTCCTCTTTCTTTAAATCTCTGGAGCTTGCCTGTTACAGCTGGACCACAGTGTTTTGTGGAAGTTTGTATTCTGCACAGAAAGTGTGCATTTTAGGATAGATATCTTGTAAAAGAAATCATAATATACCTACTATACCCGTGTTCCATCACAAACACATTTTAAATCATAGAATCATAGAAACATTTAGTTTGGAAAGGAACTTCAAGTCATGAAGTCCAATTGTTAACCTAACACTGCCAAGTCTACCACCAAATTGTGTCCCTAAGTGCCACATCTACATGTTTTTTTCAACATCTCCATGGATGGTGACTCAGCTGCTTCCCTGGATTGCCTTTTCCAATGTTATCCACCCTTTCAGTGAAGTATTTTTTCATACTATCTTCTTTAAAATGTTATATTATGCAATTAAAACAAACAAACAAACAAACAAACAAAAACAACAACAACAAAAAAAAAAACCAAAACAAAACAAAACACCCAACCAAACAAAAACCAAACAAACAAAGAAACAAACAAAAAAGCCTGTATGTTTCTTATACTTGATTTAGCTGTGACAGCAATTTCTGTAATTGATCAGGTGCCTACAGCCAAATTGCTCTCCTTTTAGAGAAATATAACCATAGTTGAGATAAGTAGTTATTCTGCACAGAATGAGACATATATGGCTCTAACACAGTGACATAGCATAGAGAAATCCAGACATGGTAGGACAACAGAGACCTGATGCATTAGGACCCAGGACGTGGTGCAGAGAAAAACAAGCATAGGTAGAAAAAGACAGGGCACAGACCACAGACTAGACATTAGAAACGCCACAGCTATGAACAATTCAGTCATTGTCAGTTAATGAAGTGCAGACCCAGAGCTGGACAATGTGGGTTTTATGGGTTACAAAGAAAAAAAAATAATAAAAAAACCCAAGACGTGTAAAGGGCACCATATGCAGTGAATTTAGATATAACATGGAGCTCCAGACCAATGAAGAAAGAACAAGGCTATAAAAGCATGTAAAGTGAACATGTCAAAATGACCCCTACTAGATCCTTACAGAGAAGGGAGACCAATCAACATGAACAGTTTCGAAGTTATTAATCTTTGGTAAGTTATAAGCACCAACTCCAAACTTACCTTAGAAAGACAGAGAAAATAAATTTACAACACAGTAGTTATTTTTGATGTAAACATGGTTACACGCACCCTTAAATTTTTGCAACTCAAAATTTTTTTCACTGTACTACTTAATAGATATTCAGATTTATCAACTTTACTAAATCCATAGAATGCTTACTTCAGTTAGCATGTTTTTTACTTTTCACTGAATAAGTTGACCTGAAAAAAAGATTAGACTTGTTATATTTCAATGACCAAAAAAATATATAAATCACAACACTGTATAAATATAGGATATGAACATCTAGATTAATGGGTATTTTAGCAGAAATACAAAAACAGTAAATGTGCACCATCCAAACAGTAATTTCTCAGATTTTCTTGTTTTCATATATATGAATCTCCACGTCCAGGATGAATAGGAGAAGAAATAACGGGTTTAAGCACAGCAAAGGAGATTTCAATATGACATTAGGAAAACTGGAACAAATTGCCTGAAGGAGTCTCTAAAATTGAGGCCTTTGATGGCAGCCTCAAAATATACTTGATAGGCATGAAATAGGTAAGTCTGATAATGTCACAAAGCAGAAATGGACACTCCATAGTTCTCTTCCAGCTGGACCGTATAATCCTGTGTTATTCACCCTTGATCTGCTCTGTGCTGGTCTGGGAATGCCAGTTTCACAGGACAGCTGCAGATCAGTCCATGAGAAATGCTGGGTTTCTTTGTTTGTTTGCTATTTAACTTCAGCCTTTTTTTTGGAATAAACCCAAATTTTAAAAAGCTTCCCATGAAGTTCAAACCCTATTATTGAGTCAGATTTAATACAGAGCTTATGTCTGACACCTTCTAGGGTAGCGGCATTCCACAGTCTCATTAGTTTTAGGCTTCAGAAGCACTTCAGAATCTTCCCAAGCCCACAGTTGCCTTGACATTATTTTCTCAGCAGCTACACAGCAAATAGAGCTCTTGTTTCTATTTAAGAACTTCATGGACAGCGTGACAGGAAATCATGAATTTTATGATTAACAAAGGGTCATCCTAACCACAGAAATATAAAGCAATACAAATCAAGAACAGCAATCCTTTGGTATTAGAGAAGCAGTCTGTGTAATTGCACTCTTTTAAAAACCCGAAAAATAATAAAATTCAAGTATAAATGTATCCTGCTTTTTGCTCTGTAAGTTAATGATGGCTTCAGGTCTAGAAGCAAATTCTACAGTCTTGATTTTGGTAGTGATGCATATGTAACTGACTAAGAAAAGCATCTATTTTTCATTTTATTTCTAAGGCATTTCTTGATTTTAGTCAGAAAAAAATCAAATTTTCAAGATTCTTTTTAAAAAATCCAGCATTAAAGTTATTACAGAATTGATCAAAGTAAACATCAATAGTACCAGGTTTTTCGTTGTTGTGTCCTGATGCAAGATGCCAGTGTAGTTTTTCAGAAGTAAGGGTGATTTTGTTCCTTTGGTGGTGGTATTTTTTTTTGTTGTTGTTGCATGCGTCTTGGTATTAACGTTTACTTTGACATTTGAACAGTTCTACCATACAACATTTTGACAGATATGCTAAAACGGAGATTACAAAGTGAAATCTCTGAGAAAGCCACACAAAAATAATTAGTTATGCCAGAGGCTTCACTTTGCTTCAGTTCACTAAGACAAAATAAACTGAAAGACTGCAATATAGATTGTGTATATAGTTCTCCAACTTCACAAGAGAGATGAAGAAGAGTGCAGAGACTAAATCTTGATGCATGAAG
Organism: Thinocorus orbignyianus; assembly: GCA_013400375.1. NCBI lineage: Eukaryota > Metazoa > Chordata > Aves > Ciconiiformes > Thinocoridae > Thinocorus > Thinocorus orbignyianus. The sequence goes on along the minus strand of VXBW01005899.1, from coordinate 7,324 downwards.
TTCATTGAGTTTGCAGATATGCTACTATCTGATCCACATCTCTTTTCACAGATGTAAGATTTGTAAATGGATTATAATCTATTTCTTTATACATAGATACATGTAGATACAGAGATATGTAATGAGTCATGCATTTGTCTAAGGAAACAGTAATAAAGCATTTTTTAAAGACTGAAGATGAATGTTAATATACCTAGTGATAGCAGTGTTCAACCTGAATCAAGATGGCATTCATGTACTTGGCTTTTCAATTTATCTTATCAGTCTTACATACTTATTTTTATCTTGCGGGTACTAATGCAAACATGTAAAAAAATATAAACAATGCTTAAATACAGCCTCCCATTCTAGGAAAGAATACTATTTTTGAATTAAAAAAGTTTAGCTCTAATAAATAAGATACAAAGCACATGCAATGAATATTAGGTACAAAAGGCCTTTAAAGGCCTGTATCAAAGAGTGCAGTGCCAAAAATGTTTCCTCTGCTCTTTAGTTTCTGTTTCTGGTGGTGGAATAAGAGCAGCTACTGTTCTGACCCTGCACAGAATGAATTGAAAGGAACAGAGTGAGAAACCTGGTGGGTTTTCCACCATTATAGAATTTCAACCATTATACAACTTCAGTTATCATGAGTAGTGTGTTCAGAAGTCAATAAAGAAATCTATTTCACTAGAAGTAGTTACTGTGTTAGAGGATTTTATGACATGAAGGATTATCCAGCCTGCAGATGTGTAGAAATCAGAACTGTGGTGGGTTCATTGGATTCAGTAATGCACAAGGTTATGGAAGATTTATAGTCTACAAGAGACCTAACCATCCCACAAATGGTAGGACAAACCAAACTGACCCCAGAAGCGGGCCCAGAGGGGTTCTAGTAAAATAACAGTCTCATGTCAAAGGTGATCCACATCAGGGAGTTTGGAGTCTGCCAGGTATGTCCTACAAGGGTCCAAGATCTTATAGAAAATTCATGCGGAGAGTTCAGCCTGTTTAGGAAAGGAAAACTATGTGCAGCACAGGAAGTTCTCAGAGAGAAAGTCAACATTTTGGATGAAAATTAAGTCCTTTTTATATCATAAAGATGTAAAAGGTCATAGAATATCACCACTTCAAGTAGCTGATATATTCTGTTAATTTCGATGCCCCATCACTGGAAGCGTTCAAGGCCAGGCTGAACGGGGCTTTGAGCATCCTGCTCTAGTGGGAGGTGTCCCTGCCCATGGCAGGGGGGTTTGTGACTAAATGATCTTTAAGGTCCTTTCCAAGTCTAACCATTCTATGATTTTATGATTCTATGTGATGAGGTTTTCTATTCTTTCAGACCAAATTTATTTTTTCCAGACTGTTTTCCTATTCTTGCAGTTAGAACAGTAAAGGTAAGTAGTGATTCTTACTTTCTCAGGATGTTTTACCCCTTTTTGCATACTATCTTTTCACCTTTTCATTACTACTTCTTGATTTTGCAGTTCAGATGTGTTCAGTTTCTTAATATCCAGCTCTACTTCAAAGATGCCAGCTGCAGTTTGCAAGGACGCTTCTGGTTTCCAGGCCTAATTCTCAGGCTCACAACTCCCGCAATTCCTCTGTAAGTTTTTCAGTAGGTATTTTCTTCTGTTCAGAAATTATGCCTTTCTGACAAGGTGATCTTTCTGGCTGCTATCCTCAGAGAGAGAGGAAAAGGAGATGCAATTTGAAGATCCACATTGCCTTTCTTATCTATGTTATAGAATTATCCTACTCCTTTCTACAAGTGTCTCAACATAGAGAGCATTTATGGCTCATGATACTGGGAAGAATGCATAAAAATTACTTGACAAAATAAACCAGGATGAACCTGGACTTCATACATTATTATTTCACTATGTTTGAATGCCCTTACAGGTTTAGAAAGCCTTAAAAAAATCAGCCTAACTGTAATTCATTATTCAGTAGTTAACCATGCTAAAATTGTATCAAAATGAAGGTTTCCTTTTTATTTTTTATTTTGTTATCTCAAGCTTGCTCCTGAGACAAGAACAATAACAATAAGGAAAGCGAAGGGTTGGGTTGTGCATGACATAATACAAGGCCATTTGCATATAATTGTAAAGAAATGTGAATGGGAAAGAGAGTGCAGTTGTGAATAACTTCCTGCCAAATAAGGAGTAACATGTTATAGTTAAGGACACCGTTAGTATGCTAACAATGACATTCAGATTCTCAATGATGTACTTACGGTCAATATTTGTCAATATTCCATGTTCTGCAAACTCTGAGTCAAAGGGCTTTTCAGAACACTTTTGCTTAAGAATGTCTGAAATCTGCAACGTTGTTTTCCTCAAATGGAAATGTCAGCCTACTAAATTATGCAAGTAAAGTTAAAAAGACTGCATATCCACCACTTGCCTTCTGAAAAAGGAAAGATTACAAAAGGGAGATCTTTAAGTGAAAAAATATTTTATTGTTTTTTTTTTCTTTCTTGACATCTATATCATTGCCAAGTCCTGTGACAGGTAGCTGTAGTAGTAATTCTTTAAACAAAAACTATAATGACAAGAAATTCCATTGATATCACTGGTCTGTGGTAGGAGCTAGACCTTTTGCTCTCTGGAGAATGGTAGATGGTACTGCCAGTATATGCTGATGGTGTCTGCTTGAAAGAAATCATTATGTCTAACTAGTAATGTGTTGCAGTCAAATTACTGTTATTAAGGTTGGGGGTTTTTTCAGTCAATATTACATGTGAAGAATTTTCTCTAATTGCATGCTAGTTAACTAATTTACAGATGATACCAAGTTGGATGGGAGTGTTGATCTGCTTGACAGTAGAAAGTCTCAACAGAGGGATGTGTACAAGGCAGATTGGTGGTCTGAGGCCAAATGTTTGAGGCTCAACAAGACCAAGTGCCATTTGGGTCACAACAACCCCTTCAGTGCTACAGGGAAGACTGGCTGGAAAGCTGCCTGAGGAAATAAAAAAGACCTGGGGATATTGGTTGGCAGCCAGCTGAATATGAGTCAGCAGTGTGCCCAGGTGGTCAAGAAGGACAACAGCTTCCTGACCTGTATCAGAAACCGTGTGACCAGGACTAAGGAAGTGATTGTCCCCTTGTACTTGGCACTGGTAAGGCCCCATGTCAAATACCATGTTCAGTTCTGGGTCCCTCGCTACAAAAAAAGACATTGGGGTGCTGGATCGTGTCCAGAGAAGGGCAGTGAAGCTGGTGAAGGGTCTAGAGAACAAATCTTATGAGGACCAGCTGAGGGAACTGGGGTTGTTAGTCTGAAGAAAAGGAGGCGGAGGGGAGACCTTAGCTCTCTCTGGAACTACATCAAAGCAGGTTGTAGGTAGAGGTCGGTCTCTTTTCCCAAATAACAAGTGACAGAACACGAAGAAATGGCCTCAAGTTGTGCCAGGGGTGGTTTATATTGGATATTAGCAAAAAAAATTCTTCACTGAAAAGGTTGTTAAGCATTGGAACAGGCTGCCCAGGGCAGTGATTGAGTCATTATCCCTGGAAGTATTTCAAAGACATTTAGACGTGCTGCTTAGGGACGTGGTTTATTGGTAGATTTGGCAGGGGTAGGTTAATAGTTGGACTTAATGATCTTAAGGGTTTTTTCCAACATAAATGATTCTATGACTCTAAGATTCTAATGGGTGGGACAAAAGATGAATATATTGGACAGATTTCCAAATTGTCTAGCAAGCTTTGTTATAGCTGAACTGCTAAAATAAACAAGTAATATGTGTGTTATTAACCTGTTCAATGCAGATCTCACCTATCATGCACCACTGTTTGGAGGTTCACTACAAGCTTACTTGTATTACTGATTGTTCAAGGATTAGAGGATATATTTTTGGCAGCAATAGTATTCATATAAATGTTCTCTGAAGGTTAATTATTTCTGGAAATGGCAATGACATAAAAATTCTGGGCCTGGTTCCACCACTTTTCTTCCCACAGAGCTGAAGCCTAAGAGAAGCCCCAATAAATCAGTGAAGTCACTCATAAATAATACAGTATTCACCCTGAATGAAAATGGAAAAATCAAGTTCTCTGCTGTCAAAATCCCTTATGATTTTTTTTTTAATTTCACCCTGAAATTTTGCCCATTTGTTTAATAGCAGCATTTTCTATTGAAGATTCTACCAAAACATTAATAGCTCAGTCAGATATGATTTTTCACAAATGTTACAAATGAGAAATACTAAAGCTACTTCTTGCCTTTTTTTATCAGAAACTGCAATTTCAGCAGTACAAAACAAAACATTGTGAAGCATGTTGTTTTCTGTTCCTTTGAAATGCTTGCATCTTATTCTGAATATCTTTATGAAAATCATATGTCAAAAAAGCAATGAAAAGTCAACAACCGGCTATTGTGTTTCCATTAATGTAACACCAGCCTTAAGTAGAAGTGAAGAGAGCACAGAGGGTTCTAGGTGGAAGTAGAGAAAATGAACAGCTAAAAACATTGCAAGAAGAAGTACTGTACGCCTTGGGTTGTTTGGGATTTTTAAAGCCAAATATTTCAAACTTATTTTCTCATTCCTTTAGTTTCAACTGAGAGAATTAAGTTGCTGTCTTAATGGCATTATTAAATTGTGCAAATCTATCCCATTATCATGAAGCACTGAGCAACAAGGGACATTTTGGGGTCTCAACACATCTACTGAAGCCTGGCAGCTGGCAGCTGAAGTTAGAATTGTAGGCTTCACTAACTACTTTTGCAGTAATTTTTTCACATTTTGAAAAAGAGAATCTGTGTATAGAACAGGAATTAATACATTAGGAAAGAGATTTACAATGTGAATGCAAAGAAAGGTATCTATCATGTACAAATTTTTAATAACATATATTATATATATGTGCATATATGCATATGTATCCGTTCCTGCATATATATCTTCCAATCTTTGACAGTAGACTCTGAATTTAACTCTTTATATGCTGATGTAGATTTCCAGCAGACATCTTTATTACATTATTGTTACTATGCATATCTGTCAAACCTCATTGGAGTTTGGTGCTAATGGCTAGTACAGTCTTAGTTTTCTCTAAGTCTCTTACTTCCTCTGGTAAGTCTTCCTCTGAATCATTATGCAGAATCAACTCAGTGGTAAAGCTTCACTATCTCATGAAGATCTAGAGATTTCAATTTCATTTCATTTTTAGTAGGGTAGGTAGATAGTGAACCTATTAATTTAATTTCTAGTCTTTTAGTTTGATACAACTCTTTAGTACATGTTTCTGTTTAAACTAGCTGTTTCTTACAAAAGAGTCCTTTTCATAGCAAAAGAACTTTCATGCTCAGAAATAGAGAAACCATTATTGCCTGTGATCCACTTACAAGCTTTTTCTCCCAATTTGTCAGATAAGTTCTGTCATTTTTAACAAGATGAATAGTACTTAGTGTCTGTACTGGTATCATAAAGTCAGCAGACAAAATGTGGGCTGAAAATTTAAGCAGATGATCTCTTTGAAATTATATCCCCATAGCATTTCAACAACAGAAGAAAAGATCCTTCCTTTTCTGGAAATTCTGCCTTTCTGGATCCTGGATAAATAACACCTGCATTTAAGTACTTTTATTTCTATTCTCCCTTTAAACTTTCATTGACATATGAGAATGTAGAGATACCTCTAAACATAAGGACATAAGGTTTGTACAAACAATAAGTGCCAAGAATGCAAACTGAGTTAGAGGAACTCTTACCACTTAAGACTGATGTAGTCTCATCAAACGGCACGTCTGCTTTTGATACAGCCCCATACTCTGTGATAGCAACCAAAACAAATAGGCGAAAGTCCTACATGTAGTAAAAGTGGAAAATCAACCTGTGCCCATCACAGTCAATGGAAAGTAGCCAACATTTCTATTACAAACATGGCTTCTGTAGCAACTTAATTCTGTTATTTCACACTGATATAAGGAACCCTCTGAGATGCCCTATTTTTGACATCCACAGAGGGGTTGCAGGTCAAAACACAGGACAAATTACTTTCTAAACTGGCAGATACAGCTCAGGTAGAATATCATAGAGTGCATTTAATATCATTAATCATCTATACAGAAATAACTGAATTGAATTGAGGTGTCTGTAAGAGAATGAGATTAATTAAATCTTACAGTAGCATTTCTTCTTAGGGACTATAATGGAAGATTGTGGTGATTAGCTCAAGTAAAGATGTTTGCGGTGCAGCTGTCTACATCTGATTGGTAAATTACATCCTGGTTTACTATGAAGGGAAAAGATAGTGATTACTACAAAATGAATGCAGAAAATGAAGAATTAACTGAGAAAAGGAAATGTATAAATCTGAGGGTAGAACAAATTTGAGAGTAAAACAACTATGTTTAGGTGTCTATAGGTTTGTTAGGCATCTAAGAGCTCTATACATTGATGAACACCTAGTTAATGAAGTAAGTGAAGTCCAGACAATGAAATGAATTATTTAGTTCACTTTGAAGTACACGCTTAAGTCATTACTTAGTTCCCTAAATATTTGCACCTAGAGCTGTTTAAGGGCGAACTATTTCATTTTATCTCTTTATTTAACTGGGCAAGACAAGTGCTTGGGCTTGCTTTCAGGTTTCAGCAGCTTCAGTCTCACAATGAATTATTCTAAAGTTGTTCCTGGATAAAAATGTAGTAATACTTTCAATCCATATATTCAAGTTCTCTAACTGCCCAGCTTCAGTAGTACTACCAAGGCAAGTGACAAGTATACTACCTCTAACTTCCCACAGAAGCATCCATATACATATGCATCCATAATTGCACAGGTATAGAGTGGATAAAACACTTTTTAAAAGAGCTAATGGAATGAATGATTATATTTTAAATGTTAATAGAAAATAATTTAAAAAACATTGAAGTCTGGTTTGGTATCCTTCACTCTACAAGGCTGTAGAACACACACTGACATGTTGGTGGATTGCTTCAGGAGGGCAGAGGGGCACCAAAAAAGAAAAGGAGGGGCATGAACAAGTTGTAACATGCCCAGGGGTATGGAGCCCTCCTGAGGTCTACCCAGGGGCCCCTGGTGCAAATCATGTCACATGGAAAGAAGATCTCAGACCTCAGAGGCCCTGAAATCCACTTCCAGCCTTACAGTATTACTGAGTGACACTTTACATAGTGGTGCAAGATACAGGTAACACTGTCTGTGAAAAAGAGAGTGGTCTCATCAATTACAAACTGCATTTGAGGTAAATATCATACAGAGAAGGCATGTGGTATGGAAGGAGCTCGCTTTACCTATGGTTCTTTCAGGATCTGGAAAACCATTGTGGGTTTCAGGCTGGTGCTGTATGTGTCAGGACTTCCACAGTTAAAAAA
>VXBW01005898.1:519328-564650 GCA_013400375.1 Thinocorus orbignyianus | reverse complement strand
GCATCTTGGCCTGTATCAGAAATTGCGTGGCCAGCAGGACTGGGCAGTGATCATCCTCCTGTACTGGGCACTGGTGAGTCCCGATCTTGAGTATTGCATCCAGTTTTCGGCCCCTCACTACAAGAAAGACATTGAGGTATTGCAGCGTATTCAGAGGACAACAAAGCTGGTGAGAGGTCTGGAGAATAATTCTCATAAGGAGCAGCTGAGGGAACTGGGGGTATCCAGCCTGAAGAAAAGGAGGTTGAGGGAAGACCTCTACAACTACCTGAAAGGAGGGAGTAGTTAGGGGGGCTGTTGGTCTCTTCTCGCAAGTAACAGAAAATGGGACAAGAGGAAATGATCCCAAGTTGCACCAGGTGAGGTTTCTATTGGATATCAGGAAAAACTTCTTTACTGAAAGGGTTATTAAGCATTGGAACAAGCTCCTCAGGGAAGTGGTTGAGCCACCATCCCTGGAGGTATTTAAAAGATGCGTAGATGTGGTGTTGAGGGACATGGTTTAGTAGTAACATGACAGTGTTAGGTTAACAGTTGGACTCGATGATCTAAAAGATGTCTTTCAACCATAAGAATTCTATGAAGAAAATGAACTCTATTTCAGCCAAAACCAACACAAGAGTAACATTTTCTGTAATTTAGTGTCAATTCATTTTCCATTCCAACAAAATTTGGAAGTATTTTAAGTATTTTAAGCAAAGTTCAATGAATAGTTTGTGTGCCTCTTTCTAAAGTTGCTGTGACCATGGCTTGATTTATTGATGCAGTTAAATATTTTATACACTGTTGTCATCAGTCTTCTGGTAAAATAAGTCATGAACATTTTTGGACAAGATCTTTTGAGGCACCTGCAATTTACCTTCAAGTGAGAAAAGAGTCTTACAAGATGATCAAGGCTGAGGGATCTGAATGTTACTACAATATTCTGCTTTTTGTTCCTGGCTTCACTAGTAAGTGGAACAGTTTTACTTAGCTCCATGATATTGACTTCTGCTTTCTTATATTCATTGTGTCTTATGGGAAAGCATTTTGTGCAGCAAGAAAAGACAATATTTAATAATGTGTAATATGGAAATTTAATACTGTAATAATGTACAAGAATGCAAGAGGCATCTTAACCTTTCATGTTTATGTAGCTTACTGCAAAGTTGATCTACAGTTTTAATTGGCTGAAGATTATTACCTTCTGATATCTATTTGGCAGTCTAGAACTGAGTTTGGTCTTATTCCAGTTTTAATATTTATTTATACTTATTTCTTCAAAGCTTGGAATTGTAGCTGTTGATCCAGTGTTTTGGGCAATTTCCCCTACAAATTAAGAAACAAAGTCCAAGACAGAAATAATTGTGTGACTATAAATATGCTAGTCTTTACCTACATCACCAACAATTAGAAGAAAAGGGGGAAATAAAGGAAGGAGGGGGGATTCAGTGTGTTCAAAACGTTAACAAATCCAAGCTTCTGTAGATCAAAGCTATCCAATGATATTCTTCACTGGTCTACCTGAAATACAGTCTATAAAAACTGTCATGATCAATGACAATCAATTTATTTGCAGCTTCAGTAAATACAAACTAGGAGATGATGAAGACTGAACACTGTGTCATTCAGAATGTTAGGATAATGACACATTAGGCACCTTGGAAATGTGCATTCAATATTTTTTGTACATATCCAGGTATGTACAGAAAATATTAAATATTCTACATATCTAGAGAGATGAATTCAGTTTTTGGCATCCTCAGCCATTGTTGCAACAACTATTTCACAGATAGTGAAAATACTTATCCCGGTTGTTGCTTTTATCCTTATAAATATCGCCAGCTGATCAGTTGAGCTTGATTGTCTTGAGTTGCCCCTGAAAAATGTCTGAATTACCTTGTTCCAACAGAATCAGTTATGATCCAGCTGTTTTGAGGACAATCTGACATGCTATTATGACTCTACAGAATACTTTGATTGCAGAAATGGAGGACTTGATCAGTTGATTCCACATGTTTCCAATTTAGAGACAAGGGTGTTGTGTGGGACAGCATCAAATGCTTTGCACAGATCTAGGTAGATGATGTCAGTTTCTTTTCCCTTATCCACGGACTCTGTAACAACCATCCCAGAAAGCCATCAACCTTGCCAGGCACAATTTGCCTTTAATGAAGTCTTGTTGAGTGTAATTCCCTGGGTGTTCCTTGTTTTCCTTCATAAAAATGGGGTTTATGTTTTTCTTTTTCCAGCCAGCAGGAACTTCACTGGACTGCCACAACTTCTCAAATATGATGGATAGTGGCTTGGCAAATTCGTTTGCCATCTTCCTCAGGATTTGTGAGGATCTATGAGTGGAAGAAACCATGGATCTGGTAAACATCTATGCAAAACGTGTGCTTCACTGATAAGCTTTGAAAATTTCTAGGAAGCAGCAGGTGAGATAGGAAGTGATGTGGCAGAGGCAGACTTCAAACAAAACGGCAAGATGTATTGCTTCTAAGCAAAAAAAAAAAAAAAAAAAAACGTCAGAAGCCTGTATTTGGGAGAAAGTCATGAAAAAGGAGCCAGCCCACAGCTACAATTAGATATAGCTTTGTGTTCTAGGTCAAGCTGCACGAAACCTTTGAGAGGAATTTCTCCCTGTGAGATCAGGGCTGACGTTGTGCATAAGTATTCTTTGGCTATTCAGGCAAATACTTACAAACACAAATCATCAGATGCTGGAAAGCTCACAGAGAAAAATCCAAAAGGACTTAACATCAGAGCCTACTTCCAGCATGGAGTAAGATCACAGCTTATGTGGTTGGCAGCAATTTGGGAAAGAGAAAATGTGTAAGTATGCAGCATGTGTTGACTACTGCAGAAAGCAGCTTCTGCCAGTCAAGAGATGAGCATCATTAGGACATACTGAAATGATGGAATTATGCTTGTACAAAGTCCTTCCTTCTCCATGTTCCCCACAAAGAGAGGGACACTCCAGAGGAGCATCCTGTGCTTTTGTATTGTTTTTTCTTGATTTCAGTAGAAATCACAGTGCTTGTGAAGTAACTACAAAATCAGAGAGTAATATAATCTCTAATTAATGACCTCATCTAGTTATCCCTCCTACTCCATACAGCTGGTAAAGTCATACTAGGCTGCTTAGATGGAGTACCATAGGTATAGATCTTGAAGGTCAAGAAGGCTTAGAGGATGGTATTGCTCTCCTCGAAGATAAACAGACCTAAAAGATACATGTTTTCCCCTCAAAGCCCCATCCACCTAACTACTAATAGTTACACTAGACTTATATAAGGAGATTTTTTTCTCCAATAATTTATTACTTTGTACTCAAAGGAGTAAGATTCCCTTGGAACAGATCTTGTTCTACATCTTATAGCCCTATCATACAGAAGTGATTTTACTTTATTAGTTTCCAAATCTGGAATTTTTTTAACTATTATTTTCAGTATTATTAGTATTATTATTACTGTTGTTGTTGCTATCATTCTTTTGCAGGTGGATATTAGTGCTAAAGTAAAAAATATGAATATTTGATCAGCTTTCACATAACGCCCTTTTTTGCATAATTTAGAACAGCCTGTAAATTTATATTTTGTTGTAATCCATTTAATAACCCAGTAATTAATACATTTAATGTCTTTAAGAATTCAGTACTCTACATGAAAAATATAATAAATTCAACTATAATAACTGTTTTTTTTTTTTTTTTTTTTTTTTTTCCTTTTAGGAAAGTAAAAGTAGCATATAGCAGTAACAAGAGAAATGCCAGCTCCACCAGAAGAACACCAAATATCACAGGCAGCAGTGACTGCTGTGGGCAGAATCGACTTTTGCACGGCCAGGGAACTGTGGCTGTCTGGAGAAGTTTCACTCAGGGCTCCAGCAACCAATGTTGAGTCTGCCCAGGTGACGGAACCAAACCTTTTCCAACCCAGTGATCTCAAGGTTACTTAAGAACTCACATGGATGTGCCCACAGCTGGGTGTTTGTGTGGAAAGACCATGTTTTAACACACTGAAGGCAAGACAATTTCCCTTTATTACCGGCAACAGTGGAGAAAAATAACTTGCAAGGAACATAAAAACTTCGCCGCCGTGCTCCCATATCTGAAAGAATGCTGATATCAACATCAAAAATAGCTCCTACAACTTCTAAAAGTCACAACGCCTTCATGCTTATCTCACTTATCAGTTGAGTTTTATTTATTTATTTATTTATTTATTTATTTATTTATTGCTAGCTGCACAGGCCCTAGGCAGTACACAGCTCGCATCTTCCCTAACACACAGGAATACACAGTAAGGCTGATATATTATTTTCTCAAAATAGAATCAACTGAGCCAGAAGAAACAATAAAGCAAGAGACAGAGAAGGAGTCGCAGAGAAAGAACAGATGGAAAAAATTACACAAAGTTCCAGAGCTGGAGTGGGAGAATCAAAATGGGTTTGAGAAATGATTGACAAGCACTGAGAAAGATTTGACGGAAATAAAATGTAATTACTGCATTTGTGTAAACAATTAGACTAATTTCCCTCTCAAAAGAACATATTCTAGTAGTTAATTTCCACAGTGAAAATATCTTATGACATGGTTCTATAATGCTTACCCAAGTTTGAGACATGGGCCACAAAAAACCTTGCTGGATGGTGGATTGTAGAGGTCAGCTTCTGATGTACTTATGTTGATAAACAGCTATCCAACTTCTACTGCTATTAATGCAATTAGTCTTGGAATAAAGTGCCATTCCACATCAGAATCTTAATCTTTATAGCAAAGTCATATTAGATAAACATATAGTTACTCAGAATGCCTCCGACTAGAGTTCCTGCAATATTAGGGTCATCGATGGAAGTAACATTCATGCCACCTGGTCCTCTGCAATTACATCACAGATTTGATCCATAAAGCCATTTGTTTCACAAGATGTATTTCTACTGACACTTCCGTGGGTTTTTTTTTACAGCTATGTGAACCTTTGGAAAGGATTTTTACCCGCCAGAATTCATGAGATAAAAAAATAAGTTGATTAAATATTTTTATGAAACAAGTGTTCTATAAAATTGCATGTGAACAAGGGGGTCTTTAGATACTTGACCTACTGCCACAAATGGTTCTGTAAGATCATTTTTATAGTCTGCAGATCTAGCCAGGTATGGATATCCAAAGCAAGCTGAACTGTAGCAGAACAATGAGTGCGCAGTGTGCACTTTCCACTAATATAATTATCTTTTTAATACAATCTTATATTTTTCTATAGCATGAGGTCCTCACCATTAGTTAATTAAGCCAACTTCACATACTTGTGTCTGTGTGCACATACATAAAATATGAGTACCCAGAGGAATAACAACTATTCTTTAAGCCAAGTTACTTACTTAGAAATTTTTAGACCACCTTTCAAAGAAGTAATTGCTATTATATCGGTTTAAGTAAGAGTTCATGTGGAATATGTGAATCCATTAAACAGTAAAAAAAATATTTAAAAAATATGCAAATATCCTTACTTAAATGGAGATATGAAGCCATCTTTTTTATTACCTTTCAAAGTACATTTATCACAATTTGACGAACATTTGAAAACTCAACATCTTCCATGGAAATAGCTCTAGCTGTACATCCTCCCTACTGTCAGGTCTTTTTTTTAACGCTCTACATCTTGTTAATTCCTCCCGATTTAAGAAAATGTATTTGGTGTTATTATCCTCGAGTTCTCTCAAACACTGTTATTTCTTTTCTACTTGTAAGTGCTAGCAAACAAAAGAACATGAGAAAAGTGAATGTAACCGGCTATCTTAAAATCACACCCAAGTAATGCTTTCCCAAATATTTTGATTGCAAATAACCTGAGAAGTGAAACACAAAGGATTGAGACTAATCTTTAATACTATAAATCTTAAAATGAAACGGTTTTGAATTTCATTCACATACATGTTTTCTACCTGAGATACAAAATCAGTGGGCAATTTACCTGCTAAGTTTGTATATTTGTAGAGGTATCTGAAGTTAGTTTTCAGTGAAAACAAATTACTAACTGCCAGGAAATCAAACAAATGTATTCTGTAATCTTCTTTTTCCACTGTGGTTCTTCTTCAGATTACTTAGACCATTTGAATGAATTACTGGAATCCTCACAGTATTGATTAAACAAACGATTATGGAAAATTCAGAGTCCATTCTTAAGTGATTTCCTTATTACCTGCCAGTAAATGATGCCAGGAAGCAGAATTCATGCGACAGAACAGACAGTTGTGAGGACAGAAGATGAACCAACTAGTCCTTATTACTGATAATTATTCAGAAGCATGACAAATTAGATTACCTTTGTAGTTCCAGGTTTAGTCTGCAAGCTAAAAAAATGAGTAAAATAAGTACAAAACATTTAGTGAAACAAATAGGAGAATTACGTGCACCAAAATAAATTTTCTACATGGATATATTTTCTAAATTTTCTAAATGGATACATTTTTTGAATTAGTAACGTAAAACTTCCAGCAGGCTATTTTAAAACATTCTAGACAGTAACACCTTTGAAAGCCTGAATAATTTTTTTCTTACAGCGCTGGAAAAAAAACAACCTCCAACTGTAAAAAGGACCATCTATGTTTAGTTTTTCAAGTATTAATGTGTTGAAGAATGAACTGCCAGACACAGAAAACATAATTAAATATTGAACACTGAACAGCTTATTTCTTGAAATATTTTAGAAGCCATTCCATATGAATAACTTCACATAATAATAAAATAATTTTGAGCATAATTTATCTGTAAAATATAGAATAGTCGTAGTAGAACTGTAGATGCTACCACTTTTGATAATAAACCTGATTCACAACTTCCATCAAGAAGAAGGGAAAAATCTCCTAAGTAGAAAATCTGCCCTGGCTGACCTCACACCTGCTTATGATAAAAAGGAGTCTTGCAAGCCATAGAAAAGTAGCCCTTTAAACAGGAACAGATTTTGCTCCAGCTGCTTCAGCTTTACAGGCAACTCACAACCCACCAAATTTACTAAAGTATACAATTACTAGTTGGAGAAAGCTTTTCTCTCTCCCACTTGTTTTGCTATGCTAGAATTTGTGAACTGTATTTTTATTTGTAAAACTTATTGACAAGTGTTTGACTTTGACTGTTCATTTGTACATCACTCAGCAAATACAATTTTAAAGTGTGTATTATTTTTCAAATGTGCGTTTTAATCATAGAATTATAGAATGGTTTGAGTTGGATGGCACCTTAAAGATCATCAAGTTCCAACCCCTCTGCTATGGCCAGGGATACCTTCCACTAGAGTTCAAGAAAGAAGGAATTTCTGCAAAATTCAGTTCTGGCATTGTTTTCTATTTAATTAATACATTTTTTCTAGATGGAAATACTCTTTTTTAATGTCTTTAGCAAAGCAATCTATCAATTAATTTTCCATTAATAGTTCCACTACAATTAGCTTTGGGCATAATATATGCCAAGAAATATAAGGAAACAGATTTTGTATACTAAAAAAAATAAATGTTTTTCTATGAATTAAAAAAATATTTCAGAGGAGTGTTTCTAATTTGTTTAATGATAATCTTTGCTCTGTTTCTCATTGACAGTGATGGCAAATATTCTCGCATGACTTTTTAACACTTCTACCTGTTCTTCCGCATATTTTTCTACCTGAAGAGTGAATTTCCTTGGTTAACACTGTGTTCCTGTAAAAGAGATATCTCTTACCTTCAGGACAAATTGATTTATATTCCTATAATACTATAAGAGAAAGACTGCTATGCATGATGTGCATTGCATTACTTTGTTGAAATTCAATATAAAAATACAGCTTCACAGATGACTCAGAAAGGCGTAAGCGAAATAGAAGAGATACTGCTTCCAAGTGGAAGATGAAGTAACAGAAGTTGGTGTCAAATTTCAATAAATAATCATGCACTACTAGAAATGGTAGATTAATTATGACTTCCATCTTTTTTCTGGTCATCTGGCAATCAGTCTTTATTTTCTAGATATGGGTGTTTCCCTTTCAGGTGAAAGATCAAGAATATATTGACAGTTGTTGAAAGCATGATAGGTGAGTTATTTTACAGTTAGGGAAAAAAAAAAAAAAAAAGGAAAATAAAAAAGGAAAAAAAGAAAGAACATCCGCTTTAGCTGCTGAGCTGCTGTAATAATTGTTAGTAGCCGTGTCTGGAATCATTTAGACAAAATACAGGCGGTTAGTAGACAACTTCATGCACTTACTGACTGCTTCATCTGAAAATAACGGTTATGAAGCATTACTGTTAATCAGGGGTTTATACAATCAGATAATTTTGCTCTTCCGACAACGAATATTTGATTTATGCTGGTGGACTTTAGAAAGTGTTGTGAAACTGTGCAGTGAGCCCTAATGGAGAAAGAGAGGGGGAAAGAAATGCTTTTACCCATAAGCCAGCAACATTTTTCTTTTTAAAGGTCAATCAATGACAGCATGAACTTTTTCTTTTTCAATACTGAGAAACAGCAATAAATTCCTTTCACCATACATGGTGGATCAGGTACACTGCTGGATGAGTTTGAATTCCAAAAATTGTAATAAGTGACCTTTTTAAAATCACCATTGTTTATCTTGACAGAAAGATAGCTTATATGACAGTTTTCTTAAATTTCTGCAATACTGATATTTCTTGTCAAACTGTCAATCAAAAAGAATTTATATTAAAATCCTTCATTCTTCAAAATTCTTCTGACGTAGAAGTTCAAATATTTTCCATAATGAGAGGAAGGTCTACAAACTTTAAGCCATGCTATGCACTGTAAGATCAATTTTTAATCAAGATAGGTAAACATCTGAAGAGTAGAACCAAACCAACTTAGGATGTTTGCACATTTTGGCCAAATCCTAGAGCATTTACAAACCTGTAGGAGTTTGACTGAGTAAAGATTGAGTGAAACCTGAGTAAGAACTTAAGGATATGATTCACACAGATATATTTTATCGTTGCTCTGGAATATTTTGAAGTACAGCTGCTAAAATTGCTTCAGATATTGGCGGATGTGGTGGTCGAGCTAACAGGGTGCTTTATCCTGATGTAAGGGATAACGAAACTCCAGAAGAGAAAGGATGTTGGTAAAGTGATGACTTCACAGGTACATTGTAGTTACAGAGACTGCTTTAAATCTAAAGCTACTTTAATGCTTTGGGAACAACTAAATTCACAGCAATCACTGTCCTAAGGGGTAGATTTCCTGTCCTTTTATCACCTAGGGTAGTTACTCAAGCAAAGCAATAAGGATTTTTAATTACTGAAGCTAATTAGAGTTTTAATTTATTTACACCTGTCCTTAAAATTAAATTTAAAATACCTAAATTTATTAATTTCATTTTCTTGTTCTGATTAATGGAAGCAGTGATAACATGTAATTAGCATAAATGCTAAGCCAGACAGTATTTTTTCTAAAGCTGGTGTTGAATTTGGATGTTTATGTTAGTTTATTCTTTGTTCTGAAATAATTTAGTTTTTTTAAAAAAAAACAAGGGGAAAATGGTGGTATTGGAATATATACCATAGTGGAATATGCTATGTGGCAGAGTGAATAATAAAAACCTGTTTTGTCTGAGAAACCTGAAGAGTATGATTTATTTGTAAGCCAAATGAACAAAAAATAACCAAACAAAAAACCAAAACCAACCCAACCTTTACCATGGTTATCCTACTCTGGTACAATTCAAGCCACTGTTGTGGGGCAATATTCTAGCTAATTATTCTGCCAGGTGCAATTAGGAGAATTAACATGGCAGTAAAAAGTTCATGGCTGGTGATCTCTCTCTGTTTTACATGATGCCAGACAAGAAATGGCCTTGTCAATTACAATTAAGGTGTTAACACAACGCTTTGGGGTCACAAATGCTTTCGTGAAGTGGAGTAAGGTGGCACACGTGGTAAGAATTTTTTAGATGTTACTTAATATTTAGATAGAGGTTATTTAAATGTCTAACTTTACTATTCATAAATTGAATTGAGTTAGTGACCAACAAGATGTCTTGATTAAGTGATGTTACTTATGTTCCAATACCTATGTTAGTGAAAAGAGATCCAGAAAGAATGAGAGGTTACCCCCATCTTCCTATTTCAACTGGAATTGGCTGACATCCCAACAGAGGACCCACACTGGCACAGATACCTTGGATTATGACATATTTTGGGTGAAGAAAAATGGGAACTGAAGCACTCCTGTAACCTCCCTGCTTTCTTAAAATCACTGTTTGGATTCCACGCAGCTTTCTTCTCTCCTTCATCCCACCCACTTGGACACACAACATGTACACCCGTCAACACAGGGAGTCAATGGTAACTATTTGACCCTTCCTGATGGAAGATTAAATCATTCTCAATTTTGAAGCTTTCTACATAAGAAAAGCATCAATTTTTGGTCTCTTTCAGGAGAAATAATAATCAAAATGAGCCTGTATTTGAAGTCATTACACTTATAGTTTGCTATGAGTAGCAAATATATATCGGAAATGCATACCACAAACAGTGCCTGAAAACCAATTTGTCATTTAATAAGAGATGAGTCTGCTTCTGTACTTGTTTAGAGATTTGGGGGGTTGGTGGATTTTTTTTCAGAGTATTTAAATAATTTATGGAAAAAAACATAGTCAATTCCTTGATTATTTAAACTGTTACTAAAGTGTGCAAACTATTATTTAAACTAAGACTACTATTTCCTGGGAATTTTTCTCTAGAAGGATTCAAGGACATCTTCACTCCAGGAGGTTAGTTGAGGTAAGGAACTGAGTTGTCTTGGTTGAGGCTAAGGTCAGTTCCTTCACTGAGGAGAGCTGTTGTGAAGGGAGCTGGAGGCCAGGGCAACCTCCTTCTCTTGGGAGCTGCATTTAAACCTCTCTTGCCCTGATACTGTGCTCAGGTCCCACCTTACCTTCTTCCTCTCCATTTTTAGGTGTTTATACTGCTTTTATACTATTCTTGCTTATGCTCATGCCCTTTTCTCTGTCATCTCTCCTGATCTTTTTACCCGCTCAGGCTCAAGGTCCTCACAACTCTCTGCTCAAACAGTGCAATTTCTGATCTATAGTTTCTTTTTTAACATGATCTTATGTCGGGAATGAAAATTAGACTTTCAGCTTTGGAGTGTCATAATTGTCACAATTGTTTCTTGCATTTATCAAAACAATTTTCAGCAAGGTGTGTAGACTTAGCAGGTTTTTTATTGAACTTAAAGTAGAGAAAAAGTAAAAGGCACCCTCCTTGATTTTGAAACACTTGTTTGAGTCTCCTGTACTTTAATTAAAAGGGTTGAAATGACTAAAGAAGAAATTTGAGAAAAAAATACTGAATGAAAACAAGCATATAATAATTTGGTAAGAGAAAAGAAAGACATCTCTGCCCAATCACCTGTTCCATTTTTTTTTTCCAATAACTTTTCCAAAAGACCATCAGAACTAGAGTTTGAGGACTGGTGTAACTAATAATGAATATGCATATATATTTTTCCTAATTTCCCACCACCACCACCTCCCAGCAGTAAGAAGCTTATATGATGCAGCTATTTAATATCCAGTTTTACCCAGTCATATCTGAAAGCAGAGAACCTTTGCCCTTAGATCATAGAATTTCTGCTTATAAAAGAACAAAGCAGAAGACCAAGGCTTGCAAGTGATTGTAATACAGCAAACTCAAGGATGTTTCTACTAGGTGCTTTGAGTACTGTGGTTCTTTTGTTCACTTAAGGACAGTAAGGTTTATTATTGCCCTCTTAAGTTCAATCAAAATGTTTCAAAGATGATAATTCAGTGGGAGTGAGGAAAAAGGACCCTGTTTGAACACCTATTTATTATGCAGAGAACAGCACTGTGGTGTCATGACTGCTTTATCTGTCCAGCTGTATCTTCTAATGAACACTTGAAGATAAACCCGAAAAATAGCTTAGGAAAGGCGAATTGTGAATCCTTGCTTTTACATGTCTGGTTCTTAAAGCAAAGTACTGTGTTAAGATTCCATACGTTATTCATGAAGAGATTCAAACACTTCAGAACCAGGTTCTGAAGAGCCACATCTGAGCCATCTTCAAACAATGTGGCATCACCCAAAGGTAACCAATAGAGATAAGAATACTGAAGGAAAATTAATGGAAATGAAAAATTTAATCACTTCAAGACCTGTTTTGGTGAGGGTTTTTTCTTATTCTTTTTTTTTTTTCTTTTTTCTTTTTTTTTTCCCCCAGAGCTAGAATTGATTCTGAATCTGAAGTCTCTTCTCAGCCTGAGATGAAACTGAACCAGATACGTACAGCTACCACTTCAGAAGACAAATGGAACCAAAAATTTGTAAAGTTGTATATTTAATAACGTCAGCCCTAAAAAAACTTCACTGGATATAGAGGGACACTTCAGGATTCTTCTCATAGTACATTAGTTTTCCAATCCTCATAAGAGGAATAAATAATCTCTACTTCTTTGCCTCTCATCTACAGGCTGAGAAAATTGGGGTTGTTCAGCCTGGGGAAGAGAAAGCTCCAAGGAGACTAAGATCCCTTACTACCTAAAGGGGGCTACAGAAGATGTCAGGAGGGACTTTATCAGGGAGTGCAGTGACAGGACAAGGGGTAACAGTTTTAAACAGAAAGAGAGGAGATTTATGTTAGATATTAGGGAGAAATTCTTTGCTGTGAGGGTGATGAGACACTGGAACAGGCTACCCAGAGAAGCTGTGGCTGCCCCATCCCTGGAGGTGTTCAAGGCCAGGGACTTGGAGCAAAGTGATCTAATGAGAGATGTCCCCAGCTGTGGCAGGGGGTTGGAACTCAATGATCTTTAAGGTCCCTTCCAACCCAAACTATTTTATGGTCCTGCGATTCTATGATTCATTCTTTACTCTTTCAGCTTGTTAGAATTAAGAAGGCAAGAAATTTGGTGAAGAATGGGATATGATGGGATACCAGGAACTTAATCTAAGAGCCAGAGGTGAATCTTCAGATTTTGAAAAATTTTAAGGTTTTGTTTGTCTAATTGCAACTAGAGGGATGAAATTCCTTTCTGTCCTGCCAGACTCTTGAAGAGATTGTTAAAAATCTCTCTTTCTTAAAGATATACAAATCAATTGCTGCTAAAGTGTAATTTAACTTTACACTATTATCTCTATTTTATTTTCTGAAATGTAAAATCTGTAGTTTATGTATGAAAGAAATTGAAAACATATCTTTCTTTATCGTTCTGTGTCATGGTAGCTATGTAAAATTTCTCTAATCTCACTGCACAACATTCAAGAAACACTTCTTATGTCAGAAAAACAATTTGCAAAAACTTATCAGAGAGAAAAATAAGAGATAATTCTACATATTACTGAAAGTCTCTGGAGCAAGAGAGAAATACAATCTTTGTAAAAATATCTTAATCTTTCCATTGTATCTACTATAAATTATTCAGTCTATCCACTATTTCTAAAAATTTGTACTGATATTTAAGTTTAAAATTAAACTCTGAGAACAGAGATGCAAGACACATCTTCTACTTTTGTAACTGGAGTTTAAGTGAAGAAATAACCAGAGTTATTCAGCTGAGAGGTTGATCAACCTCATTCTGCACAAGGCTGATCAGTTCACTTTGAAGACTGGAGGCTATTTTTCTTTTATCATCCCTCTCTACCTTTTTTTTTATTTTTTCCCACTTCAAAAAAAGGGTTTCTCAGAATCATTTCAGTATCAATTAAAAGGAAGCATATCTTCCTTGTCTAATAATTGGTATTCATGGTGCCATTATTTAAAATATATTTTATTTGTTTGATTTTTTCTTTCTTAATTTCTTTCCTCTAAATAAATGATTGCAAGAGTAAGATGAGATGATCTCCATATAATTCAGCGTCTACATACCAAGATCTGTACCTATTGCTATGTTACTGTTCCTTTATTTTAAAAGTTGTGAGAATGTTGTCCCTGGTTAAAAGAATTGTGATTATTTTTTAATTATAGTATAACATAAAATAAGATTCCTTTGTGTTATACAACAATAACAATACAATGAAAATTCTAAGCATGTGACGGTAAAGCTTGTAGAATTATAACTAATTGAACAATGATTAAACTACTATGTGGAATGAATAAAAACAATGTAGTTGAAATTACTAGAGTTGATTACTTCAAAGAAATAGGAATATAAGTTTTTTGACAAGCTCCTTAAGAATACAGAGTGAAATAGAGTTCTTGGCAATTATATGTTTTATTATCAATATCTGCCTTTTTAATTTACTGGTATTGTTGTGTGACATGGAAGAATTCAAGAAATAAATTAAGATTCTGAATATTCTATTAAATAACATAGTAGAGACAGGTTACAAATTTGTTTTGCTTTATTCTGAGATTAAAAGCTTTAGTCTTAATGCAATTTTTCAGGTTTGAGTTCTAGTCTTTCAACTTCTGGCATATGTAAAACTTTGTATACTATGTACTTCAATCATTATAGGCTCCTGAGGGCTACAAGAGAGATTTGAAGTTCTGAACCCACACTAAGCACAGGTGACGGTAGTTAATTTATTTCATGATGGCCACATAAAAAGTAGAAAAGCAGAATAAGCTTTTAGGTACAGGTATATATTAAATTTTAAATTTTAATTATCAGTATTGTAGAGGAGGGAATGATAGAGTAATTAGAACTTTCATCTTAGTAGTAATCTACGAGATAGGAAGCAAACCTTTTATTTGTATTTGTAATACAAATATTATGTATTCAGCAACATTTCTCACAAATTGTCTAGTCTGAAGTTATATTTCTAATAGGACAATTATTGATGCAGTAACTACCGTAAATATAGGTAACTGCCTGAGGTAACTCTAAAAATAATTTTTAAATAAAAATTATCCTAACAAAGTAAATATATTGAATAATTAAAAAAACAAAAGGGCATTTAAAGGAGACAGCAGAATAGATCACTAACAGAAAAGTCTTTAAGAACCAACACAAATCTCATTCTTTGGAAGACACATAGCAGTCACCAAATATGTTTTATACTAAATGAATTTCTCTAAAATATTTTTTTTAAAAACTGGTGTTGCTGACATTGTTTATTTTTTACATATAATTCCGTAAAAGTTTCGGCTTGCTATACCCTCTTGACCTAGAATTCTAAATCAATAATGTTTCTTAAGTGTCTGAGCAACTTGAAAAATATTAATATTACTGAAACATTTTCTCCCGAAGAAGCTAATGTAAAAGCAACCATCTACCATTTCTTCTGATTTTGCTGCTCTATCAGAAGAAAAACTACAGGAATGGGGGTGTGAGCATAAGTATCACATAGTCATTCTTCCATAGATTACTGAGACAAAATCAAATACGTGGTGTGATGGGAAAAGACGAGATTACATGGCACAAGAGCAAAAAAGCATGTAGAATTCACCTGACTTCAGTGGTATATAGAAGGTATATAACGTTGAGAATCAAGTGTCAGCCTTCAATCTTTCCTTCTTTGATTGTAATTCTTTCATTAGAAAGAAAGTAAAGTTGTAGTTTTCTAGAAAAATCAAACTCCATAGGTCAACAGTACAAATAATTGTGCCATATTGCCGAGTCCTGTGAACACATGGTTGCTTTTTAGTTTATCAGACTTTCTTCTGCTTTACAAACACCAAATTTAGAATAACAACCTGACCAGCAAATATGCAAATATGCCCATCTCTTTTCCCTATTTCTAGCCTCCTTTCTTTTTTAAAGATTCTACTTTCCATGATCAAAGGCAATACTGAGGTCAGTCTGGGGGTGTTTGTCATATCTGCCTGTTTGACAGCTAAACTTAGATAAATAGAAAACATCAGGTTTTTACTCAGAGGTTTTCCGTAAGTGCATATTCTCCTGAAAGACGTCTAATAACAGCATATGTCAAATTATCTTTCTGAAAGAAAATGTTCACAAAATAAGAACTGCAAAGAGCATACTGATTTTATACACGTGAAAGGCAAACTTTAACTCAAATTACTTAATAAATGGGAACAATTATACCAGCTTCACATATCTAAAATACAGGTGGTTTAACTTATTTTTTCTGCTTCAACCTGAAGACATTTCAGAAGAAATGTACTCTAATCAGATTAACTGCAGTCTTATTAGTGCCCACTGCTATCCTTAAGCTGTGTAGGGTCTAGACTGATTTAACTCCATATTCAGTCTATTTCAATAAACTCATTGCCTTCAGTACACTTTCACTCACCCAAACACTACCAGCTCATGTAAGAAATTCATAGGCAAAATCAGAGACATGAATTCATCTCTTCTTGGTTTCAAGTCTGAATAGAAAATTTAATAGGAAAGATAAAATGTGCCAGTATTCTAAATAATCTGTTTTACTTATTCATTCTATAAACTACAGATCATTGTCTGAATGACACCTGTGAATTTATCCTAAGTACAAACTATTTTACAGTAAAATAAAATAAAAAAATCACTCTAGACAAATTATTATTTCATAAGAAAGCAGTAACTATGCTTTTTTAGTAATAAAAATGTCGTGTTCATTGTCACTGCATTCTTTTTGTTTAATTTTTCTAAAATAATGAAATTATAGTACTTTTGCTTGTTTACTCATTTGTTTTCTTATGGTAAATAACAGTAAGTAGAATTCCAACTGTTACCATTGAGAATTATGATGATATTGAAAAATACTCAGCCAGCTGTTCCAGACCAGTATTACAGGTACACCACTTGTGAATTTGCTGCGTTGGATTTACAGAATGTACACAGATTAACTCTGCCTCATATGTCTAATAGATTATATTTGAAGGTGGACAAAAAAAGTAAAATAGAAGGAGAGAAGCATGAGCATGAAAGTTGCACAATGCTACTGAAATTAAGTTGAAACTTTCTGTCAATTTTTAGCTTATCTAGCCTAAGCATTAAAAGTTTTAGCATAGATAGGCCATAAATAAATGTATACAAATAAGTTATTGCTGTCAGATTTGCAGCTGTAATATGAGGACAACAATAGTAATAGCAACGGACATTAAAAATACATTGGGAGATGAAAACCACAGGAAATTCAGGTTGCCAAAACTCCTGTATCTCCGTTCAATTTCACACTAATTTTCTGCACAGATTTGGACAAATATAGGATTAGAGATTTTATATGAAGCTTCAACTATAACTGTATGACACCATTTTCAGAAGTTGAATGAGATTTTTTGAGAATATGACCATATGTAGGTTTATTTGAAATGTGTGTAATGCTTTAGATTCAAAGTTAGACTTCATTTGGAGGTATGAAATCAAGCAGATAAAAGTAAGGAGAAGTTTTTTCCCCAAACACACTTGTTAGTTGATTGCATTATACTTTGGATAAGGTCTCCTGATAGCTCTGATCAGTATTTGTAACAAAGTGTTTAACGACACCTGAGTGGTGGCTATAGATCATGCAAGGAACTAATAGAATCAATCAACAGGAGCTCCATCCAGATGATATTAGTTTTGAGACATTTTGCGAACCTGAATACTCCTCAGGAAGTATATTGGCCCCAAAAGAATCAGTAGGGTAAAGACAGATACAGCTGAATGTCATCAAAATAACAGTGATGAATTAACCTATTCCGTTGGAAGATTGAAGCCAATGATAGATGGATGATAGGAATCAGTTTTGTGAGCAGGCAATTTCTCATGGAAAGCAGATTTCTAAGACAGATAGGCTATAATTTTTAGGTAATTTCAGGCCTAAAGTCTCTCTTCTACATTCACTGGACCCTGAACTGAGAAGGGTTTGCATGAATGAACCTTAAAAAGAGAAAATATTATCTCTACAGTCAAAAATACAGGTTTTAAAAGATTATGACTATATCATTGCCTAGAAAATTTACTGAAAAATTAATAGCATTTACACATTTATAACCCACAATAAAGTATGCACTATTACTTCTTGCCGAATAAAACTTACCCCTCATGGCTAAAGAGGGCACATATACATGAATCCTGCCTTGCACAAGCAGCGACCTATGAATAGATATTTATATGAAAGAAAGCTTTCATCTCCTTCTTTTTGACAACATGGCATAGTACTAACTATATTTAAATGCTGCACTGCATCTTATCCCAAAGGATTGTTATTAAAACTCTCTGCAAGAGATGGGAAAAAAACTGCCTCACACATTGCATGAAAACGTATCTGATTCTAACCATACACGGAATCTGTTTTCTGTTAGCATTTTACATACATTATTGAGACAGTTTTGACTTTTACAAATAAATTATATGCTTACAACACATCTTTACCATACATTAATTTAAACCATTAAAAATGGGTTCTTATGCAATTACAGATTACTTAAATATAATGAGAAGATTTCTTGGTTTTATAGCAATGCTTATTAAAGTGTATCTAGAGTTACAAAACTAAGATCAGCTTATGTATGCAGTGCATTTAGTGACAAATTGAATTCAACTGTCTATCAATATGTAACAGTGATATATTTAACTATTTCTTCTATTGTAATTACTGTCAATTATTAATACATGGCTGTGACAACTCTACTTGAATACAGAATGTAGGGACAGTGAAAAAATGCTTTTTTTTCCAGTGCTCCATGACATGAACTAGGACTCAGCTTCTGGGAATGTCATGTACAATATCATACAGCCAGCTACACGGTATCTCATGCAGCTGGTTTGAGTTTTGGCAGTACTTTAGCCACAATGATGCATGGTATAGTATAGGATTACATTATAGGTTCAATGTAGTGAAAAACATTATAAATATCTTACAGAATTGTAGAATGGTTTGGGTTGGAAGGAATCTTTAAAGACTTTCCAACCCCCCTGCCCTGGGCAGGGTCACCTCCCACCAGACCAGGTGGCTCAAAGCCCCATCCAGCCTGACCTTGAACCCCTCCAGGGATGGGGCACCTACAGCTTCTCTGGGAACCTTTTCCAGAGCCTCACCACCTTCACCTACTACTTTCTTCCTGATATCTAATCTAAATCAACCCTCTTCCAGTTTGAAGCTGTTACCCTTTATCCTATCACTACATGTCCTTGTAAAAAGTCCCTCTCCAGCTTTCTTGTAGGCCTCCTCCAGATACTGGAAGACTGCTATAAGGTGTCCCCAGGAATCTTATTTAGAACCTAATCTCACTCCATTTTTTTTAATTTTTATTTTTTAATAGTTGCTAAGCTAAAGACAAGAAGTTAATACATTGTTCTGTTCACCTTATAACTGATAGAGTTATATGTACCTTTTTGGAAAACACAAGTGATTAGCTGGTTAAAAGAAGTCTCTAGGATTAATTACAATGAATGTCCGAATTAATCAAGAAGTAAATCAAGAGAAATATTTCTCTTTAAAGTAGTTTAGTAATCTGTTTTCTGTTGTGCAGAGGTTAAAAGAAAAACACAGGTAATATGTTCATTGCCTGGAGGATGAACAAGTCTCTTGTGCCATTCACCTGGGACCTTTCAGGCTGAGGGATAATAGAAGATCTCCAGAATTAAAAAGCATCTTTCAGGTAAAAAAAAGGTTGGTTAATCTTCAGGATTTAAAATGTGTTGCTATTTCTTTTCTTTTATCTTTGCTCTTTGCAAATGGCTTGAGTAACCAAGTGGCACAGTGTTAGTGATATTAAAGCTATTTGCTTCATGCAAAAGCAGAAAGTTCTAGTATTCCTAAATCAAAATCACCTTATTTTTAACGTGTAGAATTCTCCACATATAGTTTTGTTACAAGTGAATATCATTCAGTTAAAATAGATGTATACAATTACAAGCTGATATTTGCACGAAGAAAAGCTGCTTTTTGCATTGCTTTATTTGGTGAACCTATTCCTTTTTCTTTTTATTTGAGTATCACATTTATATACCCTCAATCAAATAATGCCTTGATTTAAGGGAGTGTACATTACTTCAAGCAAAGCTCAGAATAACTAGGTATGAGAAGGTAGGTTAGGAATCATGATTTTCTAAATTATCCTAGCCCTTGAGCAGTGAATCTTTTATAGCCATATTTTTTTGGTTCACAGTCAAGCTAAAGACACTGAATATATTAGGCTACAGATGTAAGTACAAATGGAAATATTTTAAGAAATCAAATGTTATATAGGAAATAGTATACTGAGGGAAAAATATTGTCAGATTTAAAAGAAAATAATACATAAATCATCTTCTTTCCTTGAACTGAGCAATTTTTAACTGCATACCACAGCATCACTGTACTTGTTCTCTTTGTGTTCATATAATTAACTAAGTACAATTCTGGGAATTATGCAGAATAAAAAAGCTGATGCTCATCTTTGTTCAGACCACTCTGATTTCAGTTAATAATTTAGTAATCAGAAATCAAATGAACAAGCAGGGAAAAATACCATGTCAACGATCTAATAATCAGCAGTTCTTAAGCTATAATAAACAAATCGGCAGCATGGGAAAAAAATGCTTCTCAAGTGAATCACCATGAAATCACTAAGCTCTCACATTTTGTACGGTAGAGAGAAAAGATTAACATTAAAGTAAAATTATTTTATTGGTATTTTGTAAAAGTTATAATTCACCACCTTTTAGAACCTGCAATAACAATCAGACCTTGTTAACTATTGTCTATAGCTTTGTTCTTTGATAAGAGTTCTTGACATAACGGTCACTATTGCAAGCACCCACATACACCGAAGGACAAACAGGCACTCACAACCTAACCAACACCTTTTTAAGAGAGACTGAAGGGGAAGGAAGGGAAACAGTGTGTCTCAATGGAAATTATGTGTTTCCAAATATATATGAAAGGAATTTAATATTGGAAATAATGTGGCAAAATGTTTCGTTGTGATGTAATGTTGAAAATTCTGGTGTCCTGTTCACAATATTTTTATGGCACTTGTGTGGGTTATCAGAACCTTATGGAAACTTGTCCTCACTTTGTCTCATCCTTTGCAAGGTCCAATGAAGCAACAGGCTCTTTTAGTACGGTTTCCTATGCGTGAGCTGGATAGAAAATCAGGCACGAGATTTTGGTTCTGTAGACTCATTTCCACCTATAACCTAGGACATCCATTCACAGTTCAAATGTTATCCCACATGAGTGTCACGGTCACAGAGTTAAAACCTACATTGAATGAGTTGAGACATAATCTATGATGGGCAAAAAACTGCATCTTCAGAGTAACTTAGTTTTTTTTCCTGGCCTAAACCAGGAAAACATATAAAATATTAAACAACTTTAGGTCAGATCAGAAGAGTGATTTCCCAATAGCCAAAATCAAGGATGTATTTCAAATTCAACCAAAAATTTGTGGTGAATCCTAACAAAAAATAACTTGACAAAAAGTTTGGGGTTTTCTGTTTAATTTTTTTGTCAGTAATAAATTTTCCAGTTTCACTTTATTGATAAAACTTTTTGCGCAGCCTTAGCACCTTTCCACATACCACGATTTGCTGGAACCAATACTGTATGAGATAATTCATTAGGAACAGATGATGCAAATTCACAAGCTCAGCATATCCCCAGTGAAGATGTTGCACTATTAGATGTATACAATTCTTTTGTTCTTCTTTCTCAGCAGTTATCCTTACCGATACAGTCAGTGTTTCATCTCAGCATGAAATAACATTAGATAACATTGCATTCTGAGGAAGCAGAAAAAACAAGGGATCCACAAATGAGAATGAATTAGAAATGCTCTTGCAGCAGAGGCCCTGGAGTTATAAACGAGAAACTGATGAATGTACTTAGTAAGGGACTTTATACAAAATCTTTCTCCTGCTGTAAATTTCTCATTCTTTAGCATATTCCATTTTTGAAAAGTGTTTTCTGGCAAGTGCTAAAGCAGAATTCCTACATATTATCTGAGCTTTCCTAATCAGGTTATTTTTTAATTTTTGTTTTATTGATAAGAAGTGCCTGGTCAGAGGACATTTCAGTGCTGTTGATATTCTGAAAATGGACATGATTTTTCTTGCAGTGTTAAGTTTCTCTCGTAGAAATACATACAATGAAAAAGTCTTGATTAAGTCAATGACTAAGTCTTTAAGCTAACACAAACTGAAGGGACAGGATTAATCTCATCTAACTTTAAGCATCTAGTAAAGTAACATTAATTAATATAATAATATAATATAATAATAAAATTAATAATAAGTTTGTGGAGTATCATTTGTTTAACCTATTTTAGACACACAGAGTACAGTTAAACTGCATCACAGCCATAGCCATAGAGCTCTATTACCACTAAAAACAACTTGCATGACCAGATCATGTCAATCTATATGCTAGCTCAGATGAATTTAAGCAACACATTCTGTTAATACATGCTTCAAAACTGTATTCCAGACAGCTATAGTATCTGACTTCATTTCATTCAGCCTATGGCCACAAATGTCCTGCTAGATCATTAATAATGCAACAGGAGGGACTATAAATACACTGTATATACACACACTTTGCATCTGTGACTGAGTATTGATTCACAGATACTATTATCACTTCATCACCACAAAGTCAGATTATTTTTTTTCCCACTCTTTTCATTGGGGAACACCATTTTGTATAAATGTGTGGAACTCACAAGTCTTTGACAATTTCCATCTTCTATCTTAGCTTTAATTCAAATAAACACAGAAAATTCCATGATTAATTTTATGAAAGAAGTCATAAAGTTTTCCTGTGGACCTACACAGTTCTTTATAATGAGTATCATTGCAATATTGTCTTTAGTTTTAGTTAAGAATCAATAAATAAATAGCTTTCTTTGACTGTTAAGAGTTTATTAAAGACAGCAACAAATTCTTCATACAAAAAAAGAATTTTTGGAGCACATTGCAGAATACAGTAAAGAAACTTTTTTTGTCATACAGCCCATTTGTACATAATCGTGGTCTTCTAATAAAATATTTCCAGATTTTTCTAATAGTGCTTTACTTAATTGAAATATGTTGTAGTTCACAGGAAGAAAATTAGTCACAATTTATTAACCTGCAATTTTCTTTACAGCTAAAATTAGAAATATTTGTGAAGTCATATACTTACTAGACTGCATGCCCCCCATGTGAATGTTATTAAAATTATTTCATACCAATCTAAATCCAGCTTACACTTGCGCATACATATCTTATGTGATTTCTTGTGAAAATTGGTTTTTAAATGTGCTGTGTTATTCCTGTCAGGAAATTTAGACTCTTCTTCTGTAGCATTAATAGCTCCTCACTGGAATTATCTCAAGCACTCAAACCTGCACAGATTTACCTGGCCATTCTATTAACATATAAAATAGTAATAAAAATTTAACTTAAAGACAGATTTCTTCTTTTTTCTCGTAATGTGGAATGTTCCTAGGGAGATAAAGACAAAATACTGCATGCCACAGGAAAGAGTTCTGTAGCACTCATAAATAAGCATCATGCCCTAAATTTATAGAATCCTAGCATCATAGAATACCTTGAGCTGGAAGAAACTCATAAGGTTCACTGAGTCCAACTCCTTAATCCTCGCAGGATTACCTAAAACTAAACCACGTGCCTAAGAGCATCATCCAGACATTTCTTGAACTCCAATAGACTTGGTGCCATTCCCAGGGTAGCCTGTTCCAGTGACAGATAACCAGTGAGGAACCTTTACCCAATGTCCATCCTGAACTGCCCCTGAGGCAACTTCATTCCATTTCCTCGTGTCCTGTCACTGGTCACCAGAGAAAGGAGATCAGCACCACCCCCTCCGCTGCCCCCCTTGAGGAAGTTGCAGAATGTGATGAGGTCATTGCAGTAGCTTTATACCATTTGTATGCACAGCATTTATTCCTTCTTAAACTCTCTAGACATTAGATTTTAAAATAATGACTCTTTTTGTGCACTTTCATACATACAGAAGTAGTCAATACTTTGTTTTCAAAGTTGTTTAATAGCAGGTTTGTCATTTTCCTCTTGTGAAAAAAACAAATGTAGTCATGGCAATGATAGTTACTCGGTGTTGCAGAACTGGGTACAAAGTAGTTACCATAAAACTTTAACTATACACTCAGGCACACATTGACAGATACTGTAATGTACAAAAAATTTTTTTTTTTTTTAATAAAAAAAAAATATTCAAAATGTCTTTACCAATGGCAAGTCAAGCCTCACAAATTTGTTGGGTTTTTGTGATGTGGTTTTGCAGCATTGGTGGATAAGGGAAGAGCAACTGATGCCATCTACCTAGACATATACCAGACATTTGAAACTGTCCCACGTGACATCCTGGTGTCTAAATTGGAGAGATGTGGATTTGATGGATGGATCACTCGTTGTATAAGGAATTGGTTGGAGGGAGACCCCATCTGGAGTACTGTGTCCAGCTTTGGAATACTCCGCACCAGTGTGAGTCCTGAGGAGGGTTACAAAGATGATCAGCAGTCTGAAGGACCTCTTCTATTAAGACAGGCTGAGAGTTGTGGTTGTTCAGCCTGGAGAAGAGAAGGCTCCAGGGAGACCTTAGAGCCCCTTCCAATACCTGAAGTGGACCTACAAGAAAGCTGGAGAGGAACCTTTTACAAGAGCATGTAGGGTAAGCCATCAATCTGGAAGACATTTGAATTAGATATAAGGAAGACATTTTTCATGCTGGTGGTGAGACACTGGAAAAGGTTGCCCAGAGAGGTTCTGGATGCCCCATTCCTGGAGGTGTTCAAGGCCATACTGGATGAGGCTTTGAGCAACCAGGTCTGGTGAGAGGTGTCCCTGCCTATGGCAGGGGGATTGGAACTCAAACGTCTTCAAGATCATTCCAACCCAAACCATACTCTGATTCAACTATTCTTTTTCCCCTAACAGTTTCATAAATAAATATATTTATTTCAATCATCTTCAGCTTGCATATCATTAGCATGTGTGACATAAGCAGAAGTCATTAAGTCATTCTTTACTTTTCAGGAAATATAATAGATGAAATCCTTACTCTAGTCAAATTCTTACCGTAGTGAATTTTGGTACTGACTTCAGCAGAGTAAATGTTCTGTTACCCACTATTTTGTTCAAGTAGTTTATTGTCCAGAGAATACAGTGCTCTATTGAACAACATTTCAACTTTCCCGTTGCTTCCCGATGCTGAGAGGGTTTCAGCAAAAGCAGGGAACAAGGCATTTTGCTTTTACAATAGATCTACGTGATGAAGCAGGGAGTTACAATCAGACTCATAACTACTTTTCAACTGGCAAATCCTTCCCATTAGGACTCCCAGGGATGATTTAAGAGACTCCGAAGCCCTGAATTGCTACTGAATCGCCTGAATATTCTTATTTTTTTCTACCAGAACAAGCAAGAACGTGATATATATTTTTTTTTTGTACAGAGTTGGTGTGGTCCTACAATTTCAGTGATGTTTTGAAAAGATGATGATTTGCAGTTTCAGAATATCTTTTACTGTCACATACTCTCACAGTCATGATGGTAATATAAGTTTCAGATTACATTTAAGCCTTTTATAATTGAAATCTTTGAACATTGAATAAACTTTTTATAATGCTAAGTATAATATTATATTATGTAAATTGAATTATTAAAATATCAGGTTCAAAGAGCAGAATTATTAAAAGAACACAGAAGAAACTGCTTGAACTCATTCTTTTGTCTCAATAATGCTCATAACTCAGAAATTCTGTTTTAAGAATTTGATTAATTCCTCAAATATATCACTTTCTGTTGCTTAAGTACTTGTGTGATTCAGAATAGTTTGATATTGTTCCTGGAGGATAATTCGTTGTCCCAAAGTATGCTTCTAGCTGATTATTGCAAAGAGTGTAACAATACTCTGACAAGTGTAACATAGAATATTTAACAGTATGAGACACTTAGCAGTAACACTATATAGAAGTGAGATGACTCATTGGTCTTAAGCCACATCCTTCAATGATGCTAAGAGGGGTTTTTTTTTCAGCAGAAGCTTGCAAGAATGCTGGCATCTGCAATTCAATCACTTTAAAGTGAGGCATATTCTGAAAGTAAGTAAAGATGTTGTAGGTGGTCGGCTTTGTGAGGGCTTTTCTGCTGACAACTTCATGGCAAAAGCTGTCTTCTCAGCACTGCTTCCATGAGATACCTGACTTCCAAGCCTGTTTTATGGTTTTAAATCAGGAAAGCTATACAGATTAGAGATACTTACACTGAAAGTTCCTCCTGCATCCTGGCAAAAATCTGCTTGAATTTACTGTAGATCATGCTCACCTTGGAATGGCATTGTTTGAAACAATGGGGTTTTCTCCTGTAGATCTGCTGTGACTTTTCACATGCACAGAACATTACTGGTACACTATCAATATACAGGACGTTATTTTGCAGACAGGACAGATGAACCAAACCTGACCAACAGGGTATTCCATCTCATCTGTCCCATGCTCTGTATAAAAGCTGAAGGATCCAAGGCTCAGTCTGTCTTCAATGGCCAACATCCAAGGAAGACCCTGCCTGTTCATCTGCCTTCGATCTTGATCCGTGCTTTCCTGACTCTAGATCCGGAATCCAGTTCCCATCTGTTCTTGAGTCCAGTCTGGGAATTTCCCAGTGCCTGCCAGTGGCATCATCCTGGGAGCTTGATACAGTTTTGTATATATTGTACTAATTTCACTGTTTCCTTTTTATTTTAGTATTAATATTTCATTGAAGGAGTTTAATTCCGTCTAAACTCGTAAATTAATTTAGTTCCTTCTAAACTTGTAAATTCCTTGTAAGCTTGTAAATCCCTTCCCTCCAGTGTGTCAACCACACCATACAGCTTGGTGTCATCAGCAAATTTGTGCACTCTATCCCAATGACCATGTCTCTAACAAAGATATTTAACAGCTCTGGTCCCAGTACCAGTGCACCACCCATTAATAGGACACTATTGAGAAAACTAAACAGATTTATAATTTAGCGAATCAGTTTAAGTGCAAAGATGCTGAAGTTATCACAAAAATGTCTTTACTAACTCTTATGTTGATTGCTTTATCTTTCTGTTCTAACTTCTGTGGGATTCAGCTAACTAATTAGTTTTCAAGGTTCGGGCCACACAGCTGCTAGTGTGAGAAAGTACAAATTTTAGCAAAGTGAGATTTTTCTGGAATGAAGAACTACATAAGATCAATATTGCAGGAGGTCAGGAGGGTATAGGTTATTGGAAGCAGACTATTTAATGTAGCACACAAAATCAATTGGCAAAAAAAAAAAGTAAATTAGTAAAAGTCAATTTCTTACACTCTGACTTTTGAGTTTTAAAGGAATTGGATTGTGAAAGCACCATAAATGAAAAGGAAAATAAGACGCTCTTTGATATAATGCAGAGTAAAGCTTATAAAAATCATTTGTTGGGAGTTATTTGCAATTTGTTAGGAGTAATTTGCATCAGTTTATTGATCAAACAAGCCATGAAGAACAGGGGAATTAAACTTCTGTCTAGTGAATAATATTTGAAAAGTCTGTTGAAACAGCTTTAAAATTTTTAAAGTAGGTCAAAGAGTTGAGGAAGAAACTCATATATTAGCAATAAACTAGCTTCTTTCCTACCTGAGATATCAGGTCAATTTACGGTTTGAGGGACTGATGAAAAACTATGACATTAGATTTTACCTCTAAAAATTACATCTGAAAATTACTCGTATTTACTTGCTGTATTTTATACAGTAATTTAACAACACAAGACTTTGTGGAACAACATAGCAATGCAGCTGCTTTCCTCCTTTGATAGAGAGTGTTCAAACATTCTGTCGATTAAAGCAAATTTGGGTGGTGGACATTTGTCCTTATTCCATAATTAATGACAATCTGGCATGATTAGCAGGCTTTGTTCTTGAAAAACCAGGAGAACAGAGGCATTGGAAGCCAAGCCTGCAGAACACAGAGTGGGAAGCACGGGGAAGCTTGCTGCAGAGCACACGTAAGTCAGCTTTATTAACACAGGGTGCTTCATTTAGAATCCAGATTGGCATCTCACCAAAACAAGTCTGAAAATATGTGCCATATGCTTTCTGAGGACTGGCTTTAGGCAATGGCCGTAACTCCTACTATTACTAGCACTCATATCATTCTATCAACAGAAATGAAATCTGATAGCTCTGTTGAAAAAAAGAAAAAAGAAGAAGAAGAAAAAAAAAAAGGCGTTTTTCGTGTAGTTTGAAAAATGCTTTTCCAATAGAAAGCCAAAATACGTAGAGGCTTCTATGGGCGTGAAGAATTCTGACACTGTTTTTTTTCTAGGCATCAATTAAAAATGAAGATACTGCTCCTGAGTGATAAGATACATGTGCTATGCCAAAGACCTGTCAGTAAAGTTTCTGCAGTGCATCAAACATTACCCTCTTTAGAAACATTAGCTCCACATTATTCCTGACAAATAGCCTTGACAAAGCTTTAGCTTGATTTATGGAGGTGTTAATTAGAATTGGGGTTTGAATTCCTCTGTTGGAAAGTCTGATATAAAGGTTTCTTCAGAATAGCTCAACTTTTACAGTAATGCTCTATTACATTTTTAAAAGTTTAAATGGACCGTTTTTTAAAGTTATTTTTACTCATTAAAATATTTTTATTGTTCTTACAATGGACTCATCACTTGGAAATAAAAAAATAGTTCTAATAATAAAAGTATTTTCTTCTTAGGACTTCGCAAAAGCCAAAGTCCTTAGGATTTTGCCAAAACCTTTTACCTAAATAAGAAAACTGATGTGAAACTACTGAACATAATGTTTTATGGTCAGTAGTTGTCCAGTGAATCTTATATAAAAAAATTGAATGCATTTTTGGACAAAATTTCACTTTATGCTCACCTGGAAAAGACACACAGTGTGATAATAGCAAAGTCTAGTCTAATCTGAAAGCTCATGAGAACACCATTAATTTAATTGCTATGAGAAGTGACTGCTAAGTACTACACAGCAGCTCGTTAAACAGATTTTTGGATGTGGAGCATAACGCTAAGATGAGAACTGCAACTCAGATTTCAACATCAGCATTTGATGAATAGTTGCTCATTCTGGCATATATTTTCCCTCTGCAGAAATGTATGGGACATATAAGAAGCCATGGCCAAGTCTACTTACTAAATCAGTAAAACACCAATGGCAGATACTATTTTATACTAATAACTAAAGCACCAACAGTAGATAGATCTGTATTTAACTGGAAGAAGTGGTCTACATCAAGTAGTTTGCCACATTACATGGCTCTTCTGTCACTCATGTGCAGAATAGGAGAATCTGCACTTCTGGAAAGAATTGTGTGTCAAGGCATAAAATCATAGAACATAGAGACTTCAAAGATCAACTAGTCCCAACCCCCTGCCATGGGCAGGGAAACCTCCCACTAGACCAGGTTGCTCAAAGTCCAATCCAACCTGGTCTTGAACGCCTCCAGGAATGGAGCATCCACAACTTCCCTGCTTCATCATTTGCCCATGACATTTCAAACTTGCACTGAAACATTTCCAAAATGACTTCCATGAATAGTTTCAATAAACAGCCTAGTTTCAATAAATGGTCACCAAAAAAAAAAAAAAAAAAAAAAAAAAAAAANAAAAAAAAAAAAAAGAGAGTTCTAAAATAAGAGTTTAGAGACTGTGTAAGATGTTTTCGGTATTCAAAACATCTTTCAAACCTTTCACTGATGAAGGTTGGTTGAATAAACAAATGATAGGTGACACTGAAATATCAAAAAGTGCAATATGTTTTGATCCTAAAAATCTACTTTTAAATATGACATGAGACTATATTTGTCAATATAAATCCAATTAAAAATAATTTTATTGTCTCAGTTCCTCAGACTTGTTGCCTTTTCATTATTTGAGCTCCTACAGAAGTGTTTTGTATATATGAGCTTAGTGTAACTGTACGTTCTCATAGTAAAATCTGAGTAGTTCATTTGCAACTTGATTCAACTTTCTGATCAGGCAAGTACCCAGTAGCAAAAAATGTGAAAAGTAAAAGACACAAAATAGTAGCACATCTGTGGCTGCCTCTTTTTTCAATTTTTTTGTTTTGTTTTGGGTTTTTTTTTTTTTGTTTGATTGATTTTTTTTATACAGTATGGTACAAGTTCCACCAGCTATAGTTTGATTTTTATATTTTTTCTCATGATCACAGAAAAACTTTTGCCTATTCCTGTTTACAGGAATTTAAATTTCACTTTATTGTGCTGCCATGAAAATCCACCCTCTTACGCAGTTGCAAATATTTCTGCTCTCTCAAGGGAGGAACACCTTGTATATTGTATGTTCCCATTCTGTCACTTAGAAGGATTAAAAGATTCAGATTACAGCTAAATAAGAATAGAATGTCATTTCATTTTGTATAGTATTTGCTTTGGTGTTAGAGTCAGATAACATTACAAAGGCCACTAAAATGAAATATCTCTCTCTCACATTAGAATTAAATGCTTGGTCTATAACAGTGAAAGCCACTAAACAGAATTTATGGCCTTGGAGACTTCCTAGATGTCCAGATTTTAACTCAGGGATATAAAGGAAAGAGTCTGTTTCATTTAACAGGATTTTTTTCACTTACTATGTGTGGATACCTGTATAATAAATATCTATTTGAAATAAAATTCTTAAACACTTGAAAAGTCCATTTTCCTGTTTAGAAAATAGATCCTCTTTTCTTTTAGTAGGATTAAAGTAGGTAAACTATAGATATATTCAAAGCATATTTCAACGTACCTACCTTATAGTTTCTGCAGATACATATAGTCCCTGAGCAGTGATTTAATTGAGAAATGGGGGAGACATCAGAATCAATTTTAACTGCTATGGGCTGATGGGATTGGCCACTCCCTCTTTCAAAAGCAGATTGGATCCACTCTCTCTGTTAAAAGCAAAGATTTAAAGTATAGGGGATCAGCTGGAATTGATCCTCACGCAGGTGCCTGGAGGTTTTCTTTCAGGTCTAGGTAGGATTTATAGGTCAGCCTTTGAATTTTCAAACAAAAGTAATGATTTTATATTTTCAAACAATGACCACGGTAGATTGAATAGTTTTGCTGATCTGTTCAGTTATTTGTGCATTTAGTAAATCCATGAGCAGATGCATAAGAGTGATTATCAAACAGAAGAAAGAGAAACAGCAGAAGCTTTAAATGTTTTGATTAATACTTAAGAATTTTAAGTCAAAGCTATAATAAAAGTATTTTTACTATGGATATTCAATTACTTTTTTTTCCTTTCCATCTGAAATTAGAAAAGAAAAAAGTGATCTTTTCATGCAAGAATGTATTTCTCTTGTTAGCAATTTGGTGGAGACCATGCTATAATTCCAGCAACCCCATACAATATCTATGTTGACTGCAGGAGAGTGTATTTCCCAATTTCATTGTCTGTACATTATGTTACCTTGTTGATAACTTTGTGGTGTCAAAATGACCCAAAGAAAACCTATCTTGTTAAAAACTAGGTAAGGCAATATCTTTTGTTTGAGGATTTTCTAGTAACATCCCTGCACCATAGAAATTATAGACTTTTACATTTAACTGAAGTAAATACAGACTGTATTCTTGAGAATGCTGATACCATGTCCTAGAGTCTTTGCTTGTCTCTCTTCCAGGTGAATGGTAGTGTTTGTATTCAGTTTCAAACATCTCCTGTCATCCCTGATCACTAACACCTTAAAAATTTAATACGGTAATACATCCACCGGTTTGGATGGTTGACTGGATTCCTAAGAATTACCTAAATAAAATTGCTTACCTTTTTCAAAACTGGAGAATAGTTAGAGAATAGAATAAATGGGTGTTATAATGGTCAAAAGAAGGCATCGTGATAGACAGATTCACTTTCTGAGTAAGGTGATATGATATTTGAAACAGTTTAGGTATCTCTGGTTATTAAAATATGTCAGGCAGTTAAGACCTAGTTAGTATGGTTGGAAAAGTTTCCTCTTCGGTGTATCATCTGATATTGTAAAAAATAAATTAACCTCTCTGACTTCAGTACCTCATTCATAAAACTTAAGTTTGAAAAGGTCCGTAGGTGATCACCTAGTTCAGCTCCCTGAACTAATCAGGATCCATTTTTTATAGAGTTTCCTTGAAAAAAACTTTTATATCCTTTTATATCTGATTTCCTTATTGGGGGGAAAAAAAAATAGAAAAAAAAAAGAGAGAAAAAGAATAAGAATGCGCACTCACCTGATTGTTAATGCACAAGAGTATAATGGCCAGAATGGATCAGACTGGAGGTACACCCATCCTAATTCAACCAGAACCAACAAATACATGCTTAAGGTAATAAAAGAATATGGACTATAGTCATGACCCACTTCTTTAATATTTTCCCAGAGTCCTACTAGTTTCAGCCCAAAAATTTCTTGATTTGGTCAAGGCCGAGGTTACTGACAGTGAGTTTCTCCTCCTTGGATTTAGATAATAACTCATCTGCAACACTCTTCAGATACAAATTCTTGTTTTATTAAAAAAAAAACTGTGGTTGTTTTGCTTGAACCTGACATATTAATTTCATTTGTTGTCCTTTAGTTCTTTTACCTGAAGAAACAGTAAACTCTCCCTATAGAACTTTGCCGAGTTGCTTATGATTTGTAAATTTTTAGCATATTCCCCTTGTTTTACTCTACAGTTTATGGATCCTGGCTTGTTGATCATCCCCAGTATGGAAGACATTCCATAACTTTGATCATCATGTTTTGTAATGTTTGTGAAGCGTTCAGTACTTCAGGGATGATCACTATAAATAAAAAAATAATTAAAAAAGCTATGAAGAAATAAATAATTCTGTCTTCAGGGCAGGATTTGAATAATCTTCAGTGAATAAGGCTGGGTACAGGCTATTAAACAAGACGAAGGCAAAAACAGAAAAAGGAAAACTGCTCATTAAGAAGAACTATCTACCTCTAAACTGAATGAGGCAGGGATTTGGAGGATAGAAAAAGTATATCCTCATGTCATAAACCTCAAAAATGTAATATGGCATTCACAGAAAGGGATACAGACAAACTTGATTCTGGTATTTCTACGCTTCTGTGTGTTTGCCATTATGAGCTAAACAATAGTCTTCAAATTTTCTTCACTATATCTTAATGACCAAGAGAAAATAGTGTGTTACAGCTTTGACATAGAGGTAAACAAAAAGAAACGTAGAAGAGCAGTGATAGTGTTACAGAACAACGGTCCTTCATGGCAGCCCTCAAGAGAATATTACATATATATAAATATCGATAGATATATCTCACAGATTATGATATTATTTAGAGGATGGCAAGAAGAGAATGGTGTTTTCCATCGAGAAACCTTTCAACCTTGTTTCTCACTTCATTACTTATATATTTCAGTATAACAGTAACAGATAGGAGAGCCTGGAGAAAAAGATAAAGATGTGACTATGCTTTTGGTTGAGGTAGTGTCAGCAGAGGCAAAGAAGTATCAGAAGCAGCTGTTAAAAGCTGTTTTCAGGCCTTAAAGGTGTGAGAAGAACTGCTGGCAGAGGAGCATATTCTTAGGGCCATTTTAGTGGTGAATCAGAAAATAAAGCAGGAACTGAAGGACAGGTGTCTACAATTCTTAAGTTTCCTAAATCCTGGATTTTCAGCTAGATTTCCAAATTTGTGTGTCACAACTAAGTTCCCGTATTCACATAAAGCTGTAGACTTTACAGATATGTATTGACACTTTGATGATCAAATAGTAAACAAGTTATGGGCACAGATAAGATTTTAAAGGCTTCTAGAAGAGACTAATCATAGTGATTCGATGTACCAACCAATAACCTCTTGAACAACAAAAAAAGGCAAACCATATACTTCTTTCTTACTGACAAGATTAGATTTTTTTAAAGTATGCCATTAGGGGTTGTGTAAATAAACAAAAATACTTTGTCTCCAAATGTAGTTTTGTCTCATTTAATCTGGTAAAGACTGCAACAGGTATTTTTTTCACTGTGGCAGTTTTGTTCCTTTGTGAGGAATGATTAAATTTTTTTTCCCTCCAGAATCCACAATTTGGAGTTATTCTGTAATTAAAATAAACAAGTATCTATCTCTCTCTCTCCTTCATTTTTTTTTTCTTTTTTTCTCCTTCAGAAAAGATATTGGAGTCTCCTAAGTCTTTAGAATATGGTTTTTTTTGAAGAAAAAACATCCTGTGTTACTTACTGACAAATACTATTTAATACTCAACTTCTTCTATCCCCTACTCATTCATTTTTTGCTTTCCTCACTCTTTCTGCGCAATCTGGTGCTGCTCTTGGCTTCTGAAACAACCTACAGCTATCTCTCCATTTAATTTGATTTCAAGTCTCAGCTGAAATCTTAGATTTCTTCCCATGTTTACGCCTCCAACTTTCACTCCCCTGCTGCTATAGTTTGATTTGCAGTTTTACAACATGTGAAGCATAATTGCATACTTTATACTGAAGAAGCTAGAAAGAACAATTTTGTATTTTATTTTTAGAAGAGTTTTCCTTTTTTTGATAGTACTTTCTTTTTACAGGGCACCCCACTTGCCTCATACTGTTGATTTCCTGCAAGAACATGGCACTAAAAACTCAATTATATTTCTTAGAGTCATATAGTAATTATGCTTGAATTGAGGTAATGGAGAATTAACTTATTCTCATGAAAAAAGACAAGATTACTTTCATGGTTTTCTTTTTCAACCATAGTTTTCCTAATTTATGTTGATTCAAATTTCAGCTATGTATGTGAAAAAGCACAGTGGGTAACATGAGGAGGTGTTCTTCATCTGAATTTTTTGCTTTTAACTGGAGATTAAAAAGGCTAAAATAATCTCATCCTCATTTTTTCTCCTGTCCTTGATGCCAGTGACAGCACTGCAGTGAATGAGAGATAACTGCTGCTGTAATAAAGTGCTTTTGCTGTTACAGCTTTTGGACTTTCTTCTTCTTTAAGAAAAACAGTTGAATTTCCTGGCTTTTTTTCTTTTTTTCTCTCAGGAAGCTCTTCAGACTAATTTTATTAGAAAGAACAAACCTTTCTCTATTCTTTGGTTGAAATATTTGTTGTTGGTTCACATAACTGTGATACTGGGTTTCACTGGTTTTCTGTCTTTTTTAGTAAATAACCTTTTGCTAAAAAAGAAACCACTTACTCTGTTCTTGAAGTGTACAGACGTTTATGCATGGGCTCCAAAGCTCCATTTAAGTGACTGAAGGGCTAAATATAATAATTTATTTTTTTATGATAGCTTTTAATTGAGTAATGGTATGTGAAACTCATGTGGCATAGCAGGCAGCATACAAAATAGAATCTGAAAGAATGTACTGATGGCAGAACATACACGCATTTGAAATCAGGAAGATGTAAGAAAAATCTAAGTCTTGTCAGTCACAGAGCTTGAAGTAATGGGATTATGCAAAAAAGATGATTAATAATGCTTCTCTGGAAATATGCCACAACACAGCATGAAACATGCTCTAAACTATGATATACTATTTAGAAAAGTGATTTTATTATTTAAAAAATGACTAAACAGTCAAATAGTAATCCACTTACAGAACAAAATCTAAATATACATAGAGTATGTGATTTATATTACCAGGGTGTCATCTGCTTTATTTTTCTGAGTTGGCTTTATTCACTCTTCTGAAAATAATGATTCAATTTTAATCTATAATTAATAACTAAAATTATTGCTACAGCTCTGAAAAGCAATAACAATAATGCCCAGGTAGGGTGAACCTGCGAGATAAGTTACAAGGATGTCTTCAGTGCTTCACAGACATCCTGGTTTTAAGAGGTAACCGGATCTACATTTTTCCTGTCTCTCCTTAGAGAAAGTAGGGACAAACTGGATGATTTTCGTGAGACCGCATGACTATATGGTCGATCAAGCAACGCATGTTCTATTCCATCATCTTGAATTCTTTTTGTGACCATCAAGTTATATTTTTCTACACTGTCGCTTTGATTCAACTCCCTGTTTTCTTTCAGATCCCTGGTCTGCAAATTGTCCAGCACTGCTAATTTGTTCCTAGGTCGGGGTCCAGGAAAGCTGGGGGGGTTGGTGTGGATAGTTTTTGCCAGAACACACAGATTTCTTTGGATATAGGCTTAATTTACTTTTTTTTTTTCTTTTTTCTTTTTTTTTTTCACTTAAATTCTCTACTTGAAAACTATGAATAATACTCTGCAGGTATAATTTTGAGTTTCCCAGGTCCCACAGTTCTGCATTATTGTATGTACAATAGCAAATGAATGGGGAGAACAATAACGTCCTGTGCAGACCATCCTATCATGCCATTATTTTATTGTAGCTGCCTTAAAGAGCTATCACTTCAGCATGCTGCCTTGCATATCTATTTCTAAATAAAGATTATTCATGCACGATTCATTTCAGCAGCTTGTGGTACATGCACTTCCACTGAATATACACTTTATTAGTTGCTTGTTTCTCAGTATATTTGTTGTTTATGTTTACAGTTATTTATTCTGTATTAAAGTTATCAATAAGTCATTAAAATTATAGTTATTAATAAAAATATTAATGCAAATATATTTAAAATGAAATTAATTTAAAAAACTAACCACCATAAACACAAAAGGAGCAGTGTCAGGCCAAGGACCCAAAGGTAACCTAATCAGTGAAAAGGGAGCTCACTGAATTGGTTACATCCAAGCCCTGATTTGGAAATCATTCTTAAAAGAGTTTTTTGGTTATCCCCCACGTGGAACTCACTAAACTGAACCAGTCAAATAAGATCTTCCAGGAGGATCTTTCAGGCTGAGGAGGGTTTAATCCCTATGGGAATATAGCACTCATTATGAGATGCGAG
Organism: Thinocorus orbignyianus; assembly: GCA_013400375.1. Classification (NCBI taxonomy): domain Eukaryota; kingdom Metazoa; phylum Chordata; class Aves; order Ciconiiformes; family Thinocoridae; genus Thinocorus; species Thinocorus orbignyianus. Next base: position 527,993 of record VXBW01005898.1, on the reverse strand, counting down.
GGGGATATCATTGTAAAATGATAAAATCATTGTGAAACTTATTACAGGATTTTTAAGGAGTTTGTGGGGATGTGAGAAACTTATTGTGAGCTGTTTAGGGGAAGAATCAATGGCAGAGAAAGGCAGAAGAAAGACAGATTAGGAAAAAACTGTATAGGAAAGCATAAGAAAAAGGGAATGGAGAGCTGTTCAGGAGGAAACATTTTACTTGCCCCTAATCTCCAACCGATCCTAGTTTCTTATTAAACTCTATTCCCACCTATTGCGAGCAAGTATGTGATGATAATAAAATTCACATCAGATTAACCCAGGTACCAGAGGAATTGGAGAGCTGAGGGCTGGATCTCAGAAAGAGTAAGAGTCTGAGGATTGGCTGTTGGGGTTCCAATCATCCAAAAACTTCTGCTGAAGAGATGGGGAATCCAAGGAGACCATAGGTCTGGACTAGCTACTGGGGTATCTATTTGTACCGACCAGTAGTCTTCAGTCTTGATCATCTGTAGTGAGGGGAAGGGATTAGACCATCTATACCTTTGATATTCGTGTAATTACTATGCATTTTTTGTCTGTATTGATCAGTGTGCCTGGTCACGTGTGAATAGTGTGTCAATGAGCTCCTATTTGGAATATCTGTTGGACCTGAAGACATGGAGCTGTACCAGCTTCATATCTACTGGGCTATTGGACTAGGAAACATCTATGTTGTAGGTTTTTTTTAATAAAAAGCTAGTGTTTTGGTACATGCGGAAATAAAACTGGATGAAAAATGGGAAAGGATGGCACTGATGCAATTCTTGAGAAGTGCTTCTAAAAGGAACAGTTTATATGGAAAAATTAAGAGGAAAATGAGGAAAAATGAAAAAGAAAAATGAAGCAGTGGAGTTCACACAGTAAGATAGTGTAAACCACTCAGATTAGGAAAAGAATCAAAGTTGACAAGGGAGTAAAATTCTAGTAAAGAAGAAAGGGATCCAGAACTCAGACTGCATTGCAGAAATCTTTGATTTGACAGTCAGAGACTCAATATGGAGAAAAGGGTGATATAATAAACTGCTATAAATTACAAATAAAATAATTTTAACTGAAATATATCATTTCTATGCAATCTGAAGAAACAGTTTTAGTTCTCAGCATGCTCTTGTCTCTATTAAGTAATATTGGCATGGCAGCAGAAGAGATTAAATAGGGACAGTTTGGAGATATACTCAACATAATTTTTACATTATTTGTAAACCTCTCCGTTGTACTAGAAAACAGACTGAAAGGAAGAGGATTTGCCTCCAATTGTTGATCCTTTCAGTGAACAAATGTTGGAATATTCCATAATTATAGCAATGCAAGAGAGCAAGACAGTCAGAGGATGATAAGGAGTAATTTAATCCAGCATAAACTGTCTCTGGTAGTGCTAGACATGGGGGACTGAACGAGGGAAAAAAAGTTACAGTCTTAACAGAGATAAATGACCTGTATGGCTTATTATCTTACTTGCCTATGAAGATATGTTATGTGTGGGGATATGCTCAAGTACAAGAGGTGAAAACATCAAGAGAGTTTGCTAAAAGTTTTAATTGGTTTTGTAAATCTTTTAGATGAGGTTGGCCCGGCTTCAAATAAGGTAATTCAGCAACATGGTCCCCTGTTTGCAATGAACTAGAGCAGACTGCAAATTTGGGGCAGTAAGTCTAAGTCTCTAGAAAATACAGTTAAAAGTGCGGAAGCATATAATGTATACAGAAAAAAATGAGGTTTTAATCAATAGATGCAGAATTTAACATAATGTAACCAGATACAAAAACCAGTGTGAAATCTTTGAAGTTTTTATCCTTGTAATTTAACGAAGGAGCAAAAACGGGATCTTTCTCCTCACGAATCTCTTCTAACGTTTCCTGTCCTTGTAATATTTAATTCATATGTTTGTGCTGAAAATTTCAGTGACTTCACCTTCAATTGTCTCTCCTCCTTCTACCCCCCAGATGAATGAAGTACTTGCAGTTAGGAGCCTTCTCCTGAGGTTTATTATAAAAAGTCTCCCAAAATGAAAAAGGCATTTCTTATTTGGTAATTTTATCTGAAAAGTTCTGTAATTGCAAAAATAAAACTTTCCAACGGGGTCAGGCAAACAAGCAGAAAGCTTTGCATTGAAATGACTCCCACTGAAATTTAAGTCTATTCTTACTTTAAAAATTAGCTGTATCACAACTGAATTTTCTGGAACTAGAGTGAGGTCATGAAGGAGCTATTGTTTTTACTATTATTGCAATAATGAAAATTGCAACTAAAGCTGAAAAAAGAGAGAGGGAGAAAAAAAAAATGGTTTGCTCATTTTATCAGTAGGAAATTGAGATAAAATTAGTCTAAGTGCATTATGTGGTCTTACAGGAAACCTCCTTTAGAACCAGGAATTAAATTAAGCCAGATCACAAACAGTGAGCCTTTGCTTTCCACACAAACAGATAAGTACAATACTATAAAATAAAATCTGTCTTTTGAAGTTGTGAAAGTTATAGGCAACATCAGAAATACAAACACAAAAGGTTTCTGTTTCTGTTTAAAAAAACTAAGAGTCTGTATCGCCTCAAAAATAATAAGGACCTTTCAGGTTCTTTAGGATTTATGAGAAACTAGAGTTGTCTGTATATAGTTTACTTGACTGGCTACCTCTAAAATGCTGAATGGTTACTGAAAAAACAGATCATTTGGACTCTACACCCACACAGTTGACCAATGGCTTTCTGCAATTCTTTTTCTCTTTTTTGCACTAAGATTACACCTCCTCACAAAGCATCATTTTTGTTATTTGTATCATTTTCTGTATCTTCCAAGCACGGATATTTCATTTCAAGGCACCACGACAAATGGAGCATTTCAATTTATGCTTATTTTATAAATATAGCAACACAGTACTCTCTTTCTGATTATCATGAATAAAATATCAACTTCAGACTTTGAAGGTTTCTAAATCCTTTCACCCCATTAAGGGACTCTCTGGCAGTGCTACCATTTTTTTGGTGATTTTTTTTAATATATGAGGGAAATAAAAGAGGGACTCCTTATCCCAGAATCTTCCTGTTTCCTACTCCTCTGGGTCCCTTTAATGAAGAAACCTTTCTGGGTCCAAAGTACTCTCGTTCCATCTCCTGTGTCCACTCCCATCCTGAACAGACCTGTGAGAGTGACTGTTTTTGAGCGACAGAGCTGATTATGGTTAAAATTGTTGAGTGGCAACGACAACAACTTGTAAAAGCAGACTTATGTTGGACATAACCCCTGAGAAATGGCAGCCATTATGTCATCCTTCCCACAAGTTTTCTCTTTCATCCTCATCATTCTTTTATGTAGGCTATGGTCTGTAATGTAGATGTCTGAGCAGATTAGGAGTTTTCTAGAGAAAATTGAACTCTGAAAAACTGTGCTAGTGCAGGGGGTTCTGTCCCACGATTTGTGATGGTTGTGATTGACAGTCAGAGGCACTTTTTTAGAGGTGTTTTTTGAGACTTATTCCTAATGTTGTTTATCTTCCCTTCTTATTCTGTATTTATTGCTATTCTCCAAGGTTTTCCACAAGAAGGTATTCTCTGTATCTATATGCAGGTGCTGAATTTTAGTTCCAACATGTTGATCAACAGCCTAGTTCTGCATAGGAGTGTAAACACCCAGTGTTTAATATCCACCTTTGTACTTTCCTTCTTCTCAGAACCTCATCCTTGATGAATACCTGTAATTTCCACATATGAAGTAGAGGAATCACAGACCCAGCCTTGCAACCAACATAAATGAACCAATAGGCACAGGGAACAGGATAGACCTTAACAGACCCTCTAGGACCATAAGGTTCCTAATGGATCTCTTCTTTAGATCCAGAGTGCCTTCCTTTCTGGTTCAAAGAGATGCTATTTCCAGGTGGAATATAAAAACACAAACTATTTCTTGGTATTACATATGTAAGTGGGTTTACTCAAAAAAATATAGCTGCCATATTAAAACTTGGCATTTTTTTGCTCAATGCCATAGCATTTATTCAGTATGTGGAATGCCAAAATGGAATTGCCTTTGCCTGAACAAATCCAAATATTAGACCTTACCCTCTCCAGCCACATGTGGGGTTTTTGGTGTCATGGGAGAAATCTAGCACAGGCTTGTCTTTATCATTAGTTATTGTTCATACTAATTATCTCAAATTTCTTACTATCTATTCTCCAGAATAGGTGTTTTGACTTCTATCTATCAATTCTATCTACTACTCTTGATACACATGAAATAAATAAAAAAATCCCAAACCCATTTAAGAATTCTGTAAAAAACGAGACCTCATCAAATTGCAGAGATTCTAATCCACTATTGAAATCAGAAAAAAAAAAAATAAAATAAAATGTCAAAATATGAGTTTTCCTCAGCTCTTATTGTAATGTTATTGCAAATATTGACTTAGAAGGAAAGCAGAGCATGTGTATAGGTAGTCACATACCAGTTCAAGTTTATTCCTCCAGTGACCTGCAAAATATATATTCTTGTGTTTAGTTCTGTAGAGTATGTTCTAAATAACAGAATGCTGTGTACAAACCATTTTGCAGAAAAAGAGTAAATGGAAATACATGTACATGAGATGATAAGGAAAAAAATAAATCCCTAAAATCTTCCCCTTCAGCTGTCAAAGAAATACATTTGTCTGTCTCTTCCCTCACCCTCATGGTACTATTCTTACACAGAAAACTGGTTTTGTTAGCTTCTTACTCTAATTTTTTATATGTCTCAAGTTCCTATGTTCTATTCCATCACCTTACATTCATGACATAGGCATAATCTGCCTCCACACCAGTCTCCTTGCACAATCTCTCTTCTCTCTTATATGCTCAATTCCCTGCCTTGTAATTTACACAGAATACTGTGAAATTAATTGTTATCTCTTTTAAAATTTAAATCTTTGAAGTGCTCTATCAGTTTCTAAGAACAAATATAGGTCTATTTCTTACAATTACTGCAGATACTGCATTACTTCGTCTGCTTTTAAAAAAAGTTTAGACGAAAAGTTGTCAATCAGCTGTATCTACCACTAAAGCAGAAGAATCACCATAAATAATTAATAAAATCTTTGTCAGGTTTTTAAGACTGATGGCTGTCACAGCCAGGCTTCAAATAGCAGATAAAATCATACTTAATCCTCAAATTCTTTTCTTATTCCGTACCTCATCATTATTGCCTCTACCAACAATATCCTTTTCCCTTGCTGGTCTGTGAAACAGTTTATGAGGATGCAGCCAGGCACCCCAGTTGTTTTCTGCATATGCATGGCATGAATTAGCGTTTCTGTTGCCTGAGTTATGCTGAAACTGTCTTATAATCCTCAAAGGAATCTTGTTGAAATTTGAAAGCATAGGATTTACAAGTCCAGATTTGGAGGACATAGTTAAAGAATCACAAAATGATACTGGGTTGGAAGGGATCTCCTGAGATCATCTAGTCCAACCCCCCTGCAGAACAGGTCCACACAGAGCAGGTCGCCCATCCAGGTGGGTTTGGAATGTCTCCAAAGATGGAGACTCCACCACCTTTCTGGGTAGCCTCTTCCAGGGTTCTGCCACCCTAAAAAGAAAGAAGATCCTTCTCACGTTTAGGTGGAACTTCTTATGTTAAAGTTTGTGCCTGTTTTCTCTTGACCTATCACTGGGCATCGCTGCAAAAAGACTGGCCCTGTCCTCTGGACACAGACCCTTTAAGCATTTATAGAAGTTGATGAGATCCTCCCTCAGTCTTCTCTTCTCCAGACTAAAAAGTCCCAAGTCCCTCAGCCTTTCCTTATCAAACAGATGTTCTAGAGCCCTCATCATCTTCATAGCCCTTTTCTGTACCCTCTCCAGCAGTCCCCTGTCCTTCTTGAATTGTAATAGAATGGTTCAGTTTGGAAGGGACCATAAAGATCATCGAATTCTAATAATGCAGGTTGTCCTGCTGTCACTTTGCAAAATTGAGAAGTAAATACCTTTTAAATTATTACTTTAATAAGGTTAAACTAGGAAACAGCTGATGTCAATGAAGACTGATGTTTGGGACCATGTTTTTGCTATTTTTAAGGAAGAAATGCAAAAAGAGGCTGTAGGCAAAAAGAGGCTGTAAGCAAATGGGACCTGTATTGAACATCTGTTCTTGCTTTTTTTTTTCCTTTTTTTTCCTTTTTTTTTCCCCTGTTACTGAACTGAATTTGTTAAGCTGCTGATTTTAAATGATTTAAGGCTGACCGTCTTAGGTCTAATAATAGCAAACCAAACAACATCTGGTGCCGTAGAAATAAAACAGTTTGCTATAACACTTAAAGTGTCCCAAGTGCAAGGATGCATCTTTTTTTGATCCTTGTAGAAGACACATCGAGCCACCATTTTTCATGACTAATATGGCAAGACAGGATGTGGATTCTCCATGAACTTTTTATTCTGTGACTAATAATAAACTTTTTATTCACATTAGGAAGCTTATCATAAAGAGAGGTATTATCCCTCCTCAAATATTCTCTCTCTTTTAAAAAGGTAATTATTTTGTGTGTTTTTTTTAATATTAAGTTTACTTCTGTTTTACTCCCTTTTCTGCTGCTTTACTGAATGGTCAAAGTTATGTCCATATTAAAAAAAAAAGAAATTATGAGATTATACCAGGGAGTATCAGAAAAATGAAGTTTTTACTGCAAGTCACAAATTCCCCTTCAGGTCTAACCATATGTGAGGGTGAAGTGCTCAGATTCATTGATAATGAGAAGGGCATTCCTCAACCTTTTTCATATTGCCTACCACAGATACTTGCTCTAAGACCTGTCTACAACCTCAGCTCTTCTATCGTAAGTAGTCTATGCATAAAATATTCCTAATCAATTTTTTCTATATAGAATTTTTGATGATAATCTGTCTGCATTTTATATAAAGTGATGGAATTTCAATAAATCTAGAGAAAAGCGGAAGTAGAACAAATATGGATGTATGTATAATATTCCAAGCATTTTTGCGTAAAATTTTTACTATGTTAACTCTTCTAGAAGCACAATTGGTGAAACACTATTTTAAAAGTTACTTTTTTATCATCTTTAGACAAGGCCACAGCGAAATTTTAGTAAATTCACCCATAAATGAGCATTTCATTCATTGCTCACGTAGTATCTTGTAACAAAATTATTTCCCGTTGATAGTTTGGATTCCTTTCCTAAATAACTCCTCCATTTCATCATGATTTCTTTTGCTTGGATGTATCATTAGCCAAGTGACTCTATGTGTGTGTGTGAGTGTGTTTCTATATCTATCTTTGCTTTAATTGAGTATGTAAAGTCACTAGAGGTGAATCCAGAATCTGAGCCTGAAATAACATAGGAATACATTCTTGTTTTGATTAAATAAAACATTATTGTTCATAATATCTCTGACAGATCTTAAAGATTGCTTAAAATAGTTTTTGTATTTTGCACGTATTATTTATTACACTTAGCAAGCATAGCTAATTGGCATAACCAAAGTACATGAATAACAATGTGGCTTAACACTACAAAAGAAAAGGAAATTATGTTTATTTCTTATAAATAAATTATTAGCCACTATGTATTATTTATATTACACAAATTTAAACAATGTATAAAACATGAGGATAAATTTACTATATTTGGAACAAAATTAACTGAGCTGTCTCTTAGGACCTCTATTAATATTGCAAGACCGGTATTATACTACTGTATAATTGATTTTTGAAGACNAAAAAAAAAAAAAAAAAAAAAAAAAAAAAAAAAAAGAGAGAGAGAGAGAGAGAGATAAACTAACTGTGAATCAGGATTTCTTTTCTATTTTAAATTAATGTTTTATTTGGGATACAATTAATGTTTTTATTTTCTCAGGATATATCAGTAGAAGTGTTATTACATATGGAAAATATTAGATGGATTTTTCCATGCTATTTTGTAATAAAAAGTCAATTTTATACCATGCTAAGAAAAAAATCAGCTTTGTCAAAGCTGTATTACCTAAAGGAAAAATATTTTCTTCACAAAATTCAAAACTCCTCCAGTCCATCTCACCTACACACCTATAACGTGGGAAACTCAAAATATCTTAAGGGAGCATAAAACTTGCCTCCAAAACAGCCTATGAGATATCTTACATTTGGTACCAACAATAAGGTTTTAAAAGTCACTGTTACCCCACATTGGAAATGTTTCAGTAGAAAATTATCAGAAGGGAAATTGCCTTGCAGATGACTCAGTTTGGAAAATTATTTGTAACTAAACTAAGCTAAACTTGAATTTCACTCTGTGAAATCCTAACAAGATAAAACAGGGTGCAGAAAATGCTATCAATGATTTGTATGTCTATATTTTTGTTAATTTTTTGTTTATTTTCTTCTGGCATTTTTGTTTTTACCTTTATTTTGTTGCTGTTGTGGTCAGCATAGTCTGAAATTAAACTTAGTGAACTGCAATACATCTTTAGTATGAAATGAAGCAGAGGGTATAACAGGGGTTATTTACTGTAAAATATTGTATGTTTATAACAGGGACAGGAATATTTGCTATCTTATTTGGAAATAAAGCTTTACTTTGGTGCACTCAGCCACACAGATATTTTCATAAACTGTTTAAATTGTCCTTTTCAACATGAAGATGTTATTTGCTGTTATTTCTCTTGGGGGAAAAAAAAAAAAA
>VXBW01005898.1:453043-519259 GCA_013400375.1 Thinocorus orbignyianus | reverse complement strand
AAAAGAAAAGAAAAGAAAAAAAAAAGTAGGTTCAACAAACAGCAATTGAGAGAGAAGGAATTGTTTCTGGTCAAGAATTTATCTTTTGGGGAAAGTTCTGCCTAAATCAATAGGGAGGACAGAAAGCATACTACTCATATTGAATGTCTTACAAAGGATCTCACTGTGCTTCTATTAGAAAAAAACATTAAATATACATCTGAATTTCTAAGTTTGGTATCTTAATATGAAATTAAGTCCACTTCTGTACATCACACATTTTTGAATCATATTTAGCAGAACTTTTGTATTTGCAGATACGAGAACTGTGTAATGCTTGATCAAAATTGAATTCCATTCATAAATCAGTTCCAAGTTTTGATCCATACTGTGAATCAGTAATGTAGGAACTTCTTCTATATGAGCTAGTAAAATAAAAAATTAAATATGGTAGATCTACCTAGAGGAAATGTTATGAAGCAGCACGATTTTTGTCACAGCTGTTGCAATATTTGGGAACCAGAATGTCTGTCAGTTGTGGAATGCAAGTGTGGTCTCAGAGGGTCTTGGCTGCCAAAGAGTTAAAGTTCAGGGCCTTTTCTTTAAATTTAAACTATTAGGGCTGTTCGTGTCCGGTATTTTAACCAACTGAAAATCTTTAGTGAGTGGACATATTAAAACCTCTGTTGTCTACTGGGAAATGATTAAAGCCCTGTGATTTCTTCACTTCCTCTAGTTATCTCAAATGTCACGGTGATTGATGGCAAAACATCTTTTCTTCTGTAATGTTTTGGACTTTGTTGTTTGCCTTGAAGCAGATAATGTAGCCCCAGCAAAATGTGAAATGGCAGATAAATAATTTGTCTTGTTTTCTCTCCTAACTTGCCAGTAGAATAGCCAGGAAACACTTGTCCACCTGCCTTGAGATTGTTATTTGATAACATTCTGGTGGCTGACACCAGACATGTGCAACATAAAGCAGGAAAATTGTAGGAAAAGGCTGCATTCCTCCTGGAAACACAAGCTATTTTGCTGCCCACATAGTATAGTGGTGACTTTGATACCCAATTTTCTGTAAACTTCATTAATAAAAAGGTTTAAAAGACACCAATCAACCAACTGAAGCAGTAAAATGATTATTCTTTTTCTTCCAAATCTTCTCATTCAAGAACATTGATTCATCTGAAACAGTCTGGTCTGGAGAGTGTGTGTTACGTTTTATGGTTTGTTTTCTTTTTTTCCTGAGGAAGCTTTGTAACAGACACAGATGCCCAAGTACCAGCTGTTAAACACCTAAATTTGGTGACAATTAACAATGACTGTCAGATATGACAAACTTCTTTACTTTTCCAATGTCTTTATCAGCCCAGTTCTGATCCATTCCTCTTGGAAGGGAAATAGTAAGAGCTAGAGAGAATCATGAGAAGGGTAACAGGGTAGATCAAAGCCTTGATTTGCTTCTGTATGGGAAATAATTAAGTAGTTAAGAATCTTTTAGGCTGAAAAAGATATGACTCTGAAGTGATATGTTTAAGTCTATAAAAATCATGTGTTGCATGAATGAAGATGAATGCAGAAAAATTTTTCATTGTTTCTTCAAATTAAAGAATAAAGTAACAAAAATACGTGAGCAGGTGTCATGTTCAAAACATATAAAGAAATGTATAGTTTAAGTGTTGAACTTTCTCATTTGATATAGAGACTATGAAGTCAAACAAAATTAGACAAAATAGTGGAAAAAGTCCAGCAAACCCTATAGAACATATCAGTGGAAATTCAGACACCTACAGTTGAATTAATCAGAATACTTTCATATTCAGGAAGAAGAAATAGATGTTTTCAGGATATAAATGATGCTCTAGAACAACCTCAGGACTTTCAGTGCAACTACGTCCCTCAGTGGCTGCAGTCAACCTCAGACCTGACCTGTTCCCTTTTATTTTTGTGAAGATGACTGAACTGCCATGGGGACCAAGAGCCATCACCATCCTTACTGTGCTTATCCTTTACAGAGGCTGTAGGACCGCGCTAACCTGGGGAGGACATTGTCCTCCAGCAAAAGGTTGAGATATATCAGAAGAATAACTCCCTAAGAGTGTCTACTTTTCTAGATTTAGACAATGATATTGTACATTGTTGGGGGGGAATACTTTTTTTTTGTACCTAGTCAAATACAGTTCCAAGGAAATCCAGAGATGCTCCTTGCCAGAATCACAGAATGGTGAGGTTGGAAGGGACCTTCGGAGATCATCCAGTCCAAGCCTCTCCCAGAGCAGGGTCAGCCAGAGCAGGTTGGACAGGAACACTTCCATGTGGGTTTTGGATATCTCCAGAGAAGGAGACTCTGCAGCCTCTCTGGGCAGCCTGTCACAGGGATCTGCCTTAAAATAAAGAAGTTTTTATGCATGTTCAGAGAGAGTTTCCTGTGATCCAGCCCGTGCTGGTTGCCCCTTGTCAGGGGTGGGGGTGTTCAGGCAAAATATCAGAACTAAAAAGACTCCAGGTCTGAACTGGTACATTCTTGTGCCCTTAAGTAACCAGAAACTCCCTGACAGAGTTGTTTGGGATGCCTTCATCAGTGATGTCTACCTGTAGCATCATTTTGGTTTTGGTAATGTGCAAACTGACATAAGAGTGCAAAACCCACTTCTAGGTAGACGCAACTCCTTGCCTGTGCACACTGAAGAAAATATGCTTTGCATACCTACAAAACTTCTTCGTATTCTGTAATTTCATTGCAAGAAGTACAAGCATATGTTGGTCTCAATCATACTTGTTCTGTTTTCTACTATGAGGCAGTAGATGGTAGGGCTCCTGTTTTTTAAAACACCATTGAACATTACCTAATAGTCTGTTCAGTGAAATTTCCCCTCCCTTTCCTGACCTATCCAGTAATTGTACTTTCTCTATCAATCAATGACACGAGGTTAACTAGCAGGAAAATTTTTTCCTTGTAAAACAGACACAATTCTATGAAACAAAATACTAAGTGATAAGACGCAGGCAACTTCCAGCTGAGTGGGAGAATAAGAAGAGTAGATAGGGTGTCAGTCTTTGTAACGAAAAGAATAAAATCTCATGTCTTAGATTGATGGCATAAAAGACCTTCTACAACAGTGAAACAAAGTTCTCTATGTAAAACTGAAAGTTACTTATAGACTGTGTGTCAATCAGACCATTTTTCATAGCTGACAGTTCCTAAAGGAATTAAAGAAAAAAAAATAATAAAAAAAAAATCACAGACAGGCTTGAAGAGCAAAATGTTTCCCTTTAGATTCTTCTATCTCAATAGACTTCTGATGGGCTTGACTGATCCCTCTGAACATACAAGTCTGACTTGGTCACCGAGTAACACAGAAAAGTCCTTTGATTCACATTATATGACTCAACTTGCAAAACTCATGCTATTGAACAAACACATCTATAGATACATTATAAGCAACAGCCTGAAGAAAGGATCAATGGTATGGACAAAAAAAATACATACTGGGTTGAAAAAAAGAGACATAAATGCGTTTTTGGATAAACTTCTGCTGGTTAGAGAAAGGGTGAGATTAGCGCTGAAGTCCTTGTTTCTGTGGATAGAGAGATAGTTCATAGTCTCACATTTAATGAACATTTTTGTAGGATTTGATTTATAACGTGTTGGGTATGAAAATAATGTATCAGATTATAAATGGGACCATAAGGTAGCCCAGCAGTTTAGGAAATACCATTATTTCCTGGGTATTGTTAAAACTATATTTCCTTATCCACTAATGTGGAAATATTTATATAATACTGACTAGTCCTTTCATTATTGTTAGTCTCAGTAGGTTTTAAAAAGGCATCCTGCTGCCCTTTCTTTCTAATACTCACAAGGCATGCTGATATACTATAACTTTCCTCTGAATGGAAATAATCTTGTAATAATAGATTTGACCCTATAGCCTAAGGAAGTGTATCGCTCACATATTTCTCAAGTATGTGGGTATTCTGTAATATATATACATTAAAAAAATTAGTTAGCTATTAAGACGACTATCATAATGGAGGTATGCCAATGACACCATATTGTGTGGTGTGGTCAACATCACTGGAGGGAAGGGATGCCGTCTAGAGGGACCTGGACAGGCTTAAAAGGTGGACTCATGTGGACCTCACAAAGTTCGACCAAGCCAAGTGTAAGGTCCTGTGCATGGATCAGGGTAATCCCAGGCACGAATACAGGTTGGGCGGAGAATGGCTGGAGAGCAGCCCTGAGGAGGACTTGAGGGGGTGGGTGGATGGAAAGCAGGACATGAGCTGACAATATGTGCTGGCAGCCCAGAAAGCCAGCCGCATCCCAGGCTGCATCAAAAGAAGCACAACCAGCAGATTGAGGGAGGTGATTCTGCCCTTCTATTCCGCTCTGGTAAGATTCCATGTGGAGTAATGCATCCAGCTCTGGAGTCCTCAGCACAGGAAAGACATGGACCTGCTGGAGCAGGTCCAAATGTGGGTCATGAAGGTGATCAGAGGGCTGGAGCACCTCTCCTATGGAGCACAAGCTGCGAGAGCTGGCATTGTTCAGCCTGGTAAAAAAGAGTCTCTGGGGAAATCTTACAACCCCTTCCAGTACCTAAAGGGGGCTACAGAGATGGGGTGGAACTCTTTTACAGGGAGTGGAGCAATAGGACAGAGCGTAATGATTTTTAACTGAAAGAGGGTAAATTTAGATTAGGCACTAGGAAAAAAGTCTTTCCTGTGAGCATGGTGAGACACTGGAACAGGTTGCCCAGAGAAACTGTGGCTGCCCCATCCCTGGAGGTGTTCGAGGCCAGGCTGGATGGGGCTTGGAGCAACCTGGTCTGGTGGGAGGTGGGTTGGAACTGTATGATCTTTAAGGTCCCTTCAAACCCAAACCATTTTAAGATTCTATGATACAATTAACAATGTAGACTTTTCCTTTAAAACACATGCCTTCTGGATTCCTGTGGGATGTTTGCACATTTCATTTTGACACAACCTTTCACATAACAACTCTTCAGGGTCAGAAATCCTTTGATATGTGCCCTTTGAATGGCAACTTTAAATGGGGGAATGCTTGAAACATCCTCCATGTCTCTTCACATTCCTTAGAGGTCAAAGGGTTTTGCTTTCTTTGGAGCAGCTTTGCAACTTCAGAGCGGCTGAAATGATTTCTGCTGACCCCAGGCTTATATCACATCAAAAGAAGAGATTTTGAAAGGACACAAAATTGTAATAAAAACAAGCAAACGAATAAAAAAAACCCAAACACATGACATACAGAATATATCTCAATCTTTACTTCTTTGAAGTATTTTGTGCTTCTTTAGTTTATTCAGTCTGTTTTCTAATGTTCTTATGTCAATTTTTCCTGGAGTGGTTTTTTAATGCTATTAACTTTCCTCTTTTGACATAGTCAGATACCTATATGTACAATTTAAATAACACCTCAACATTTAAGTTTTCACTAAGTTACTATGGAAACCTTGCTTGCTTAGCCCTTCCAGAAAGATAATATTAAGGCAACTGGTCCGTAAAAAACACTTGCACTGAAATAATCTGACTTTTGCTCATTCAGACTGCGTGGTACTGAAGCTGGAGTTGATAGTTTGCTGAAGTCAAACGCCAATCCACCTTCTTCCATTTTAAGATCATTCATTCACTGCACAAAGATTTCTAAGCTCTTTTTCTGTCTATAAAATTATCTCAGAAATAATTAATGAGAGTTTTTTTCTTTCTTGTCTGTCCTCAGGTGCAGGTAGACCTTTTAGAGTCTTGTTCATCATTTTTAAAATGGATTCTAATAACCTGAGCTATGCAAGCCCATTGCCCTAAATTTCATAATGTAAATCACAGTCTTTTATACTTCATTTTATTCTACAATTAATATTAGTAATTGGCAGATGCCAAGCCCATTGTCCAGTTTCCTGCATATCTTTTGTGCCGTAAAATAAATAAGAATTTTGCCATTTATTTAATCTGAACCAAATTTTCATCCATGCTGCTTTGCTAATGTCATGTTCAAAGAGATTTACCAAGAGTTGCCAAACACACTCGAAGTTTCTGCCTCCTTTTTGTCAGCTGATGTGCTTATTACAGGTATTTCATCAGTCAGAAAAGGATAAGGACTGGGCTGATGAGCTCATTCTTTTATGCTGCACTCGATAAAGCAATTGGTATTAACTTCATTAGAAGCACTGAGTGCTTGCTGCTTGTGTTTAGAGATAATTACACTCTTATTAATGATAAATTGGCTTTGTCTTCCAGCAAAAATAAAATAAAATAAAACAGCAAGTTATTTTTACAGGACAGAATTTTTGTTTGGTGACTAACATTTTGTTTTGTTTTGTCTGTTAGTAAAGAAACAACAGGAAAAGAAGCGTGGAGTCACACAAATCCCAATGAAACTCTTACAAATAAATGTAAAACAATGAAAGAAGAATCACAAAAAGACACTTTTGAATATGCAATGTAAATTCTAAATAAAATTTATTCCAAGTTTTGATACATATATGTGTGTAACTAAGAGAACCCTTCTTGGAAAGAAGAGAGATAATGTGCTCCTTCAACAATAAGGAGCTAGACCCAGCTATCAACAGGATTTCTAAATTTTTTTTTTGAGCTAACACTGCTTGAATCTTTAGCCTTGTTTTGAGCATCTAAGTGAAGAAGAGGGCATTCTGGAATTCAGCTACTGGAAAATGGAAATAATTCTGTGGAGGTATCCATTCCATTTTTCTGACCAAGAAAAATACATTAAATTGCCCTACGATGCAAAATGTGGAATTTTAAAAAATCCTATATAATGTTTACTAAGGGGAAAGGTATCTAATAAAGCTCATTCTATTTCATATTATACACCTTATCATTTTGATTCGAGAGGTTCTATGTAAAATAACTGAAATTCATGATGGGTGTTGGAAATAATGTTGATAGAGTCAGATTGTAGTATGTCGTCATTAATAGACCAGAAGAAGCAAGTATTTTAATAGGTAACGGTACTTACTTGCCCGTAATTAAAAGCTCCACTATTGTTAATCAATATTTATTTTATTTTGTTTTTTAATTTGATTGTATTTTCAATAGAAGAACAGAGAATTTCTTCTTGCCTACAAGCCGTTATCCAAAAGTAGCCTACATACTTGACCTTAATGATGATTTAGAATATTTTTTAGATAGGAATCTGGTAAAAACTAGCTAAATCAGAAACATTGACCTTCCCTCAAAATAGTAGTAATTTGCACTGAACTTTCTAAATTCATTAATTTTGTCAAACACATGAACTAATTATCTAGCATGGAACAGTTTGACGTGACATTGGAACTGTTTTGTAGAGCGGGGAAATCTATATTTTCCAAATGAAAACCAATGATATTTATTATGAAGAAAAATTATTTAACAGTAGACCCCATGTTTTATTAATAAAACTTAATTTTCCTCAGTAGTATTACGTAAACTTCTGTCGTCCATATAATATAATAAAGACAGGAGTAATGACAGATGTGTGGGATGGAACTGAAGTGTGTCTCAACTGAGAGACCAATACTAAGACACCTCTGAAGAGAGGAAATCTAAACTCAAATACTTGTTAAAGTGACTACATAACAAATTATTCCTTCATCACTCAAGGTTAGAGTCTGCTTGTGTTTGCACAGCAGGTCTGATGAGCAGTGAAAATGATAACATATTGTGAACCCACAGCACCGAAGCATTGATTTACAAAGACTATAAAACACACCAAAAAAGCTATTGTTTGCTAATTTTCTTTTTTTATGGTTACCAACAAATTCAGAACTTGGTGCAAGTGAACATGATATTTCTTCCATTAGAAGAGTAAAGTTCAGCTGATGTCTCACAGGACTTCCTGACCTGGGGGAAGAAGTTGTTATCTCAGTTAATTGAATTCTTTGGTGGGAATCCAACTAATTAGTCTTCTATTTCCTCAGCAAAAGGAAAACAACTCTCCTATCAGTGGATGAGAAATAGGGGGCAATGGAGGTGAGAGGGTGGGACACAGTGAAGCAGTGGGACAATATGGAATACTTCATCTTACCCTCAAAAAACCAAGCCAAACCAAACTATAAAAAAAACCCCACGCTATAAAAAAACCCCAAAACTCTCTCGAATAATCTGAGTACTCTGAGGTTATTGAAAAATTGTGGATTGGTTTAATCATCAAATACAAGTCTATAAATTATACATACAAAACCGTAACTTTGGCTCAGTTGTCTAATAGAATTGATAACCTTGCAAGGATGTTGCACACAGCTATCAAGTCAGACTCCTGCCTGGATAATTGGGGAGGCTCTTTGTGCTATCATTTGCTTATACATGAAATGTCGTCAATAAAACCGCTTCAAATGAAGATTGATTGCCTTGGAATAGAGGATGCTGAAAGAAAGAGGATCCGGTGCAGAAGGACCTGACTATCAGTCCACTTAACAGAAGTTTAGCATGCTGAAGAACATCTTGTATTGTTTGGATTCAATCCATCATTAAACATAAATGAGAGGAAGACCGAGATACGCCAATGTACAAATGCCACATGGATAGATATATTAAGGAATCTGTAACCATCTGGACTCGACATGGAACCTAAAATATGCCCATTTATCAAATTATAATTCCCATGCAATGTATCACATCAGTATTTCAGCACTGATTAAAAGTAAATTGTTTGGAATTTATCAAACTGAGTTTAGAAACAATCATGCATACTTTTGTTTATATACCAGATTTTTTTCAGAGATTAAGTTATTGTCTTCCACTAGAAATATGCAGCAATGTCTCGGTCCTCCAAAGACTTGTAGGAGTGCTTTAATGGCTCAAGGAATTGGTTTTAACTTTAATAAGACCACTCAATCAATTAAAAATACGCATGCATGAATCTTTGCAACAAAAGTTTGAAAAAAAAGCACTTTAAAACTGAAATCTGTGTAAAATAATAATTCTCAAGGACCATGGAGGTATCAAGAGTCCAGTCCAAAATCTGTGACTGTCTCTGAATTTTAAGGGATGTAACATAAGAGAGAGGCATTGCCTAATTCTGAAATAAGGAGACTGGAACAAGCCATCTGCAATTGTCTCCACCTCCTCATCCTGGTTGACTTTAGAGGTTCAAATTATTTTAATTTAATGTAATTTAATTTTTTAATCACTTAACAAATTAAATAAAATTCACAGAATTAAATTCTGTCTGTGAAAAGAGTGTGCTTTACCACGTAAGAATTGAGTAATGGTTTTAGCCTAATCTATATAACAGAGTACTAACAACCTGGCGCCATACATTCTGTAATGAAAATGCAAGAATCACACAGCAATATGAATTTTGTTGGACAACATGATGCAATTGGGCAAATGTCTAAAATTACATTTTGAAAGGAGAATTACATAAGCAAAAAAGAAATTTGAGAAGAGAGGAGTGAAAAACTTTTATTGTTTATAAAGTATTAAAACCTAAACAGACTTCTAGCAGCCTTTGAGTCCGAGCTGTGTGTAGAACAATTTCTTCATCACAGTTAGATAATGGAGTATAAATGTTAAAGAACAGACTAAATATACTGGAATAAATTAAAAGTATTTTAAAATGTTATTAGGCAATGAGGCTCTCACATATTAAAAAAAAAAAAAACAGTAAAGTGAAGGGCTGTAAGAGAAATTTAAACAACTTGGATAGTTGCTTAAAGTAAGTAATTAAAAACAACTACGAAAAATAGACTATTTAGAAACTTCTTACAAGTAAAAGCATGTACAATGACAGCAATAATTTCTTTATAAATCATGGTTCATCGAAATCATAATGATCTAAGAATAAAATCCATTCCAGCATATGTCTTAATATTGGGGAGGGGCAGAGAACTGTTATTCTGAAGCAAGCTTTGATTCATATGCAAACAAAAATTCATAATAAATTCACTACAGGACTGCAGAGAAGAGCAGACACATTAGCTCAATTTTGTTCTGTGGAACTTTATATTGAAGGAGATTTTCATCACAATTTTGAACTAGACTGGAGTTTTTCTCTATTAATGAAAATCTTCAGTGTCAGTCAAGTACTGTACTTAAAGAGTATTTTCTATTGACTGACAGCTTTTAAACCAATATTAAATTGCCCAAGGAACTACTGAGACATCAAATCTCATTGGGAGGCATCAAATCTCATCGTTAAGAATGCCATTTAGGAACTCCAGGGGGTTACCTTGTTCTTACTGTTTAACAAGAATAGGAAAGCACTGCCATAGTACCATTGCACAAAATAATTTCCTGAGTCCATTTAATCCTCTCTCTTCTTTAGCTTCTCAGCTTCACTGGTCACTTCTCCTTTAGATTGTTTTTCATGCCTTTAATTTCTGTAAGCAGTAGTAATAGTTATCATGACAGACAGAGTAGCTGAGCAAGTGATTTAGACTGACGAATATTCCCTCCGCATAATCAAATAGCCGGCAATAAAATGGACTACATTTTACTCCCAGTTACAACAATATAAACCAAACTTAAGTCCTTGGACTTAAATTATCATCGGTCTTCATTGGGGTATGCATTAATGTGCCAATAAATTCACATGAGTACTATAGTATTTGACCCACTGTTTGGCAAAGGGTTATTCCATTTCTCAAAGCGCACTGTTGATCTTGACCTTTGTTTTGATGTTTGACATTTTCATTGATTTTTCTACATTTATTTCCATCTGGCTACTTCCATTTCAGTTAAAACTCGACTTCACTTGCTGTCACTAATTGATATACAGCTCATTTTGTCCAATAGTGTGGTCTTTTTCCAGTGTATGCATTTAGAGAACACATAGCAAGTTATGTGTCTTCAGCCTTAGTGTGATTTGCTTCGTTTATTTTTTTTACCATTTTGCATCCAGAGGAAGGTAGGTGGATTTTATTAAATTTTTTGTCTCTTCCTTGTCTTTAGTTTTGATATCCATGACAAATCAGAATCAGAAGAACTGAGCCTGTCAGCTCAATTGACTATTAATTGTATTGATGTCACTATGAGAACAAGGAAATGTAATAATAAATATCCCCCCCAATATACATATGAGATCCAATTGATTCATCAAGAATTATTTTGACTATATATGTATGTCTGTACATCTGTTTACTATACAATCATTACTTTAGACCAGCCTGTAGTACCTAATATCCAGTTCTAATGATCAATATATGTATTCATGTATGTGTGTACGATATGCTTCAGAAAAAATGTGAATGTTATCTTTAAGATCTCTTTCATACTCTAAACTCACCCTTTTTATAAATCTGTAAAACATCCAACCATATTCAGGCAATCAGAGTGCCCTGACTATCTTGCCTTAATTTATGAAGCATAGACACCATAAGGTATTGTATTACTTCTTGTTACTGACATAGAATACATATATCCTAAGAGTTTGTTATTCACTTCAGAAAGAGAAAGTTCAAAGCCAAATATTCTGAGGTTCCATCTTATTTTTAGACATTTCTTAATTAATTGCTCTAGGAAATAAATGGACTAGCACATTCTAGCTGGAACGTAGTCATAATTACAATTGATACTAAATTTCAACTTTTCCCAAATCTCTGAATCACAGTGAAAACGTTACTTATTGATTCTTATTTAATAAAACCCATTGCATTTATGGAAAAATAAAAACTGATGTGAAAGGTACTTTCAAACTAGACTGACACACTAGCATCAGTGGAACATTACGTGAAAGGTTATGGTGTGCCACACTGAATTACACACTGCTACTATAAATATATAAAACGTAAGTGACAGAAAATTCTCAACAGAAAACATCCTGGATCTGTTCTTGAAGAAACACTGAAAAAAAATTCACTCTTGGGTAGGGTAAGCTGTAATGTACCTCTGAGCATTTTTAACCCATTAAAGACACATGGGTCTTTTCCAGATTTCAGTTAAGGAGCCTTCTTCTTTCCAAATTCATGGACATAACCTACAAATGTGGCCCAAAAGAGGAGAGGCCACAAAATATTTCCTTCCTTATCCCTTCCTATCCTCTTTCATTGGTCCTTTTGTGTTTTAGGGATTTTACTGCTTATCTAAAAAGACAACTTCAACTACCTGCTTTATCTCAGAGGACCTAATTTGAGTTCCAACACCCATGCCATGGGCAGGGACACCTCCCACCAGAACAGGTGGCTCAAAGCCCCATCCAGCCTGGCCCTGAACATCTCCAGGGCTGGGGCATCCACAGCTTCTCTGGGCAACCTGCTTCAGTGTCTCACCATGCTCACAGGAAAGAATTTTTTCCTAGGGTCTAATCTAAATTTCCTCTGTTTCAATTTAAAACCACTACCCTTTATGCTATCACTCCCACGCTCTGATAACGAGTCCCTCCCCATCTCTCCTGTAGCCCCCTTTAGATACTTGGAGGGGCTGTAATGTTTCCCCGGAGTCTTTTCTTCTCCAGGCTGAACAACTGCAGCTCTGCCTGTTTTCATAGCAGAGCTGCTCCATCCATCTGATTGTCTTTGTGGCCCACCACTGGACCTGTTTCAACATGTCCATGTCCTTCCTGTCTTGAACTGTGTTTATGTCACAAACATACAGCGTTTCATATTCAATATTCATTCGACTTTACTGTCTTCACTAAGTTCAGTTTGTGAGCTCAACCACAGCAATTTCCAGATGTAAGAATAGTAAGCCACAGACAACAGCACTACTGAGAGAAGCTGTATCATTTCCATCCAAGCCTTACATCCCAACATGTAAAAAAGATTCAGTCCTGTGCACGTATTTGTGATTAAAACATGTTTGTTCCCTGTTTTTGTTGTGGTTTTTTTTTTCCCCACAGTAAGTATTTTGTGATACAGGTCCAATGACCAAATTATCATATCAGAGAAAACCACGGTGGCAAAAGCCACTGATAGGTATCTTTTTCAACTGTAGAAGGAGAAGCCTGGCTTTGAAAAACGCCCTCATCCTGACTTATTTTTTTTTTCCCTCAGGGCTTAGAAAATTCACATTAAAGGACAATGTAGAAAACTTGCCACAGCTTTTTTAAGAAAAGAGCTTTTCAATTTGATGACCAAACTGTTCTTAAATAATATTTTTCTTTTTGTTCTTTCTAAACCACTTTTCAAATATTGACTTACTCTGGAAAAGAGATCTCTCTAAAATTAATTTGGTGAGACTATGTCTTGACAAGGACAATAACAGAGATGCTCACAAATCCTTGTCATGGATAATTATCTGTATTGGGTTTACATAGATTTTGGAGGCAGGTGTCTACAAGGGTGACTTCTGTGTGAAGCTTCTAGAAGCTTCACCTATGTCCAACAGAGACAATGCCAGTAGCTCCAAGATGGACTTACTTCTGGCCAAGGTTGAACCCATCAGTGGTGCTGGTAGCATCTCCATGAATACATATTTAAGAAGAGGTCAGGAAAAAAACAAACTGTGCAACTGGAGCCAGAGAGAAGAATGAGAATTAGTGAGAATAACAACTCTGCAGACACCAAGGTTGGTGAAGAAGGACAGGGAGGAGGTGATTCATGTGGCAGAACAGTGATTCTCCAGCAACCCATGAGGAAGATCCTGGTGAGTCAGGCTCCTGGCAGGACCCGAGATTCAGTGGAGAGAGAAGCCCACGCTGGAGCAGATTTGTTAGCAGGACTTGTGACCCCATGGAAGAGCAACACTGGGGAGTAGTACAGGGCTTGAGAAATGGAGACAGAAGGTGCAACGTAGAGAACAGCCCTGGTTTGACAGGGGATGGGGCACAGATTCAGAACCAGAGTTCTCATCTCTATCAACAACTCACCAGCCAGCAGCTGAAACTCAAACCTAGAGCTCAACAAGACTGGTTCTATGCTAAACACAAGTAAAAGCCATTACATAAAGTAAAATTGGGTGTAACATGAACAGCAAAGACAACACAAGGTGTGAAAGCATGTGAAGACACATAAAACTGACCCTGAGAGGATTGTAGAGAAAGGAGGAAGGAGATATTAGCACCAGCACTACATTATCTCCAGCAAATGATTCCAGAGGCTCACCATAACACTCCTATCACCATGGAATGAAACCATCAACCTTAAGATCCGGAATCAGAGGTGAAGAGTGATCACAAGGCCAGGTAATCAAGTAGAACTAAGTGAACATTTAACAATTCTAACTCTGTTATTAACACTGAAACTTTCTCTGCATAAAACCATTCTTTTTTAACAATAATTAGGCGAGGGCTAACATTGGTGAGACTGTCAAGATTTCAATTACATCAGCAATAAATTCCCGGCTTTAAATACAAGGTATGTTTTCTCTTTGCCCATAGACAAGATTGTGAGCATTATATCTTGACAAGGAGATCGAGTAATACCTTTCAAGAACACATATTTATGAAAATTACCTTTTTAACTTTGCTCCTTGAAAGTAAAAATACAGATGTTTTGGCTCTAGATTTAAGGGGTAGGAACTATGGGAGCCTAGATAATCATACACCTAGAATGGGTTTGACTTCCCTGTACTGGAAGAAACTTTGCAAGGAGCTGCAGTGAGTTAGGTCTGCAATGAATTTGCCCCACAGGATATATTTAAATTAATTCTGCTGGAATTTGTTTTAATGAACTATTCATAAAATGTTATGAAGAGCTTCATAATTGCCTAGAATTTCTGCTGAAAAAAAAGTATATCAGAAGATTCAAAGCACTACCTGGACTTTCGCAGTCTGTCAATATCTGTCAGAGTTATTGCCTAGAGGGAAACCTAAAAGAAAGAGGAGTTAAAAACCTGTCTGCCAGCTGAGGAAGAACTTACAGTATTACTCTCCTTTCTCTTTATTTTTTTTCCTTTCTATATGTGTTTATCTGCCAGGATTTTTAATTTTTTTTTTTTTTTAATATTTTTTTTTATTGCTGTGGCAAGAAAAAACAGATGATGTACATGAGGGTTCATTCCAATGAAACTGTGGAGAGATCATATTTTTGCACTATCCATTCCTGCTTCTTACTAAAAGAAACAAGGTATTAATGTCAAAATAAATGCTATTCCATTTAATAGACGTCAAAACACATTCCTACATTTCAGCAGCTCAGAATACAGCCTGTTAGCACCATATATTAAGACAAAAGTAATCAGAATAATTATCAAAATCTTCATGGTGTTCCCTGAGGCACTGGTACCCATTAAGATTTATGTTGCTAGAATTCCACCCACCTTCCTTACCTACCTACTCTATGGCAATGACAGACAAATGAGAGCCTGATCAAGACTGCACTGAAATCATTATTTTAGGAAAAAGCTTAAACCTTTTCAGGATAAAGTATGATTTGTTGAAAACTGTTCGTGTTTACATCTGCAGTAAGACATAAATAATAAATATTGATCTTCCTCTCAAACTCCATCGACTGATAAATAGAATTCCATTACAGATACTCAGAAAAAGAAAGCATTCACTTCTTTCTGCTTTATAAACTGATTTACTGATTTGTATTCTTCACTACCTCCTAGATAGTGAGGTACAACAAAAGGAATTATTACACTATTTACGAAGCTAGCTGATGAACAATCAGCTAGATCTTCTTTTCATTTGTAAATAAAACTTCCAACAAATCTTGCTATACTTTTAAGGACCAAACCGTTACACTTTATATTGGCATTCACATTTAAATGGGTGAAGATATATGTAATTTTCACCAGTAGAATAAGAGATCCCTAAGTGCTACCTTGTTGTAATCTCAACCTAAAACTGAACACACAGAGCAACAAATGAAACGTTGTGGGTGGACAGAGATTTTGAAAACAAATCCAAAAGGACTCTTAAACCAAAGAAGTAGAAACTGTATTATCTTTCTTGATTTTGATGCTGTTAAGAAAAGAGTGATTGCAGTAATTCTCACACATCAGCCATTAGTCTCGGGTTCACACAGCTATGAAAGGTACTGTGGAATTATATCAGTGAGTATCACTAGAAAGCTTTAAAAATGTGGTTATGTGGAATTTACAGTGCTACCCTAAACTTTTGAGAGATTTTTTTTTTGTCTAGTTCCTGAGAAAATTGCTAATATTTTCATGAAGATATGTAACTGAAAAATCTTTGTAGAAAAAGTATGCATATTGTTGGCTAAAAAAACATTCGCATTTAAATCCATGTTTCCAAAACGTGTTTCCAAGAGTATGTTCCCTCATGGGATATGAACAGAAGATTCCAAAAGGGAGCTCTCATGTTCTCCACAGCTTTATCTTTTAATGTAAAAATGAAAGCAAACCCAAAGGATGCTGTGCTTGCAAGGGACGCCTTCAAAATTCAAGTGATAAAGTGATACCTAGAGAGACATTTGCCTGAGGAAGTAAAGGGCCAGATGCTATAATTCTGAGCTGTGAAATGTCCTGTTTATTCCATATGATGTAGAAACTGAGAAAGAAATTTTACAGTTTAGCATTATTAACTATTTCAGTCTCTCAAAGCATGAGATAAATGAAAAGTCTCATATTAGGAAGATTATTTCTCATACTGTTTGCTTCGGGAGCGGGAGGTAAGAAAAAGTAGAGGAGGGGTGTGAGAAAATGTATAAATTAAGATGTATATGCTTGTAACACATCCTGATAGGGTTGCACTTTGGGCCTCCCCAAACTGTAAAGTAGAGATGACGATGTTAACCTTTTTTAAAAAATGTAAGATGTGTAGATGGATTTCAGTAAGGGTGAGGTATGAGGTAATAAGACAAAATCAACTAAAAACCCTTCTACCTCAAGAATGATGGAAATAGCTTTGAAAACAACTTTTGAAACTGTCTAAATTCAAACAAAAGCAATAAAACCCCACAACACTTTAAATTAAAAATATGAACGCAGTAACGAGCCATCTAAATAAAAGCTGAATAATGTCTCTTCATGCCAGCTGTAGGTCATCTGTAGAAAGAACTTTTGCTGCTGTTGCTACTAAAACCAGGTATCAACAAATATCTGTGTTATTGTGTCAATGTATTATAAAAGTGATAGAGATAACTGAGCTGCCATTCAAAAAGCAAAGATGTTTTTATCTGCTTAGACATTAAATACTCAAATGCATGTAATTAGTTATATTTATGAACTGCTTGATGTCTGCTTTATGCACTGAGGTGAAATATTAGGACCACAATACAAAGTATATTGAATCATAGTTTCAAAGAAAACAGAGAGAAGTTCCTCAGAGGAACTTTATCAAGCCATAAAGACAGGAAAGAATCATTGCTAAATAGACATTGAACAGAGAAAGCTTATTTGCATTCAATACGGAAAAGTCTATAACACACTGAAATAAATATAGGTAGAAAGTTTTTTTTGCCTAAATTTAGATAGCTGTCATGTAGTTACGTACATGAAAACACTCTCTCTAAACTCTGATTATAATCTCTGGAGATCTAATGGAGTTTGTGCAGGTTTTGATGCGATATATTTGACTAAACACAGATGTCTACTATAAAGCTACATGAATTATTTGTATTCTCCATCGATTTCACTGACTACTTTTCCATTGACTATAGAAAAACAGACACTGAGGGTCATGGTATTTTTCTAAAGATAGACAAAATTAAACTCTCCCCATCTATATGTACACCCATAAAAATGACAGGTGGATATACAAAAGAAAGTTCAAGAACAATGTGAGCTGGGATAGCCATCCTGGGCTGGTTTACTCTGAGAAACAGATTTTCAAGACATCCTGGTAGACACTTCAGCACAGTGTAGTAAGAAAACATTCCAGGGATTACCACTGAGCTTTCAGTACAGTATACAATTATTAAAGAGTAATTACTTTCTTTGATCAGTTGATGAAAGCCAAGATGAATACATCTATTCAAATTACACATCTTCATCCACTGCCCATTCTCATCTTAGCATCCTGTTAGTGAATTTTCATGATGCCTTCTGGAAATACCTTTAGAAGCAACAGCTTCACAAGTTAAGGGATCTAGCTTCCTGTCTGTAGTTTTGAGATGGTGTTTAGTTGCTGAAATGATGCCACAAATATCTGTTGAATATTCCTGTCAACAGACACAGCTATTTATATATAATCATATAATCATAGAATGGTTTGAGTTAGAAAGGATATTAAAGATCATCAAATCCAACAAATACCATCATAAAAGACACCTTCTTGTTCCCTATGTTTTAAATGTCAATCTTGTTAACAGGAATGGTCAGACATTCCACCAATTCTTCCCTGAGCTTCATGAGCACATTGTCCTTGACCAACAATGCTGAACTGTATTTTGTTGTAAGGTTGTAATTGATCAGTCACAAATGGCCATAGGATCAGGCAACGGTTGGCAGCAAATAGACTAAGCACAGATTTTCTGAGTGAGGCATATTAATAAAAAAGTGCTTGAAAATACTAATCCTTCTCCCCAGTACTTCCTTTCAGGATGAGTCATTTTCTTTGGTCCTTCTATTTTACTCCAACAAACTTCAGTGATCAGTAGTACCTTGGAACACCAGTTTAGCCCAGAAGATTACTATATTAAGTACTGTAAGAATAATGCGAGGATACCTGAGCCCAGATGTTTCTATCTCTCTGTGAAGTGAAATGAACAGTTAGATTTGTTCGATGGAGAATTTTACTAATACAGATAATTTGCATGACAAAAGTTAAAATTATAAACCATTTCCATGTATACATTTATGTGTATTTGCCATACTTTATAAACTTAAGTATATTCTCATAAAATCCTGAGTTTTTATAACACATCATATTTAACCATGATATAAAACTCATTTCCGTGAAAAAGGGAGTTATAACTATTCCACCACAGCTCAAAACAGGCTTATCCATTGCCTTTTGAACATGAGTCTACTGTTTTCCACCCCCAGCTTCTCTGAGAAATGTCAGAGTTTCTCTCCTTCTGTATGTATTTAGGAATCATATAATGATACTACTCTGACTAAAAGCTTTATTTCAAACTGACTGTCTTTAGTAACTTAATGAATAATAGCCAGTATTCACTTAGCAGTTGCAAAAAAATCCTAATAGTTCAATATTTTTGAGTAAAAAATAGTATTTGTTGAAATTAATTAAAAGAAAATACACATGACAGGAAAATTGTCAGTTGCAATTCTAATACAGTCATTTTCTTTTTTAAGCACTGTCATTTGTCAGAAAGTTTCAGCAAAAGGAATTGAGGATCTAGTTCCCTCTCTCCTCCCTTAAAAAGGAAAGATGCTTTTCCTAACCAGCCCTAGAATCTTCACCTGTCCTTCCTATGCATTGCACAGAAGATATGGAATTTTAAAATGGGATTCCCTACTCAAGCAGGAATTTAACCAAGTTAGACAGTACTGAAATATAAAGGAAGTGACAAAGAAGGCCAGGTGACAGAGACACTATGGGGGTTGGCTGAACCTGTTTATCCATTTGGGAACTCAGGTATGCTAAGGATTGAAGAAACTTGTTTCAAATTCATCATTCTGATGCTGTGCAGGATTCAACTTTGAACTCAGTGCTTTATTTTCCATGCAGGAGACCCCCCCACCTAGAGGTTTTTTTTCAGTGTGCCTTTCTTAACATAAATATTAAAAAACTTACAGAATGGAACAAAATGATTCATCATCTCACTGCTCAGGGAACCTTTAGGAAATGGGAGTTTAAGTCTTTCCTCCAGGAATCTCTGTAACATCATGTATACATGCATCTTCTCCCTAGTGCCCATAATATCTTTCTGACTAAAGCCAGACAGTCTTCAGGCATTTTACTTTTAGCACTCATATCAGTCATATTTTAGGTTTAGGAAGAATTTTATCTTCCATTTCAGGTTAGCCTTATGGAGGAAGGCTATTTCATTCGTTCAGCAGAAAAGAGAGTCTGGGATGTGGGGTTTTAAAAGCTTATTGTACCAATGTAACAACTATCTGATGTAGGTAATCATTACTTCAGTGGTAAGGACTAGTTGTAATGGAATTCCCGATGTTTGGGGGCATCCATATTTCCACAGTATAAGTCCTTTATGGAAAAGAAAACCAGAGTCACAACGGCAGTTGGGGTGGGGAAAGGCTTGCATGTTTTCTGTATTTGATGGACACAAATGAAGAGCAAGAAGATGGTACACTTCTATCAAATAGCATAATTAAAAGGCACGTATTCTCTTCTGGATAAATCACTGCCGGATAAAATATCATCGCCACCTAATAAAATGAGAGCTTAGTAAATTTTTCAGCTATCACTACCAAGTTATCTTTCACTTTGTGGCATTCACAACAACGATTATGTTGGTAATGCACAAGAAGAAATGGAATCTGGCCATATCAGCTTTACACTTTCTAACTCTGTGGTTCTGAAAGAAATAAAAGTGTTAAGAGATTATTTTATAGTCAATGAAGTCAGCATATTTTCTTCATGATACAATTAAGCCAGAGTTCTGTTGAGTAAGGTGCCATTAAGATACACTTACTCTGAAAGAAACGACCCAATTTATTTTTTACTTCCCTTAATACGCTTAGAAAATTGTATGGAGACCCTTGAAAAACCATTCTGCACTATTTCCTACAATCTATACAAAAATTATAATGTCAGAAGATGAAAAATAATAAACTATATAAACATATTTTGCTGCCAAAAATATGCAGTTAAAAGCCTTATACTGAAATATTTCCTTACAGGCCAATAAGCCCATACACCTGGGATCTTCATTCTTGAAAGCTCTTTATCGAACCAATAGTATAACCCAGTAACATAGAATCATAGTCATGTAGGTTGGAAAAGATCTTTAAGATCATCAGGTCCAACCATAAACCTAAGACTGCCAAGTCTGACACTAAATCAAGTCCCTAAGTGCTACATATACCTGTCTTTTAAATACCTCCAAGGATGGTAACTCCATTACTTCCCCGGGCAGCCTGTTCCAATGCTTGATAACCCTTTAGATGAAAGCATTTTCTTTTTATAATATCCAATCAAAACCTCCCCTGGCACAACTTAAAGCTGTTTCCTCTCGTCCTAGATGCTTCATGCCTCATTGGATCCAACATCGACATTCATAAACTACAAGGTGTTATAAGGCACTTTTCACCGTAAATTGTTATCATTAATACCATAATCTTGATTTTCTGTTGTGAAAGAAAGAAAAAAAAATTACCAGAGAAACTAAAAAACGGATGAAAGTAAAATATTCAGCTGAAATATATCCCCAACAGAATCATCAGTGTGGCACCCAAGAGAAGAAGCTGACTGCTTACAAGATCTTTTACCTTACAGTTGTGAGACTATATCTTCAGAAGCACCTTTTCAAAGGGCAACCACTGAATAGCATAAATTTTCTGTTCACATTGATGTGGTCATTAATACACAGATTCAAGTCATTTAACACTAAGCAAAAGAGAGTAGGTCATAAAATCTTCAGTAACAAAATCATAACAATTCAGTGAGAACAAATTTTCAAGACATTACAGTGAAGTAAAGGTTGAGGAAGAAAAATTTGGAGGCAGAACAAGAACAAAAAGAGATATAAAGCAATGTGATATTTGCAATAGCTCTATTTCAAGCATGATGTTTTCACTAGGACAGAGATGTTGTTCAACAGTGTTGGAAATGAGGAAGCACATAAATGTTGGATGCACTAAAAAATCGAAAGTACATTATAAGTTGCATTTCATCTGCACTGCATGGGCAGTGATGTAGAAGGCATGTGATGTGCTGACTAACAATAAGAAATGGCAGAGATTAAGATGTCCTTGAAAATGCCCTTAGTATTCCAGCTGACCTTTTCTCTCTAGGAAATAATATGCTTTATGAAATATTTGTCTTCAGGCAAGGCAGACAAAAAGAGATGAAACATTGACCATCTTTCCTGCCAGATCGTACCAATTGGCATGCACACGGGAGTGTATTGAGCTGGATCCTTCAATCAAAATGTAAATCGAGTGTCACTACTTATTATCCAGGCTCTGAGCAAGCTCTCTGCAAGCCAAAACTCATGGCTGACAGATTTTTGAACATTAAATGAGTAGTGGTATCGGCAGATATACAGACTCAACACAGGAAAAATTATGTGTAATTTATTAGCATACCAAAGGGAAACAAGATCATATTCCCAGGAAGCCAAGCCTCAAGAAATAGAACGGATTTTGAGATACTTACAGAAGCTGAAGCAGATATCCTACACTGGGAAAGATATAACTCTTCTACAGCTTTGCTAAACAGTAAACACAGCAACAAAAAATACTTTAAGGAATTCATTCTGTCTCCAATCAAAATTACAGAGGAATGTAGAAGAGCTGCCACAGCAAATCTGAAAAAAAATCAAATAATTTAACCAAGGAGGATGGTAGTAAATTACACAGATTCATGGGAAACAAAATATGTTTGGCAAATCCCTCTGAAATGGAAAGACATAAAGGTAGAAAACAAAAGTCATAAAGCTAGAAAACAAAACACAAAAACAAGGAGAAATACTAAAGAAATACCCATGCTATTTGAAATATGATTTTGCAAGAGAAGAATTTAAAAAAAAAATTAAATCATAAAAATGATATGATATGTCCTTTATATCACTTAGCTAAAATTTCAAGGTTTAGCATGCTATTAGTCATGCAGTTCAAATAAATATTGCATTTGCCCAGCCCTGCTACCCCTAGAGAGCCCTTTCTGGTTGTGGTACCCGGTCCCCAGAGAGCTGTCTGTCACCACCACTGTGGCAGTTCTTCAGTACAACTTAATTGTGGTCCAGTCTCTCATTACATAAATAAACCCTTGTTATTTTTCCCTGCGCTACAGACCCTACTCCTGAATCACCAAGTCAACACAACTGATTGTGCTTCTTTAATAATGAACTATTGTGTTTTTTGCTTGTGTGGTGCATGTTCCTCTATTTGCTTTCGTATTTTATTATTCCCATTTTGCAGTTTAGATATGAGACCCAGCAAAATTATGGTGAAAAGCGCACACTAATTTTGTTCATTAAACTACTGCCACTAATTATATGTTTCCAGTCTCCCACTGACTCCAATTAGGGACCGGAAAGATAGAAAGTTTTGATTGTCAGATCTCAGTGTCTCGAATTCAGCAGTCAAAAATTTCAGCATTATTCCTTTATAAAACGGAGAAAAGTTCTAAGTGCTACCATCATATAAGAAAACTGAAGGTAAGAAATCATCAGATAAGAAACCATCAGATCAAATTCAAGTCCTCAGACAGATCTCAGCCACTGTAACTATGACTCAGTCTTTTCTTTATGTATTTAGCTGTCTTATTTAGCATATGACTTCCCATGTCTACCAAAAACTGAGACACTTTTCCAAAGAACAGTCTACATCAATAGGCAATAACATTTTTTCTTTCTATAACTTATAAATTTCTGCACAACAAATTTCCATGTCAAGTAGATCCTTGTGTGTCTTTGTGAAAAATAAAAAATTAAAGAAACATTTTTATAAAAAATTCCTATGTAAATGTGTATATATATACATAAATGTAATTTTATTGGTGAAGCACATTTATGTGAAGAAGCTGAGACATTATTCCAAATGTGAAAAAGGTAGATTGATTGTTTTCATGGTCAAATGTTTTACATGGCTGGTCCCTTGATTTTTGCTTTTCTGATCCAACAGCCACATGCTGTGTATTTCTTAGGACAATGTGTAGCGAGAAGTGATTTTCCACCAGGGTAGGAATGCCCTTAAATTGTTAATGGGAATGTCACTGGACAGGACAAGATATTTAGAAGTACATTAATGAAAACTTAAAAACATTTTCTCTTTAACAATGTAAACTGTGTTTTTTGATTATAAGTTTAACAACATAGACACTGCGTTTTTGAGATGGTTTGTGGCAAGATCCCCTATTTCCTGGAAGCAAAACAAAGCTTCTCACATATTACCACAATCTCAAATAGATCCTTAACCAGGAAACTAATGGCTTTCCTCCCTTTCTAAAATGTCCCTGCAGAGGAGACTCCAAACATCTGCATCAGGTCAACTGAGGTGATGCTGTCAGCCAGCCTGGCAGCACTACAAAGAGTTTCAGGTATCTTCAGAACACTCTTAGCCCACAGAAGCACTTTTGTGCAAAGCCCAAAGGCAAGTTTTGTAGCCTTAGACCTGGAGAGGAAGAGATTGCATCTAGGTGTTCCATCAGATCAGTTTACTTTGAAGTGAAGGGCAGGGAGCTGCTTAGCTTTTCAGACAAAATATTTGTGTTCATATTAAAAAAAAAAAAAAAAAAGATGACCATGGCATTCTTCTGTCTTACAGCAAACTGCAAGTAGCCTTGTTGAAGACCTGAATGGAATTCTCATCAAAAACAGAGTCAAACCAAGAACAAAGCCTTAAAACCCACAGAATTAAGAAACCTCTGAGTCAGGGACAAGGGTTTTTTTTGTTTAATCTTGCTAAAATGCTCTGCACTTCAACTTTGTTAGTTGTGGAGCTTGATGTTATGGCGGATTTTATTTAAAAATTAATTTAGTATATGTTCAAAAGACTTGTTCTATTTGGGTAAATAATCAAAATGCATTTTGCTTTAAAAGGTCATTTGGCTAAACTAAAATCAATAGAAATTAGGCACTTAATTCAAATAATAACTTTGGAAAAAACTCATTTGTGGTTTGTCCATAGCTTTAGAGACCATCTGCAAAAACACATCTTCTGTAGTGTTATGCTGTTTGTCAGAATTATGCCTCAGTATAGTGTCCTTAAAACCTAAATTTTCTGAGTTTTATAAAATGAGCATGATTTTTGGTTTGAAATAAATTGTCAGACCTATAGCAAGGATGAATACCTGTGTGATGTGAGGAACAGGAGTAAAACTACCCAATACTATTTTGTGGGGGATGCTATAACTCATCATTTTTCAGTCTGGAGAAGAGAAAGCTCCAGGGATACCATACTGTGGTCTTTCATTATTGAAAGGGGGCTTATAAGAGAGATGGGGACTAACTTTTTAGTAAGGCTTGTTGCTATAGGACAAGGGTAATGGTTGTAAACTAAGTGAGGGTAGATCCAGACTAGATCAAAGGAATAAGCTTGTTTTAATGAGGGAAAAGTTTCCCCAGAGAGGTGGTAGGTGTCCCTGGGATGGAAACATTCAAAGTCAGGCTAGATGTGGCTTTGAGGAGCCTGATCTAGTGGAAGATGTCTCTGCTCATTGTAGGGGTGTTGGACTAGATGACTTTTTAAGATCCCTTCCAATCCAAACTATTCTATGAATCTATTCTTCTATGATCTTCTCCGGTTTCTTCCAACCTGCATTATCCTATGATCCTGTGACATAAAATAGGAAGTTGGGGCAGAGATTTATGGTAACAGTGGAATGTTGGGGATGTAATGATTCAGGCAAGATGTGGCTCAGCCATCAAAATGTCTCACCTGAGCTCTTAATCTCTTAACTCCTTCAGTGAAGCAAGAGATATGAGGAACATGCGAAAACTCCTCTGCTCTAGCTTATACTTGTGTGCAGTTTCAGGATGCAGCAAACCTTAAGAACAGCATTCACAACTGACAAGTGTCTGTATGGCTGCTTAGTATCTTCTTTAGAGTGAGCTACATGGCTTTTCTTTTTTTTCTTTCCTATTTAAAGAGGCAGATTCTGAACACTGAAAGTTAGTCTCCAGGCAACCATCCAACTCTTTGGTGGCTGGCTAGACACCACTTGAATCATCTCTTTATGCGCAACAGTGAACAAACGACTGTCTGATGCAAGACACAGGTTGAAATTACAGCAATGAAAGAGGCACAGATTTCCTGGTTGAAACTAAATGGTTCCATCTTGACCCGTGTTAACATTATCCAGTGTGCAGATGAAAAACCACAGTGGAAGCGTCTTACACAGCTTTGTATTTACAAATTCAGATGCGAAAATTTACCGAGTTTAACAAATGAAAGTCTTTAGAATCACACACACTTGATATGGATATGGATAACCTACATAGGAGATAAATATATGCATAGGTGTATACATATGTGTATAACTACAGATATAGTTCTGTAATTATATAGTATCAGAAAAGTAGAATATAACTTATGGTTGCAAAATTCCAATGTATAAATTTAGCATTCATTTTTCATGTGCTACATCATAGACTGTGAAACTGGTCCAGCAGATAATCAAATTCTGTTGTCACTCTAAAAAGCTACCTACTATAAACCTTTCAAAGTATCCAATATTTGATGCCCATAACTGCTACTTATTTATCTAGTATTTTCTATTCTCATATTGAGTATAATATGGACTCATAAATGGAGAAATAATAATGGACCAGTCCTAGGTTTAAATCAAAATCTGTCCCTACAAGAATATTTAGGTTTAATTTGTATGTGTCAAAACTTTATTTTTCAGGGGAGGCTGCTTGCTACCTTTTTTGTTCAGTGTTGATTTATTTACTGTTATTAATTTCATCATTTCTATGTGTAAAATGTAGCTGAATCTTTTTTATTATCCTAAATGAGGGCAAGACATGGTATAAAGATCATATTTCCAATATATTACTTGATTTGCTGGTGAAATAATGAAGTCACACAGAAGAGTTTTGTTTGGTTACTTAAAAACAGCTTGGTTTTCTCTTTTGCTTTGCCTTTTTGTTTCATGTGAAGTAATCCAAGAAAGAACAATAGTTTCCCTTAGTATTTTTGGTTTATATTCGGTATCCTACCACTAAGATATCTAAGAATCCTTTTAGACTGTTTTCCCTAATGAACAGCAAACATTATTATAGAAACAAATCCCTGAAGTATTAGTTGTAAAAAAAAAAATCTCCTATTCTACTTGGGCAAAACACCTCTGGGAGAACTGACTGACTTGATCTTTTTCTGTTTATCCTGAAATATAGTATATAATATTCCCCTAAACCCTGCTTTCACATAAGAGTTCCGAACAAATACATGTTAATGTTATTGACTTATAATTTAGCCTGTTTATCACTCAGGAGATGGCCTTGGTTTGTATAAAATATTGTGTTGATGCTCAACAATAAAAAAACAGATTATTGTCACCCAACACCTTATTTTTTTTTATTTTTCTGATGCACTTCATATAATAATAAGCAACATGTCATGTCAGTTCTGACTCCCTGGCACAATTACATTTTTTTCCTATGTCTTTAGGACCTTAAAAATGGCTGAGGATTCAAGATAAGTTCCAAAAGAAAACAACAAGATCACAGTAACTCTACCATTCAGCCTATCAGTGTAACAAGAAACAGGAATGATCTCTCTGAAGTATTAAACACTCACAGCGCAACTCCCTAAGAAACAGATAAAAGGTATAAAGTTAGATCTTTGAGAGCTGGTTAATTTTTTCCTAGTATCTATTGTGAAGGGAAAATTCTCCCTATGGTTCATTGACGCAGTATGTCAATCCAGTGAAGACTTTTGCCACAAGAAAATTGGTCCAAGCCCTATCCTTACTTTATCTTCGAATCTCTCAGGATTTCATGTCATGAGGAAGTAGTCTCCCTCCAAAACTACAGCTACATGTGTTCCCCTGCATTAGAGTAACTTAGTGTTAGACTGTAGTTTATGCTGTCAAAACTTGTGTGTGCGAGCAGATGCCAGGTTTCCACAGAGTTGATGCACAAAGGGAAAGTGCTAGAGCTCAAACTGTCAACACCTCTATTTGTGAGCAGATGCCAGGTCTCGGCAGAGTTACAACACAATGGAAAAATGCTTCAACTGTCAACACCCTACATGGGAGCAGATGCTGGGTTTTGGCGGAGTTAAAAGTAGAGAGAGAAATACGGTATTAGCACCCAGTTTGCAGGGAAAGTCTGGGTTTTGCCACAATTCGTATCAAGGAATGATATAGCGTAGGATATCTCCGCTGACCCTTGCCTCAGCTCATACATTGAGAGTAGACACCAGGACTGAAGAAGTATTTGGCACCCTGCTCTAAAAATTTAAATCAATGTAAATTGGGAGAACAACAAAACCAAACCAAATCAAAGAGCCAAAGAGTTGTCTGTTCTCCCACTGCTGAATCTAATTTGTGGTAGCAAGGGGTTGCTAAACAGTCAACATGTGTCATTGTGGCTTGTAATGGTGAGAGAGAATACACTTAAGTAAAAGGGTTAAAAGAAAAAAAACCTCTACAAGCATGTATGAGGGTGTCACGAGTGGGCGATTTAGAATGTCTAAAGAATCATCGTCCAAAATATCAGCAAAAGTGGTTTTATTGAAATATGTTGTTATCAAAGTATGACTTAATGGAGTTTCATGGCAAGGCTCACTCGATTACTTCTTTACAAACAATATAACAATGATTCAAAACTACCAAGATGGAATCAAAGTTACCAAGAATAAAAAAAATAACATTACCAATACAGAATCTCAGTGCACTGTAATACCAGGTTATCATAGAATGGTTGGAGTTGGAAGGGACCCTAAAGATCATCCAGTTCCAACCGCCCTGCCATGGGCAGGGACACCTCCCACCAGACCAGGTTGCTCCAAGCCCTATCCAGCCTGGCCTTGAACCCCTCCAGGGGTGAGGCAGAAACAGCTTCTCTGGGCAACCTGTTCCAGTGCCTCACCACCCTCACAGCAAAGAATTTCTTCCTAATATCTAATCTAAATCTCCCCTCTTCAAATTTAAAACCACTTCCCCTTGTCTTATTACTCCACTTCCTGACAAAGAGTCCCTCCCCAGCTCTCCTGGAGCTCCCTTCAGATCCTGGAAGGTTGCTCTAAGGTCTCCCCGGAGCCTTTTTTTCTCCAGGCTGAACAGCCCCAGCTCTCTCAGCCACTTACCAGAGATCTGCAGTTTGTAAGAGGTGTCTCCATGGTTTGTAAGAGGTGTCTCCACCTCGATAAACAATGTTGAGAGGTGTCCCAGCTCAGGGGGAAATTCCCACCAGCTGCTTAGCAGGGAAAGCTCAAAGAAGGCCTACTTGGTCTGTCATATTTGCAGAATAAAGTGATTGGCTTGTGGTCAAGCCACATGCAACGGGAAAGCTATGCATGAGACTCCTTGTACCCACAACTAACATTGTTCCTTAAAAAATGAGTCTTGGAAATTAGAAAATGGACTACAGAAAAACCTTTTATTCACATATCAATTACGTGGTTGGTGTTCCAAGCTCATATGCATCAAAGTTCACCATCTCACTCTGTTCTTTCCTAGGTTTTCAGAGAACAGATTGGCACTGGATGAGTTCTTGGCCCAGTAACAGCTTAGGTCTTTGCCTCTCAAGCCGGTACCAAACCACCACCAGATTGGTTATAGAATTGAGTGCATCTTTTTCAGGGGGGAAATGTTTTCTTCCTTTAACACTTGCTTCTTCAATTACATTTATATACTTGTCTGTAGCTGCAACTGCGTATTTCTAGACTAGCAACACTGTTAAACACCAAAAGGATTTTTGGTATTTTGATTTCAAAGAAATATAAAAGTAGAATTTTGAAGAAAACCATTCTAAGGGATAAAATAAGCAGAATTTTGTTGTGCTGTTTGAGACTTTCCTCTAACAATACCGATAAAAAAACTCTATAGAAATAAAATTAAAAAAAAAAAAGTTACTATTATCAGGTTTTATATATATATACTTCCTACTTAAGGATTTAAATGCACTCTTCTAAAAGAAGGTTATACTTTTTTCTTTTTTTATCTTAAGAGGAGCAAAGTAGAGCATAGAGACTCAGACATAATGGCATTTAATGTCCAATATGCATTCTTTTCCTGTAGGACTGAACTCAGTTCTTCATTAGGAACTTCACCTACTGCTTAGATCTTCCATGATAATTCATTTTCTATTGTCAGGGTAGGTAAGAAGTTGAATCAGACTTGACTAAGCAATGAATAATATCACTTTAAGAGATGAATCCCCAGGACTGACTCTGGAGAACAATATTATTCCACTTTTACCACATAGTAGGTGTTGGTAGAACTAAGGGGTAAGTCTGGATGATGTCTCTGGGACAGTTTGCTGGATCTCTGCCAGCCACTAACATAATTAAGAGCATCCAGTGACTTAGGAAATTGAAGAATGAGTAAACTCTTCTTACTCACTGTATATAGGAAGCAAATAAATACATCGTTATCCAAATGAAAAGTGAGTAAACCTGCATTTATTCTCAGGTACACCAGTTCTGTCAATATGGTTTATGCCAGAGTCAAGTCAGTGCATAATCAGGAAACTGTAACTGAATACATACTGTATAATTTCTGCTTATTATTTGCTGACCTTAGGCAACTGGAGTCAGCATAGTCTAACTCTTCAGTCTCTCATAACTTTCTGAAAATGTCTTCTCTCAGACTGAAATTGTCAAAATTTATCTCCATTCATGAGTAAAAAAGGAGCTATATTTTTCTTTTTACTGAAGAATAATGAAAAATGAAATTCTATACAACTCTTTATGCTTTCCTTTAAAGTAGCAGCTGATTAATATAACCAAGCCATTCAGTATGAGAGTATCAAAGGTAACAGATCAGAAAATAGGTATTCTAAGTAAGATAGAAAATAGCATTAGCTCTATAATAATAGATAAAGTTAATTAATATATATATATTTCCTGCTTTGTTTCCTATATTGTATAATAATATTTAACCTAAAAGGCTCAAAGACTACCTAGAAAAATTTTCTTCTGGAGTATAATCTAAGATTTAACAGAGTTATACAGTTATTAAAAATAGATTAAACTATAGATAGATTTCTAAAGCTTGCCCTTTAGCTGATAAAGAGTATTTTTCTGTAAAATTATTTGCTATTATAGTGCCCTGAACTGGAAAACAGAACCATAAAACACAACACTAGATTCTATTCAGAAAAAGAATTAAAATGCATACCAATAGCGATGAACTTTCCTTTGTTTCCAATCTATATTAGAAGCTCATAGCATGATCTTTCTGTATTTCTAAAAGTATAACACTTCTTGGTTTCTGATATTCAATGGTAGATGGACTCTTCGGTGTTTGTCAGTGTCTTTCAGATACACAGATCCAATTATAATGAAGGCGTGCTTCCTTTAAAACATGTATTGTACAATACAATATTGCTGTAATGGCCAACTGCTTGAAAAACAAAGATAAACACCAAACAAAAAGTGGTAAATCGTTATCTAATCCCAGTCCTAAGGTCTCTCATCAAACAATGACTGTTTGGATGCTTCTGTTGATACTTCAGATAAAGGCTATCAAAACTTACCGGTTCATTCATCTCCCCACTAATGCAAGATACCATGTCAAAAATAATTGTCCATGTTTTCCTGTGTACTGAGATTTCAGTAGTGCAAACTTTCAGTGTAATTCTTCACAAATAAAAGAATCACAGAATGATTTGGAGTTGGAAGGGATCTGTGGAGATCACCTAACCAACCCACCTGCCAAAGCAGGTGCATCCTGAGCAGGTTGCTCAGGAATGTGTCCAGGTGGGTTTAGAACGTCTCCAGAGATGGAGACTCCACCACCTCTCTGTTCCAAAATGAGTTACATGTTCTTATGATCTGAGATTATTTTGAGAACATCATTCTTGTTCAAAAAGTGGAAGCGCAATTTTTGCAGCCAATGAAAAGTTTGCCTTAGTTTTCATATCATATATATATATATATATAAAATGTTGCAGATGTCTTATACAATTTTTTTTTAAATTGCATGTATGTAAAACATACATTTTTTTAAATTGTTGTAATTTTTTGTTTTCATGTTTATCCTAGAGCTAATTAAAATAATCATATGCAAAGTTCTGTTTAAAAAGAGCATGTACTTGAAATCTCATACGTATCTCGTATGTGTGACAATTTCTTGTAGTTTTAACGTCTTCTCCTGATATACAGCATCCAACTAGTCCACTCCCATGACATTAAATGATTCCTTTTATCTCCTTGAAATCAATCTCTTGAAAATACTGTACAGTTAATGATCGGGTAAGGTCCTACCTGAATACCCAGAAAACAGATGTTGCTTCAATTGTGCAAATTTGAAAACTGGCTAGGTAAGAGAATTGATAAGATTCTTCTCTGCAAAACAGATATAATAAGAAAAATGGGGAATCTTTGTAGCTCCCATGTATCAGCTTGCAATCTGTAGATCTACTTGATGAGGTGCATTAGGTGACAACACACACATATGACAACATTTGGGTTTGGTGGACCAGATGCTCAGCTGTGATTGGAACTATTTTAACCATTGAACTATTTCATCTCTTCAGCTGATGTAAATAAGTGTTGCTGCCACCAAGGGCCAAGTGTTCTCACTTCTGAAAAACACAGGTCCTAAACAGACACTCTGCTTAGAGGTATTCAACAAATGAATAAGCACTTGTTAAAAATTGTTACAAAATTTAGCCACCCTATCACAAGAGCAGGGAAACTTGAGAGTTTTCTACTTACTTAGGACACAAGATCCACTCCAGTTAAATGATGTATTCAACTGTCCCGACTTCAATTAGATCTTTTCTAGGTCCAGCAAGTAAATAAAAATAAAAATGAAAAAAAAAAAAAAAAGATTAGGTTATAATATAAAAAAATAAAAATTTAGGACATACCTTAAGCACTCCAGATACTAAGCCAGACAGATAGCAAAATATTCACATGTAAAAACTCTTCCCAGTATAGTAATTTTCCTTTGCATAAAGAGAAATATTTGTCCGAACACTCAGAATAATTTGATAATTAACCATACTATAAACATTTGAACTTTTATTACCCTATAAATAGAATTCTGTGAATTAATCTATGTTGAATCACCTACATGAATTTTAAAAATGAAGTTCAACAGATTACATACGAAGATTATTAAGGTACAACATAGCCACCAGGTCAAAATTTAATCTAATTAAAAGTTAATTTAAAGTTATGCAAAAATGCAAGATTAGCATTAGAAATTGCCTTGCTTTAGAGTATGTGAGGGGTAGAGAAAAGAAAAAAGGAATTGTAAAAAACCCACATAACCTTATCTACAAAGTTTCAGATCAAATGTTTGCCAAGCACAGTTTTGCAGATAATTAACAGTCTGTTAGAGAAAAAAAAGAGTATTTCTGTGCTGTATGTAGATGATACTTCACACTTAAGAAGTACTTGCTTTCTGAGGAATCTAATTAATCTTCACAGCATTCCTGTGAAGTAAATCAACATTATTATCACCATATGATAGATCAAGAAAGGGATAAATGGCAGGCCAGGTGTCAGCAGATGACAGGTGATTTAGCCAACATCATAGAGGAATTTCACAGTGAACCGGTACCTAAAACCTACAGGAGTGACTTCTGGGCTTTTAAATTCTGCACAGTTGTCTGTGGCAAAACCAACTTTCTTTCAAAACTGTGTTGTTGCTTTTCTCAGAATCATATTATCATCTTTCCTCATCTTTCCTATTTCAAATTACTCCTCGCCTTTCTACGCTTAGAGCTACCTGTATAATACAGGTAAATTTAAATTAAAACATTTTAAAAATTAAATAAATAAAGAAGATATTTACCACCATGAAAAAAAAAAAAAAAAGAAGTCATGATACTGATGAGAAATAGGTTAACACAACAGGTACAGTTTCAGGACAGCTATTCTAATGATCCTGACTGTATGCAGACCAGTCTGCTGTCCACTTTCAGGCTTCTGGGTTACAATTCCTTTTTCTAGCCTAGTGCATATACGTTGATATATAATGTTTCTAAAACCATACAGTTGATATTAACTGAATTCAAAAAGCTAAATTGGTGCAGACACTAGTGCAGGAACTCCCACTGGAAGTGCCTCTGTATAACCAAATCAGACAGGGTATAATTTTGTTTTTAAACCTATAGAATTTCAGTTGTTAAAGAAAAAGAACAAAATACAATTAATCTTTCTATTCCATTTGATCAGTTGTTCTGTGGTTTATAACAAAATTATATTAATAAAAAAGGTGGGAAGCTTCACTTAGTAGGCAATCCGCAAAGCTACAGTAACACACTTCCAGTTTTCTCTTATTTTGGCCATGAGGAGGTATAAACCAGCCCTAATAGTCACCTGTGTTCATGTATGAACCTCTACATGGGGTTTATGTTAACATTTCTGTATTTCTCGAGTGGGTTTTGTGCTTCAGGTGGTTCCAGGCAGAAAGCAGCACACCCCTAATAATTTTACTTCCTTATTTTGGATTTTCTGTTAGGGCTTTTTATCAGCTAAGTAACAAAACCTTACCATGAAGTTCCATGTTCTTGAAACACACTGCGAGTGTGAGATAAAAAGTTTTCACCAGATTGTACCCTACTAACGTGTGATAGCTCTTGTGAAGATCATTCTCCATTTTCTTGCAGTGTGTTGCAAAAAAAAAAAAAAAAAGTAAATGACATTTTCTGGCACTAAATCAGGGGGGAAAAGTCTGAGACCACCACAAATTGTAAATTTTGCATATCTCATGATACTTTCAGCTGCAAAGTACTTCCTGCCATTTACCAAAAGCTATGTTTATACCCCACGTCTGCCTTGTATCACCAAGCTTTGTACCATTCCTTGCCCACCAGGACTGCAGAGGATCAGGTTATAGTCTCATCTGCGAATAGCCATCAATACTTTCTCTGTGCTAAATTTAGACTCAGATTAAAAGAGACTTTTTTTCCCCCTCCTGTTAGTTCTTAGCTAGTATCAATCATTAATCTCAGCAGCTCTTATCACTGGTATCTACTTTCCTGCAACAGGATGGAGGGTTGCCCAAGTGATTAGCATTTCTTCAATGAAACAAACTGTCTATTGTTCATGTTGGGCTCATTATGTGTTTTCCTCTCAAAAGGACAAAGGTATTATTGATTAAATTGCCACATAGTAAACTGAAAATAAACATAAGGAGGGTGTCTTTTTTGTTGGTGGATGTGGGGTTCTTTTGAAAGTATTGAAGTTGTGGAAACCTTAAATACAAAGGCATTTCAAAAGCTTTTCAAGAAATTCAGGGAGGATAGATCTGTCCCTGGCTGAAACATCAAAGCCTGAATACAATTTATAGATCAAGAAGATCTAAAATTACTGTTTGCCAGGAGGCAGTAGGAATGGCTCCATGTGGAAGCCTTGTTCTTTTACCTTTCCCTCAATGTCCACTACTAACGTCTCTCAGAAAAGGAATATTTTGTTAGATATTCCCACTCTGGTGTGATTCAGAAGTGAAAATCTTGCATCCATTTCACATTCTTAAAGACACTGAAATACTGTTGTGATGTTGCCTACGCAGGCCTATAAAAGAGAATGAGAGTAAGAGAAGTTGTTGCAGACCTATTGCTGTATATTAATGTAAACAAGATATGAATAACACAATATTGAAATGACAAAATGGATTTTGTTCTCTGTTATTGAATAAACTGTAGACAAAATGTGCATTCATGCTTGCCCCTGTGGGATTCTTCTCGTCTCTCTTCATCTCTCTCCATCAGTTTTCCTGATGGGCAGGAGGCACACTCAGTCCCTTGAACATTTACATCTTCACAGGTGAGCCCTTTCTGGCTGAATACCTTAGTTGTCCCAATTTTTTATTTGTTTATAAGTTCACAACATTTTGTTATCACAATTAAATAGAAATTTTACCCCAAAAGGTTTAAATTTTCCAGTCTAAAAGGTAGCTGTAAAAAAATAGAGGAAGAAACAGATCTGAAGCACAGAAGTTTCCTACATAAGGCCACCTCATTCCAGTGGGAAGTGGAAGAAAATGTAAAACAGTTATGCCACACATAGAATTCACTGTCCTCTCTAGTTATATACATTATTCTAAAAGAATTCTTTGATGTCACAATGTTTATTGTTTTCTTGATTTGAATTGATATTTTTTGAATGAGCGTTGACTGAAAGCTAAAAGTAGGAGTTTGGTGATGAGTGTACTTTGATAATTGAAAGTGGTTTTTATTGTGTGCAGAGGATGTGCATTCCAGAATATGCTTAGCAAGTGAAGTGGAAGTTGAAATCAAAGTGTGGCATGAAGTTAACTACTGATTTTGCTTGTTTATGAATACAGTTTCTATTGATGATGAAGCCTTATGAACCGTGCTGGAGAGCAACCAAACAGCTTAATTTCTGTCAAAACCACACGTGATACAACTTCTTAATCTTTATATAG
Organism: Thinocorus orbignyianus; assembly: GCA_013400375.1. NCBI lineage: Eukaryota > Metazoa > Chordata > Aves > Ciconiiformes > Thinocoridae > Thinocorus > Thinocorus orbignyianus. The sequence continues at coordinate 483,372 of VXBW01005898.1, read as the reverse complement.
ATAAAAATAATTCTAAAATTCTAATTCTATTAAAACTAATCTTTATTTTTTCATCTTATACTATCTCACTGTTGGTTCTTTTACCCTAAAAAGATAGCTGATGCTTTAAATATAGTGAGAATCATCCTATATAACTTTTAAAGAACTGCAGTTCAGAACCAAAAAGCTAAGCAAGTGTTTTAGGCTTCCTTTTTAGTTCATGGTGACAAATAAGTATTTCTCAGGTTTTATTTAACTCAGAGATAGGCATCTAAAACAAATCATATGACTAAATTTAGAAGAGCCTATTTCTCTTTGAGGCTGCAGGGGAAATCCAGACAGTTGATATGAAGAAAATATATGGATTGCAGACTGTTCTGCAATATTTGCTTAATAATAATTTCTTTAGAAGTCTAGAAAAAAATTATTTGCTTTCCAGTTTAGATAATTCTAAGTATGGAAGATTCAACAAGAAAAAAAAAATATTTGCTTATCCTGCTGGCAATTATCATCTAAGGGCATAAAGTTGATGGCTTTTTTCTTTTACATATATAGCTGTTCAAAGGCTGATGAATACAAAGGACTTTGTGATAACTCTTAATAAATCTTCTGTGTTTCAAATAAAGCTAAAATAAGGTGTTTTGTTACACTTTAGTAGAACGACGCTTTATTCCTGACTTTTTTTCTTATTAATTGGATAGCAGAAGGGTAATGCAGGAACTGGAAACTGAAACAGCTTCTGAGTTGATAGTCACACTGAATTACAGTTTGTCAGCCTCCTTTGAGCCATAAACAGGTCAAAATCATTGCACATCTGCACTGAATTTCTTAGTAGTTAAAACAAGTCACCGGTATTCTGAAGGACGGTTTCAATGTGTAAGGCAGGAATTCCCATCAATGAACAACCCTAAACAGGGCAGTGAAGAGCTCAGAACTGTATAACAGAGTCAGCAAGGAGAACCTCATTTCCACTGTGGGAAAGTTATCACCACAAACCCTCTGCCAACTTTCTTCTTCCTCTATTATATCTACTCCCTGGTGGATGTCACATTAGAGACTGCAGCCAGAACACCCTCCATTCTTCACCTACTGGTGCATGAAGGAATCTGTGACAGATGCTGCAGCATCATGCAGTATTCAAAGACCAATGTATTAATTGAATAAATGTTTTTGAAGCCTTATGGCCTTGCCAATGACTTAATTCCCGGTTAAATGGAAAGACAAAGATTGCCTCCTACAGGAATTAAAGCTGGTGTTCAATAAAGCATTCTCAGAATTTTCTTTCACCAACGAAACAGCAATAAACAAGAAACAATGTCAGTAAAATATTTCTGAGCTTTACAAGACTACTGGTATTAAAGAATATTATGACAAAAATTCTACTTAACACACTAATATCAGTGGTTCTAAGGTTTCTCCAGAGCCTTCTCTTCTCGAGGCTGAACCCCATAACCCTCTCAGCCTCTCCTCACAGCAGAGGGGCTCCAGCCCTTGCAGCATCTCCGTGACTTCCTCTGGTCCTGCAGGAACAGGTCTATGTCCTTCTTGTGCTAAGAACTCCAGAGCTGGACACAGAACTCCAGATGGAGAACATTGCACACTTATCGTAGGGTTTTGTGTTAAACTGAAGTCCCCTAATTTTTTTTTTCCTCAAGTTCCTAGGGAGTCTTTTCTTGTCCCAGACTGGTTCAGTGCTATCACCTGCAGCCTCTAAGGTTGTAATTTCAGCCCCATGGGCTCTGTTTTCCCTGCAGAGTTTCCACTTAAAACTCTGCTCCTGACTGTCTTCTAGTCTTCCATAAAATTCCACATGAAATTGCCATACAATGGTGGATAAAACTAAAAAAGAAAATATATCAAACATCTAATCAACAGTATAAATTCCCAACAAAACTAAGACTCTGTGCTGGATTTTTAAATTAAATACTTATAGAATTCAATCTTCTACTTCATACTGGTTCACTATCAAAATACACTACCGTCATTATGCACTATGTCCTCTGGATCTTCCTCACTTCATTTAGAAGCAGACTGACTCCATTAACATTTAGTTCAGGTTTCATAACCCTGTTCGGTCTTTTCTACTTATTCTAGAATTTACAGCTGTAGGCACAGAGGTGAACTAAGTTTGGGGGGAAAAAAAAAAATATCACTCTAAGACCCCAGCTAAATTAGTGGTAAAGTCAAGAACAGAATGGAAACTTTTGAATTCTTTACCATTGCTGTAATCAATAAACAGAGTTTTGATTTATTTTCCTACTTTACGGGTTCTATCAGGTTACATTTTCTGGCTTTTCTTTGACAGTCTGTATATAGACACACATCAGAAGAAAGAAAAAAAAAAAAAAAAAAAGGAACACACTCCAAAGTATCTTTCTTTGGAATCTTTATGTTGACATTAATTTAGAGCACATAAAATTTAAAAACTGTGACTTATTATTAACAGATGACTGCAAGTAAATGCCAGATCCTTCTTTTTCTTAGACATACATATTCCCCACTTGAACATTTAACTCTCCAAGTTGTATTTCTTTTAAAAAGAAACTCTCCAACCAGTTTTATATCAGAATAAATTGTCTGCATTGATATACTTGGTGTCAGTTCAATGACTAATTGTGAATTTAAAAAGCTGCAGAGCTCAGTATCATCTTAAAATTCAAGTATCCTTTCTCTACATCTGATTAGTCCATGCCAAGGGGCAATGAGCAGTCAGTGGGAAAAATACTGCTCCATTAAATAGTATCTCTGGGCTTTCAAAGCCCATTTATTTTTGACAGGCAATCTTTTTCTCCAAATCTGAATAATTTAGTTCTTGAGAAAATATGTTTTGATTATTGTAAATGATCAGGTGTTCTTTTTTTTTTCTTTTTTTTCCCCCCTTCTCACATCAAGGTTCATCGTACTCCTAAAGCATATTTCAGATACATGGAGTTGGACAATAAAAGACTGTCTAAAATAAGGTCTATTCAGTACTGAGCCACTGTATAAATTGTGTTTCAAATCTGTAAGCCTGGTAGTCATACGCTTATGTCTGTTGTTTTCCCTTTCATCCTAGAAGATTTTAGAGACTCGAATATTAATACCAGAAGCAAAGTCTCCGCAACCTAGTGAGACACAGAGATATTTTAATGATGTTCCTTTTCTCTTTTTACTGTATATGCTTACCTCAAATGTTTTTGTTTTTTTTTTTTTAAAAAAAGGCTTTTTTAGTCTTACCAAATAGCTAAAGCCAAAATTTTATTTTTAGTTCTTAACTGTGAAAAGATAAATGGATCCTGACTAATACAATACGTGACTGTGTCATGTCAGATTGTGTCAATGCCAGAGACAGTTAAAAACCTTTGTCTTCTTCCTTAAATTCAGGTATATTTGACAAACCATCTGAAGACTTTCCTTTGACAATGCTTCAAGAGTTATATGCAAAAATTTAAGTCAACTAGATCACTATTTCTGAAACAGAAATCTTTCTTGTCTCACCTTTTTATGTCTGGACATATTACTCTGATTCTGTGTATTTCACCACTTTTTAGTTTATTCAAGTTTCCTGGCACTCACAAGTTTTCATCAGACCTTCACAGTCAGTTACTACTCCAATTTATAGAGACTGTATCTAGTGTTGTTCAATTTATCTAAATTTGCCAACAGGAAGAAAAAAAAAAAAAGAAAAAAAAAAAGAAAAAAAGAAATAAACAAAAAAAGGAAGAAATTAAGAAAGTGAGTTTTACAAAACTGTGATGGGTTCACCTTGGCTTGACACCAGATGCCCACCGAAGTCACTCTGTCGTTCCCCTCCTCAACTGGAGGCAACCCTCTTTATATGGGTTGCATATCTTCACAAGCTGTTCCAGCATGGGTCCTTCCTAGAGGGTGCAGTCCTTCAGGAACAGACTGTTCCAACATGGATCCCTCACGAGGTCACAAGCCCTCCTAATAAACCTGCTCCAGCATGGGCTTCTCTTACCAGGGGTCTACAGGTCCTGCCAGGAGCCTGCTCCAGCTCGGGCTTTCAACAGGGTCAGAGCCTCCTTCAGATGCATCCACCTGCTCCAATGTGGTGTCCTCCACAGGCTACAGGGGCATATCTGCCCTACCGTTGACCTCCATGGGCTGCCAAGGGACAGCCTGCCTCACCATGGTCTTCAGCATGGACTGCAGAGGAATCTCTACACTTCCTCCCTCTTCTTCTTTCATGACCTTGGTGTCTTCAAAGTTGTCACTCCCACATGTCCGCATTCCTCTCTTCTGTCTGCAAAATGCTCAGGTTTTTTTTCAGCTTCTTAAATATGTTACCGTGGGGGCACTTCCAGCATCACTGATGGGCTTGACCTCGGCCAGCAGCACATCCATCTTGGAGCTGCTGGCATTGACTCTATCGGACATGGGGAAGCTTCCAGCAGCTTCTGATAGAAGCAGCCCCTGTAGCCCACTTATACCAAAGCCTTACCACACAAACCAACACAAATACTTAACCAAATACGTATTTATTTGCCTATCATTGTTGGTAAATGCCATGAAGAAAACTAAACATGTTGCGAAATCTTGGCAATATTCCAAAGATTTAGTCTTTTTTCCTGTGTTCTCCATTTTCATTTTTTTCATTAGTCCTTTTCCCTTTCATATAACTTCTTTCATTTTTTGGACTTGGTTTTGGGTTGGTTTGGGTTTTGTTTTTTTTGTAGGGGGAGTTTTTAGGCACTGACACATTCTAATAATCAGAAATAAAAGTAATCATTACATTTTTTTTTAATTTTTTAATCATTTTTTGTGCTTCTGTTACTCCAAGGGGACATTAGTGATTCCAGGAATATTTTGCAAGTGACAGAAGACATTATTTTTTTATAGGACCTTCTTTTGCACTTGCTTTTCTTCATGCTTCTTCAACATTAAGTTTTATTATCCCTTCTGACATCCTGTAGAAATGAATTGTTTCTGTGCATTTGGGTATGATTTGATTTATATAATATAAGTGGTCAGATATTGAAGGCAGTGGGCAGACAGTATGATATTATGCAGGCTGTTTAAAAGCTTTTTGTCAGATTCTTTTTTTTTCTTTTGAGACGTCAATCTTTTCCCTTTGATGACTATCAGAATACCTCAAAGAAAAAATCCTTCTTATCTCATGTAATCTATTCCTTACTTATTACGGCTTCAACGTAGTTTTATGTACAATTGTTTCTTCATAGCAATTCAGATTGGGAAAACCAGGTCTTAGATGAGATTCTCTAGACAGATCAATTTATTTGTTTATAATTATCTGGTTAGTAACGGTTTATGGATTTTAAAGCTGTGTGTGACGTTTTGATGTCATGCATATATGTACAACATTTTGCATAACAGAATCTAAACTTCTGCCCAGCTTTCAGAGAAATCAGAGTTTCAGAGTTCCAGACTGAACTGGACATGTTTAGTTTGGAGAAGAGAATGCTGAAGGGAGACCTCATTGCCCTCTACAGCTGCTTGAAGGAGGTTGTAGAGGGGTGGGTGTTGGCCTCTTCTCCCAAGGGAATAATGACAGAACCAGAGGAAATGGTCTGAAGTTGCTGCAGGGAAGGTTTAGACTGGATATTAGGAAGAGTTACTTCACTGAGAGAGTGATCAGGCACTAGAAGGGCTTGCCCAGGTTGGTGGTGGAGTCACCATCCCTGGAGGTATTTCAGAAACCTATAGATGTGGCTCTTCAGGACATGCTCTAGTGAATGAGATTGTTGGGTTAGGTGATTTGTTTGGTGGGGTTTGATTTTTTTTGTGGTGTGTTTGTTTTGTTTATTTTTTAATTTTGGTGTGTGTGTATGGTTGGACTTTATGTTCTCAGACATCCCTTCCAGCCATGAAAATTCTGTTATTCTGTGAAATATATTTCATACTGTACTTCTAATAAATGCCGTGTGTAAGCTATATTACCAGTGTGATCTTTTCCTACTTAATCTAATCTATGCAAAAATAATTTTAAAGGAATCAAGTGGGAATGCCAAACAATGCATGAGCTATTCGTAAAGCAAACTATTTGGAGTCTGTTTATATAAGAACATAGTCTGCTTGTTTTTATTCTGGCTAGTAACAGCCAAGATAGAAATTAGATACCAAATCACATACTTTTCTGGAAGTAGAGATGATGGATGAGAGTGAGACAGATACAAGAGCTGTTACAAAAACCTAGCTAAGGTTTGAGAAACCTAAACCTATGAGAGTAATCTTCTGAATTCTGATCTTCAAATGTGTCGTCAAAGGAAAGAATAAGTATCGATTAGTTATGAAGAAATCGTTTTTATGGGGAAAAAAAAATTAGGGAGCAAAAGGACAGGTACAAACAGGAAGGTGTAACCTTTTTGATATATATCTGATTGGCCAAAAAGAGGATCAAAGTTTGTGTTGCTGTGTAACTGAAGTATCATAATTGGTATAATAATAGCAATAATAATATCAATATTAACATCTACCAGTCAAATACATTTTGTTCATTCCTTAAAGTTCACCAGGAATTACATAAGGCATTAAAAAGTTTATACTTGTGTTGTTACTTATAACTGAGGGATTATTGCCCCTCTTACCTTGAAAAAATATACTGAACTAATTTGGGTTACTCAACTAATTTGGAATAATATTCCATATTTTATATAAGAAGTGCAGACTAAAGAAATAAAATTAGCACTGAGTTGATATTTTGAGGATACTTTCTGCAGAATACTTCAGAGTAGGTAAATATCTTTGAATACTGAAATTAAGTTTAAATAAGCAAAAAAAATTAGAACTATAAACTGAATTTAAGATTTTTTTATTATCTTTAAATACTTAACCTAATTGTGCAGCTTTTTTTACAATATGATAGACAGCTTCTGGAAAAAAAAAAAAAGGAAAAGAATAGTTACTGGTGCTGAGATTTGTACTTCTCTAGAGTCTTGTTAAGTGGCAGGATACAGTAAAGGAAAAAAATTGTAAGACTATTGCAAAATAATTTTTCAGGTAAGAAAAATTTTATAAACCTTCAGAGAACTGTGTGGTGTAATTGTAATGTAGAATTGCAATTTCTTGCCTTGTATGAATGAAAGAATTTCAAAAGAAAATTTCCATATCAAAATAGGAGTTTGGCAACTTAACAGCCTGTTTAGTGTAGTAATCTTACTTTGAAAAATATTGTTTATTTTTCCTATTTGTTTCATAATATCTCTACTTCATAATTGTACTCAAAAGGTTAACCTATACCTATCTTCATCATAAAATAATTATTTCTTTGTCAGAACTCATGTTTATTCAACTACAATTGTTGCTTTTATTTAAAAGACTATGCTAATTAAGAAACAGAAATGTGTGTGTACATAAGACACAAATAAAATATATTAAAAAACACTACTCTTTCAGAGTGTTTAAAAACATTTTTGTATAATTTCAACAGTTTTAGTTAGTCAGATCACAGTTTTTCTATTTCTTTTTTATTTTTTTATTTTTTTACCTCAGTGTTTGCTAGTGTGTCTTTTCTTCCATTTCTCTCTTTTTCCATCAGAGAAGATCCTAGGGGTATTGACTATGTCTTGAAGGGTGGTAAATACATAAAAAATAATTAAATCCTAATAAATAACTACAATAAAAGGTCTGTGCTGAAAAAATGCAATTTTCCAGTATGTATTTCACTTCAACTATACAAATCCTATACTTTACTTCATCTTTTCCTTCTCTTTTTAATTGTAAACCTGGAACTTCACAGCAATATTTTCTGCTTCTGATTCCTGGATTTTTAGTGAAATCATTTGTGTTCAGAAATAGAAGAGGAGGAAAAAGACAAAATAATTCCATTATACGAAGAAGGCATGATTCAATCGATAACTATTCAACTATGAATGTTAACCTACTGCAAAGGCAGAACATCAGAAACTTCTTGGTGAGACAGTAAGTCTGACAAAGCAACTGTCCTCAGAAAGGAAAGAAAATTATAGAATCATAGAATGGTTTGGGTTGGAAGGGACCTTAAAGATCATGCAGTTCCAAACCTCTTCCATGGGCAGGGACACCTCCCACCAGACCAGATTACTCAAAGCCCCATCCAGCCTGGCCTTGAACACCTCCAGGGATGGGGCAGCCACAACTTCTCTGGGCAACCTCTTCCAGTGTCTCACCACCCTCACAGGAAATAATTTCTTTCTGGTATCTAGTCTAAATCTCCCCTCTTTCAGTTTAAAATCATTACTCCCTGTCCTATGGCTCCACTCTCTGATCAAGAGTCCCTCCTTTAAGTATTGGAAGGGTCTCTAAGGTCTCCCCAGAACCTTCTCTTCTCCAGGCTGAACAACCCCGACTCTCTCAACCTCTCTTCATAGGTGAGGTTCTCTGATCATCTTGTTGCTCCTTGCTGGACCTATTCCAAAGGTCCTTGGAAAAGGAAATAAAATGGTATCAAATGTCCCCGTTATTCTTTCAAAATTGACGTGAAGATCTTTTTCCTATTTTTCCTTCTCACCTAAGTTAAATATAGAGGTAAGATTTTCAGTCTAGTAGGCAAAAGCGTTTCTGTCTTTTACAGCTGGATGTGTTTATATTCCCTGTTAGAATAACTGCAAATACTGCTATGAATTGAGAGAGTATAAACTGTCTTCACTGGGTTTACCTCTTTGTGCTTTCATGGACATGTAGAGAAGATGGGAAGAGTGGAACTAGATGGATCGTATAATTGACACATAACTGCTATTTGAAGGTTATGTTCCTGTCAGGACCCAATTTACACTGTTAGGCAAAACAGCAAATTCCCAGTCCAAGATGTGATGGCGAATAAAAATACCTTGATTACTAAGGTTATCTTTCAGCTCTGGCAACAACTTAACTACAATGAAGAGCTTTATATTTCTACTCATATTTCTACTGCATCCCATATAGATTCCAATAGACTTAGATCTCAACTCTTCATGGGCTATTTTATTTCCTAGCCACAACTGTCAAGCATTAGCAGTGCATTTGGCTCTGCACTGGAAAAGTTTTGCAAATTATCCAAGTTGAGCATGCTAGGATTCTTCTGTATTAATTTCTTTCTACCTTTTGACCACATCCCCCAATTTGCTATAGTACTCGGTAACCTGTCATAACTGTTTCAGTGGCGTGTCTTTATCTCTCCTGAAATGCACCCAAATATATTTTGTTTGTAGCAAAGGTATCAGAATAGTTGAATAAAGTTTCACTAAGACTTGTGAAAGTACAATGCCTACATAATTTGTCAGATATTCCACATAGATATACAGTTTTTAATGTCAAAGAGATAAATTATCAGACTCTGCATTTGCTGTCAGTTTTCAACTTTAAACATGGAGAAGAAGAAATGTGTCTTCATATAAAATGCTAAAAGATAACAAAGATTATTCTTAATTAAATGCCATACAAAACAAATTTTGTAGGGGGATAAACAGTAGTGAAAAAACCTTACCTCTCTCCCACCTCTTCTTCCCAATAATAAAGCCTTTGTGCTTCAACATATGAACAGATTGCAAATTGATGTCATAAATAAGAACTTTCTCTCGTGTTTCTATTTCTGATTAAATTAAAAAAGCAGTGAAAGTGAAACTTACACAAACTCAAAGTAAACTGAACTCCTTTTCAAATGTCTATGCTTCATTGAATCCTTTACCTTAAACTTCGTAAATGCTCAGGCTCATGAGGTACATGACCTTGAGTCCACTGATTTCTATGTAGAAATATCCAGATTACTTGTGAATGACCTGATAGGTCTACACAAGAGAGTCAAATGCTACATGGGGACACCAGCTCTATTCCAGAGGAGAATGAGCTGCCCAACAGCACCGTGCTTTGTTTAGGCAGTTGCAAAACTCCTAAAACTTCCAGTAGGAACAATTTGAGAAGTCTTTAAGTACACTGGCATTGCATTATATGCATCAGTGTCTTATGAACTATTTGCAAAGAGCTTAATTGCCGTTGGTTTCTTCATCCATTCCCAGCTCTGGGTCCAGCTATGAGCTTGGGCTGCATACGAGGGTGAGGAGAAGAAATTCATAGAACCATAGAGTAGTTTGGTTTGGAAGGGTGTTAAGAAGTTATCTAACTTATAAGACCCATTATCATAATCAGGATATAAACTCAGTAGAAAACAAGAAAGTACAAGGAAATTCTTTGTCATAAATCCATCTGTGAAAAATAAAAGTAGGTCCCCCAAAGACAAAGTGTTGCTTCTTGGTAAGATAATAACTTCAGAAGTTTTGTTTCTGCAGCTTTATTCTCACACCAAGTTATATGGAGAAATCCTATTTTGGAAACACAGCATTTTATTCAGGAATATATGAAAAAATAGAAATGTTGACCAGCTCTAATCATACCAGAAAAGACTAAAAATTAATTCCTCTATTCTTGAATACAAGAGCAGTTGAAATATGTTTTCTGATCCTATGAACGCAAGCAGGAAATACATTGAAATGGGCTGAGAATATGTTGAAAAATCGAAATTATGTATGAGATGGAAAAAGAGTGAGGTGAGGTCAAAATTTCTAAAAGAGAACATAATTTCATCGTCATGATTTAATTTATTTTCGCTTTTTAGTTTGTGTTGTTGTCCCTTTTAATGCTTGGTAATCCCAGAAATTGTATGACTAAGGATTCAAAAATATTTTTTTTTTCCTGTGAAATCTTCACACCATAACAAATTTTACAAAGTTTTAAAAATAATTTAAAACAACTGGGTTTGGGTTTTTTTTGTTGTTGTTGGCTTGGTTTTTGGTTTTGGTTTTCTTAACTTGGAAATCAAGTGCCTGCTGCAGATCTGAAATATCAGCTTCCCAACTACCATTGTAAATCTGAATGGATTTATGCCCAAAGAAGTCTTACTCAAGCAGATGCTGCCAGAACATCAGAAATGCGAAGCTTCCTGCCAGGTCAGCTGAAGGATTTAGATGCCCTGAACATTCTGACAAGAAACCCTCCCTCCATGGAGTATCCTGGCCAAAGATAGACCTTCAAGGTGATGAGGTATCTGGTTTTTGGCAGATAATCGACATTTTCAGATTGCCAATGAGATGGGCTTGCTAGCAAGAAACATTATCCTGGGAAGTTTGCCTGGTTTCTGTCAGAAGATTCAAGAAAATCAACACCTTCCCACAAAATTTAACAATTTTGTCAAGCTGGCACTTTCTGATACAAAAACAGAGAAAAAAATAAATGTTCATTGTACTCATAAGTATTCAAAATTGAAAGAGATCTGAAAAAACCCACAAAGATCTATTCTTTTAACAAGCTGCCTAAGCATGACTCAGTGTCGAGGTTGTCACTCTGAATTCCATCTCTAATATTGACTCATTTATGTAACTTTAATGAGGTTATCTTGCTTCATAGGTATATCTCCAATTGTGCATTACCAATTAAAATATCATTTAACCAACAACAGGGTCCACGATAGGGTAGATAAGAGTTCAAGGTTGGGGTTTTTTTTGCACTATTACTTCTTTGGAAGATTACATAGAACTGTTACAAGTATATAATAAAATCATCAACATAATAAAATGTCATTTTTAAATAAATAGATTTTCACATCGGTTTACTCATCGTACTTTTCAGCTACCATTGATGGCTTTCCTGAGGTATAACTCACTCTTTGGTGGAAAAATGTATCCAATTCAAATGGATCAATTTGAGCAATGTGTTTTGGGGGAAAGGGACAAAATAGCATCAAGAATGATGACATAGTTAATCTGGAATTATAAAATTACTTTGATTAAAATAATGTAGGTGGCACACTTCTCTCAGGCAAAGTAACAGTCAAAATAATTCTGCAACACACTCTAGATTTTTCCAAAAAGGTCAAAGTAAAAGCCTGAGCGACCTGATAAATTGTTTTTCCTGTCCCCTTGTTGGCAAAAAAATATTTCCCATTTTTTTGGCCAATGTGTTTATATTATGTAGAGATGACTGAGCTTTTGACATTGAAGAAGTCTCAAACCAAAAAAATCTACAGGTAGACTTGAAAAAAAATCCACCCAACTGCTTTGCTGATGCTGGTTATTTCCTCTTCATCTCTGATTTTGTGAGGCTTTAAAACTTGTTCACTTTCCTAACACTCGGTGAATTTAATATTATTTTAAGAAGATGTATTGGTCTTGGCATGTTTCAAGTGTTCCTAGACCACCAGATATAATGTATTTCTCATCATTTTATTACCCCACTCCAACCTTTAAGAGACTGTAAAAAAAAAAACCCAAAATATCTAAACCATATAGCTAGCTCAAGAGAAAATAAAATGTGGGTCTGTGTCAGATCAGAGGCACCAGGATTCTAGACGATTTGTGTGTTCCTTATATCGCAGAAATTGGTTCAAAGATATGACTTTAGTCTTCATGCTGCATATATGATAAAAAGGAAAGCCCAACAGAGTGTGGAGTGTCCATAGTGAGGGAAATCCATGAATTTTGTTGGGACCTTTAATTGTATTTTTTCATTTATTTAATCTAAATCTTCATTTTTGCTTAACCCTGTGTTGCGCAGGGTCTATACTTTATTAAAGTTATAGAATGAATTATTCACCTTGTGGTCTGTCTTTGAAAAATTCTTTCCAATTCCATTTCCAAAATAAGTTTCCAAAATATGTTCCACGATGACCTACCATGAAACTGCTTGTTATCCTGACTCTGGCCTTCAGCTTCACCAGGTAATCTTTCAATACATTTTGAGCTAGTACAGCAGGCATTTCTGATAGTATTTCTATCAGTAGTAATGGTAATTTGACCTGCATGATTTTCTATACAGATTTTAAAAAATCTTCAAAAAATATTGCCTACTTCCTTCTAAAGAGTGTGTAAGATACTAGTCTCTAGTAAAACTATATTCAGTCCTTTATTGCTTCACCAGCTGACGTGCGTATTCAGGGTTAGTAAGCGAGCTAAGACTTAGACCTTTAGGGTTTTTTGATAAAAGATTTGATGGACAAGAGTTCTTTGGTATGAGATTGCGTTCATTAAGCCCGAATCTGCTTCATTTTTCTCCCTAAGACTCATAGCTAAACAAAACAAAGAATAATGATATTTCAGATTCAGACCCCCTACTAACTATAAAAGTGAGAAAAGGAAGCTGTCATTTCAAAGTGCTTTCCATTTTTCAAAGCCTCTAGACAGTTCTAATAAGGCTTAGTAAAGTTTAAGAAAGTTTTTTTTAATTTAAAAATATTTCTTTAGTCTTTTCTAAATTTAGTTTTTTCTTCCTAAGAGACAGTGAATTATATAGAAATTCTTTAACACCTTTTCTTCCTGAACTCACTGTTACTATATTTTTCTTTTGACGAAAATTTAAACTTCATTTAAAGTGACCAGTACTACAAAATGATAGCAAAATTTTCCCCAAAAAAGATTATAATTCTGTGTTTCCACGTAGACAGAAATTTCAGTGAAGGTAATCTTTGTCTACTTCTGCACATATGAAACAGGATCCTTGAATTTTCATTTGTTGTGATTTGGAAGGTGATCCTCACCAGTTAAAAATCCCAGGAAAATAAAAATTAGTGTGTTTTTGTCTGTTATCTCTAAGGAACTGAATTGATCGGCTTACATTAAGTTTTATTATAAACTATATTGGAAAATTTGCACATTTTTCATGTAATAACTTGCTGAAATTATAACAATTTAGATTCTGATTTTCGATTTTGAATTCTGAATTTATTCTAAGGTACATTTGGAATCCGAATGGCCTCATGCTTGATCAGAGTGAAGGAAACAGACATCAGATTTAATGCTTACTGTCTTTTCTTCCCCAGTTACTCTGAATATGTAATCTGGTGTGTTTAAAAGAAAAGTTTTGGTTATGGGTATTTTAATAAAGCCTGAAAAAAATAACATTTTGGTATCATAGCAGTACCACAGGGATAAGCCACCATTTTACATGTAGGAATTTGACATGAGCAAAGAATTAAATGCTATCATTTTATTGCACTGCAATTTGTTTTAGTAACTATTTATATTTATAATATTCCACTGGTGTAACAGTTAGGAAAAGGTTCTTCTATATATTTAAAAATACAGAGGCTAATCGTTTGTCCGTGTGTGTCTAAGCACAGGTTGATTAAATACAGGATTATTTAATGCAAAAAACATTTTTCAGGACATTTTTGGAGGTGGTTCATCAAAGGATTCGTGTCAGTTGTTGATATATCAATTGATGTCATTCTTGCATTGATCTAAGGTCTAATGAAACAAATAGTTGCGAGCTTGGTTAATATAAAACCAGCCAATATTAAGTCTGTGTTGTGCTGTTATGTTTCTGCCATTGTGCATTTGTGTTGTGTAATTTAGCTGTATGAATGGAAATGTGATTTGAAGTTGTTTGTTAAAAAGAATTCAACTGCCTAAAAAATTATGGTATGTATATATGTAAATATTTAGACGCTTAGTGAAAGCATTTTCCTTTAATGCATCCTTTGTGAAAGGAAAAGAAAAGAAACAAAAAACAACCAACAAAAACCAAACCTGAATCTATTCTTTCCATCCATGTTCTCAAAAAAAAAAAGAAAAATTGCCTGTGTCTGTTTGCATATGGAAGTTCTTCTGCCAGTAGATTTCAGTCCATTGTCTTTAAGCTCTCCAGAGTTTTTATGTTCTCTTTTTGGAATTAAAAAATAAACCCAGCCACTCTCTAAGCCTTTATCTCTTTTGGTCATACAAGCCAAGACAGCTAATCTCCACTCTGTTCTCCTGGTAAACTTCATAGCCCTTTTCTGCATTTGGTCCTGTAAGATTTATTATGAATTTAAGTTAATCTTTCAGGAATGTGACTATATTGTACATTGTATTTTGAACAATGTATTATGGATATGCTTTAGTATTAATGCTTCAGAATACCTCTCAATAGATTTCAGGGTTTATGTTTTCACATTCCATCCATGTTCTCTTTACAACATTGTAACGGAACGTCACAAAGTTGAAACCTCTCCATCATGCTGGTTTTCCAGTCTTTGTGAGAAAGGACTGGTTGACATTGGGAAAGTCATTTAAAACAACAATGTCATGAATTTAAAGCTCAGTAGGTCTTCTAACATAGTAGTAAAATTATGAAAGTCTCATAACTTATTTATGAGAGTATTTTTTAATACTGAAAGAGAATTAAAACTTCTAAATACTTATAGAAAACAATACTTACAGATTTCAAAGGAAATGAAATATATTGATTTCTCATGCTCTGGAAAGATGTTTCAGAGTATCTGGCTTATCAAAAGCTGAGAATCAAGGCCTTGAGAAAGTCAAAACTTACAAAAATCAAAGTCAATATATGCAAAAATCAAAGAAATAGAAACAGACAAAGAACAGTTGGTCACTGGCTTCTTTTATAGCACAGCACAGTAATTTAAGTCACCGTGGGCTTTATAATCAGTGAGACTAGTTTTCTTAAGCAATATCTATTACAATGAAAATAAACTTTGAACATGCACGTTAATGCCTTTTTATTACATCATAATAGCAGTTAATTATGTGCAGAGGCTTTGAAATTGAAGACGTATATCAAGGAAATTTAGAAAAGTTGAGAAAAGTTTCAAATTTATCAATACCAAAAAGTAATGCAAAAATTCTTTGGTCTAAAATTTCAGATTTAAAAATTCATAACTTTTTTGGTGAGTGTCTTTATTTTTTTAAAGCCTGGTTAATTTATTTTCGAAATTTTATGTTTAAAAATCCTGCCTGATGATTAAGGGGAATGCAAAGTTAAAAAGACTCCTGTGGTCAATATGCATGGATGGTTGCCAGGAGTGAGGAAAAGAACATAAAGCATTTCTTGTTTTTCTCTGTTCTTGAAAAATTTACACTCTTTTAAAAGCATTCAATGAGCTTCGTGTATGAAATTATAGCAACCTGTTTGGCAGATCCACCTTCAAAGTCATCCATCTAAAAAGCACCTCTCAGTTTTCTGACTGCATTAAATGCTTTTCTCCCATTTTAAAAACTAAAATCTTTTCATTCTTTAGCATATTATTTTTCTGTGACTTTTTTCCTTTTTTTTTTTTTTTTAGGCAGAAAATGTCTTTATTTTTTCATATCTTTGAGTACTTCCAATCCTTACTTTATCTTCCATTTATTGTAACTGTGTACATTAAGAAGCTGTTCTTTGGAGCTGTTAAACAGCTGCAGCTCTCGGTGATTTCTTCTAAAGGAAGAATATTGTAGAAATATATCTAATGTGTTCTTCCTATCATTGTTTTGGGAGGGAGAAGTGCTGTGAAGACAGTTAAATTACTCTTCATATGTAAAAGCTTTATTATAAAAGAATCCCCAAATGCTTTTAAGGCTTTCTAGTATACCAGTGAATATGATGACTCTGTTTTATGGACGTTTATGAGAGTTTTAAATTTCCAAGTCACATCCGTATTGGAGAGATACTCTTGCACACCAGAAGTTGTAAGATTTGAGGCTTCTTGGTCCCTTTTTGGCATCTCCTCATTATGGCATAAACAATCAAGTAGATGAGCCTTGTCAGTGTGATTTGAGCCCTTCACACAGTGACTTCTTTCCAAGATTTAACCTTGTAAAAATTAAATATCTACTCTAAGGTATTCTGATATGCTTCCTCCCTGTAGCTCTCTTCTTAATACTTCTGCTCACATATTGTATGTTTTTAATCCATTCAGATTCAGAGATCTCTAGGGCAAACAGCGGCTTGTTCTTTGCATGTACATTTTATTGTTAATCTGTATCCTGAGGGTCTCCAAGGATTCCCAAGTTTCATCTTAAAGATGAACTGTGTAAAATTATTCCTAATTCAAACGTTAGTCTTTTTTGTTTCCAAATTGTGAACAAAGATATACCAATTGACAAACATAACTATTGTTGTGAACATGAAAGTATCCTGCTCTCATCGATGTGGGGTCATTTTAGAAGTGGAACACAATGAATCTGATTTTCTGATTGTATGAAAGTTGCATGTCATTCGGTTTCTAGATTCAGTATCATATTGTCCATATGTTTTGAGGCTACTGATATATAATAATTATGCTAAGTGTCAGAACTAGTTGAATAAATCCTAGAACACGTGAGACCTAATTCTCTGAAGATCTTCCTCCTTCTCTTTGTTGTCTGTTCTTCTCAGTATGACTGACCTCATCTGTGATTCTGACCATTCTATGATTCTGTCATCTCTGAGTTCATATTGAGGGATAAAGGAGAGGCAAAGAGGAGAAAGAGAAGATTCGGAGGTCTCTTTTTTACTTTCATAAAACATTCAGTAATATAGTATATTAGATATCTCCTAGAGATATCTTAGTGTGAAATGATTGCAGATTATTTAGGAAACCTGGTATAAATGCTAATTCTTTCCCAAGGGTTTACAATCCAGGATACAGAATTTTATAAACAGATGAGACGAACAAACACATTATGCTTTTACTTGTTGCTGTCAGATTGTAGGTTGTTGATAATTTCTATTGATTTTTACTTTCTTCAAAAATCCTGGACAAGATAAGGCTCTGGGGAGAATTTATAACAGCCTTCCAGTACATAAAGGGCCTACAGGAGAGATGGGGACGGACTCTTTATCAGGGAGTGGAGCCATAGGACAAGGACTAATGGTTTTAAACCAAAAGAGGGGAGATTCAGCTGACATGCTAGAAAGAAACACTTTCCTGTGAGGGTGGTGAGGCACTGGAACAGGTTGCCCAGGGAAGTTGTGGCTGTCCCATCACTGGAGGGGTTCAAGGCCAGGCTGGATGGGGCTTTAAGCAACCTGGTCCGGTGGGAGGTTTCCCTGCCCATGGCAGGGGCACTGGAACTTGATGATCCTTAAGTTCCCTTCCAACCTGAACCATTCTATGATTCTACAATAAATATTGAATTTCACAGCAATGAACATTTTACAAGTTCATAAAACTGGTAGGTGAAAAAACTACATGGAACTTAATGTAGAAAAGTTATTAAGTTCTCTTTAAATATATTTAAACTGTCACGTTCACAAGGTACTCATAGCTCCATAGAAAAAAAGAATGCCTAAAGCGAACTAAGATCAGAAAAGTTTTTGAAACAGAAGTTTGAGTCCCTGCTTAATGTTATCAGATAAAAGTGTAAAATAGTCTTCAAATTGGGTAATTAATATTGTAGAAATAATCATCTCCAAGGGTCTCTTTTTTTCCCAAAGTAGTCCTGCACAACTTAAAATTACTTCCCCCACCATCTCCACTTCCTTTCAAGAAGAAGTTGAGGTACAAAAAATCTTACTGAGCCCTTAGGGTTCAATTCACCTGAAAAGTAGCGGTGACCTTCTGCACTGAGCAAATCTGTAATAAAGCGGCAGGTGGTGTCTCTGTGGCAGTTTGACCCGTTTAGCTGCAAGGTTACTTGGCATGCAAAGTGCCTTTTTTTGTTATATTGATGTAATTTGGTCCTGGCAAGGGGAAAAGGAAACCAGGACAGCATTGTAGGAAATGGAACGAACAGAGGTTTTACAGATTCTGTTTAAGGAAACTATGTTAAATTATTAAACAGAATAAACAAGACCTAGAGCATCTCATATATCCACAGCAAAAAAAATACATTGTGCTAGTTTTTAGAGAACTATATGTAAATTTACAGTGCACATGGATAACTCAGGAAGAAATTCTTCCCTGTGAGGGTGGTGAGACACTGCAACAGGTTGCCCAGAGAAGCTGTGGATGCCCCATCCCTGGAGGGGTTCAAGGCCAGGCTGGATGGGGCTTGGAGCAACCTGGTGTGGTGGGAGGTGTCCCTGCCCATGGCAAGGGGCTTGGAGCTGGATAATCTTTTAGGTCTCTTCCAACTCTAACCATTCTGTGATTCTATGATTCTATGACAAAAGTAAACCACAGAAGGAATGGGGTGCAACAACACTTACAACTGAAACCCTTGATGAGCTTGATCTAAAATATGCCAAAATAGCTAGAAATCTCTTAATTCATTTAGTGAGCCTTTGCCATAGTAAACCTGCCTTTCTGAAGTGCAGTGGCAGTGCCAGAATATGTCAGTTTCCTGCAAAATACATATACTTGTCTTCATTGAAACCATCCATTTATCTTTCTGAGTAAAATGTTTAAGATAGTGGTAAGTAGTAAGTTAGCACTTTCTAATGAAGTATCGGACTTCCACATTATTTTATTAAATGTTAAGATATTTTTAACCAAGAAATATTACTCAAGGTCCTTTGAAAAAGAGTGATGGTAAGGTTCTTTCTTCCAAGTAATTCATACCCCAGTGCCAAATGCTTCTCAGAAAGGGTATTATACTGCCAAAACTTTGACATAGGTCTATTTATGCTAAACCAGACCTGTGCTTTATTGTGGACTAATATGTAGACTTTCCTTTCATCCACTTTTCTGCAGTGTAAAGTATTAAAGTGTTGGTTAGATGAGATTTTTAGGAGGAGGGGAGGGACTATTAGCTTGTTGAAATTAAACTACTGTTGGTACGTGGAATTTTAATACAGAACTAGCTCAGAATAACTTGGTATCATGGTGGCTTAGTTGCTTTGCCAAGGGTGTGTGTTCTGGTAAAGTCTAACACATTTTGACCATGTGCACATAACATGTAATGAAGATCAACACTTAGGTAGCATAGTATTAAAATTATAAAAGGTAGTCCCCGTTTACAAAGAGGGAACTATATCATTTGCATACTTCTTTAGCTTTACTGGAGCGTGAAATATGCTAAATCGCAAATTTGATAAAAAGGGTGGACAGTTAAATGACCTTTCATCAGCAACAAATGATGTTATAAGGATTCTAGCCCCAACAGAGGTATTGGTATTTTTTTATTTCAGTCACTGTTGCCTTCAGTTTCCTGGGCATGAAGCCCAAGTCCTCAATTACTGGAAGTTCCTCACACGTAAATCTAGATAAAGAGACCTGTATAGTTTCAGGAGCTCTATGGAGACTGATCTTGCTTCTGACCAGGCAGTCTGGTAGAACTTTTCCAAGACTGTTCAGTAGTTGTTATAGTGACAGGACAAGGGGCAATGGTTTTAAACTGGAAGAGGGGAGATTTAGATTAGATACTAGAAAGAAGTTCTTTCCTGTGAGGGTGCTGAGACAGTGGAACAGATTGCCCAAAGAAGTTGTGGAAGCCTCATCCCTGGGAGTGTTCAAAGCTAGGCTGGATAGGGCTTTGAGTAACCTGGTCCAGTGGGAAGTGTTACTGCCCATGACAGGGGAGTTGGAACTTGATGATCTTTAATGTCCCTTCTAACTCTAAGTATTCTATGATTCTATGATTTTGTTCCATGAAGTCTATATGCTTCTGGTTTTAATTTTGGTTTGTATAAAATATATGTATAAAAAACCCTATATAATTAAATCAAGATGATAGTATGATAACGTATTTTATTAATATACATATTTGCAACATGGGTTGGCTGGACTGGCCAAGTGACAAAGAATGACATATTAGCAAGTCAAACATCTCACAAGATTATGGTCATGATCTTTATCTCCCAGAGATGTCATACAGCTTGTTTACGGTGGTCTTCTCTTTAGATGGATAGAAGCTACAAAAAAAGGCCTTCTTGAATTGTTGTCAGTGTGATTTTAAGTAAGAGACAGAGAAAAAAGAGTTTTTCATAAAGGATGCAGAGGATCCCTGAGGGAGTCTGTAACACAGTGAAAGCAAGTTTTGATATACCTAAACCACTAAGTACAACAATTTCATTATTAACGTCATGTGACTATAATGTTTCCTCAGTTTATCTTTAATAGATGATTTTTTTCTTGTTTTAAATTTTCAGAATTAGTAAAATATTTTATCCCGAGATATTACTAAAATTTAGCTCAAACAGCAGAGAAAAAACAGTGGGAATGTTAATAGGATGGCAAATTTGATATTGTGGTAAGCGTATGAAATATATTTCAATACAATGCTTAATTTTCCAACAAGACTTTAACAAGACTTGTTTAATGTAGCCTGAATCTTTGCCGCACTTGCAAAATCTAAAGCAGATGCATTATTATGTACCAAAATACGGAGCGTTAGGCTCGTCGTAAAACAGCGGAGCAGTTGAGCACAGGTTGAGCTTGACATATGAAATGTGGACTCCTCTTGCAACCTGTTGCCTGTTTCTACATTTTAGTAAATAGGATTTAAGCACCTTCTTTGTTCCCTCATAATTTCAACATCTGTGGAAGGTTTCTCGTGCTTTGTCATTCCTCAAGAGGTGATAGCAACAGTCCCTGACTCCTTCATTTATCACTGTACCACTTGGTACTGCGTTTTGAACTGATTCTTTCAGAGATGCAGCCTACTTTGAGTTCAGCAGGTAATTTTATGCATTGTCTGAAACGTCGTGCTTCACAGTAATAATAAAATCTTTTTCCAACATATTTATCAAGACCTAAGTAATAAAACAGTTTGGAGTAGATTTTAGCTTCTAAATTAAGATACATTACTTTTTTTCAACAGAGACTGAAAACCGTCTGTAGTGTTCCTCTAAGGAGCATCTCAGTTGTTTGAACTGTAGTGGTTAATTTGCAACAGAAGTCAGGATTTCTAAATTGCAAAGGAGAAACGTGTGCACTACAGCACAGACTGATAATAAAATTCCTAATATGTTCCCTCTTCATAAAAATAAAGGATTTCTTATAACTTAATTGTCTTTGTTGTCTTTTTAAGCTTCTCTAGAGGCCTAGAGGCTGCTTTTTAAAGCACGAAAGTTTGCCTGCAGGCTGCTGCAGAGGAGACTGTTCCTTGTATATTACATACCACAGAAAAATATGTATTTTTTTTAAATGTATAATGCAGCACTCTGTGCTAAGGTGAACGTTTAGAAATATCATACCAATAATGGTCCAAAGTGGGAGTACTTTACTGCCGGGAAGGCTTTGGATATGGGAGTTTAAATTCATTAACCTTGAAGAAATCTATTTTAAAATCTTTCATCAGCTTCAGAAGACAGACATTATAATTTTCAATGTTATGAAGAGCCTTTTTCAGTTGGGAATTAGAAGGAGTTTGTGTGCCTGGAAAAAAAGATGTTTCCTCACCCACTGCCTGTCCTTGAGCCATAGTCTTGTAAAAACTCTTATATTTAGGTGTTTACATGGTCTGAAAGTTGGTTTGCCAAGTTGAACAGCAAACACTTGTCAATGTATATCAAAGAGGGATGATGTAGGATGAAATTGACTCTTTTTAATGGTGAACTTCTCTGTCACATTTTTAATGACATGTAGTACTTAAAGATATGAAGAATATTTCTGTCTTTGGCTTTGTCAGAGCTAGTAATATTTATTATGGAAGTTTCAAAGTTGTGTTGATTTTTTTCTTGAATAGACTTTGTCTCATTATAGTAGTTCATCATCAAGCTATGATAGAGGCAGTCTTTCTGTATGCCCTATGGTTCTTGAGAAATTAAATACATGCTGAAAGTTCCAATAGCAAGAAACACTATATTTACTCCTTAAGTCAGGAATAAGAATAATAGTAGATTTGAATATATCTTTCCACCTACTGCCTTTTTTTCTGATGCCAAGGTGGATAGAATATGGATGAAGAACTAGGCAAAGTTAATTCTGGGGTTCACCAGGAGGCAAATTTCAGAACCAGCCACAAGTGTTTATGGATAAGAGTGATTTCAAATGCAAATGACTCAGTTTAACACACAGGAAAGTATTTTACTCGAGAAAAAAAGGTCAAGTTGTAGAAGAACTGCAGTTTTCTTTTATTAATCTTTAATCTCAGGACTTAGTGTTCTGGACTTGGTGTTCTGGAATTAGAAAGAAATAGTAAAGTAGCTTTTTTATTGGCTGAATTAGGTGTTAAAGATAAAATACTTAAGTACTTTTTGAAAAGTCTGTACTGTCCTACAGACATTGGAAAAGGCCAAACAGAAGTTAAAGTACAAAAATTACTTTTCTTTTTTTTTAATGTTTTCCTTAAGAATCTGTGTATGGGACATGACATGGTGTAATACACCCTTTCCTGCAAAAATAATATGAAAGAGCAGTAATTATAAAGGAGTTCTAGTGAAAAATCTCTCCCCAACATTTTTATTGCAAGAATGAGATTAACCCCAAAGAACAAAAATGTTTCCTCCCCTTGCAAAGAACCCTAGTACTCCATTTTCTGGCTAGGAGGAAGTTCAAAACTTTCTGTATTGCACATCTTAAGACTAGGGGAATAAAAGAAAAAAGAAAAAAAAAAAAGTCAAGGTCAGCTTTCTTTTCCCTTGAAAATCTACATACCTGCACCAAGTTTAATAAGTGCCCTAAAAATATTTGCTGAGAAAAATATATTTTCCTTGCCAGCAGGGACATAACAGTTCTCAAGTATAAATTCTGATTTAACATGTAAAAAACCACGTAAACCTTCACCCTGAATAAATACTCTAATACTCAAAACCAAACCCGATACAAATACAACAGTGGCACAAAAATCTAAGTAATTTTGAAATTGTGCTGCTTGAGTCATATTACAGTGTTAGCAGAAAACCTCTGAATCTTTTGAATTCTTGCTATACAAAACACATTGATTTTTTGCCTTATTCTGCCTCTAGATTTATATTGTATCCACTCTCATACCTTTTATTTCAGAATTATGCTTGAAAGGATGTGTTCTTTTTTTCAGATCTTTTCTCAGCTGTTTTTTTTTTTTTTTCATTCTTTTTGTATCCACAGTGTTATTTAGATACATTCAGTATTTTTTTTTTTTTTTTCTTGTTCTTTCTTTTCTTCTATCTTGGTAGTCTATCTGAAATCTCTGCTGTGTACAGATTACTGTAACAATGTACAATCTGATTAGTTTTGTTTATTATAGCACAAATCTCCTAGAGCTTTGACCTTTCCCTGTAAATTGAGGTACAACACATACGGTTTCATATACTTGAGGTTTTTTGTTGTCTTATCTGGGAGCTGTGACCAAAGCATTTTTCAATGATAGTTTTATTTGTTCTAGTAGTTCCCTCTGCTTTTAATGTGGAATTAACAGAGAGCAAAAGAAAAATTATGGTGGAAAGCTTAGATTAAAATCACCTCTGAGATTCCCTCATTCTCCTTGTATACAAATGCATTCACATTCTGCAAGGCAAATTCAAGAAAGTGCTGGCCCTCTATGGATATCTGTGATTCCATATTTTAGCTTGCTCAGTTTAAAGGTAAAATAGCCCCAAAACCTACAAGGCCTATAAAGTAGTCTTTACACCAAAATTCTACTTCTTTAGCTTGTTCTAAGTTGCAATGACATAAGGCTTGAATAAGCACATGTTTTACTTAGCTGAATAATCAGGTAAACTGAAGGAAGAGCCACCCACAGTAGTATGAGCTGTCTAATTTTTCTCTACAGCTGAGATTTGACTTATATTTTGTAGAATCTCCTTCCTGGAATTTTTTTTTTTTTTTTTTTTTGAGAGCAAAACAAGTAGGAAGGGACAAGGAGAGAATGGATGACACTGCTCTCCTCGAGAAAAAGTAGTTCAGCAGATTGATGGCTTTATTGATAATTTTCAAAACAGCAAATGTTTTCTTGTCTCATCAGAAGTGCATTTCCCACAACGGTTATATATTTTGTATGCTACTCAATTTACATCTTTTCCCTTTTCCTCTGCCCCCTTTTTCACATATCTGACATGGACACCTAGTCTTCTGATAACTCTCCCAACGAAGAGCGTATATTATGTGTCTTATAAAGATTCAAGGATAGTCCTTGATGAACAGTGAGAAAGTCATATGTATAGGTAATTAGTGAAGATTCTTCTTCTTGGGTATATGGTAATCATAACTGCCTGAGGCTGGATGGGGTGTTGATAATGACAGGAATGTGCTTCATACAAGAAGAGAAGAAAAGCAGTACAGAGATGAGAAAGAATGTAGATTTAGAGAACTGCAATGACACGAAGGAAGGTGCGTATTTTCATCATCTCAAAAGAGGACATATTTTTTTTTTAACCTAAATAATTCACTTTCTCTGCTAATTTGTTGGGGGGAGGGTGCTTGGGAGGAAAGAGTTTGCATTTCACTCAAGGCTGCATGGTTCAATTTGTAAGTCTTACTTAGGATATCATCATATTGTCCATTTCTTATATATTTAACATGAACAGAGGACAAGCCATTTAAAAGGCAATATATATCTCCTCCTTTTTGTATGTATGCTGCCCCCTAAGGAAAATATCTCCCCACCAGACTTCTTGAAAATGAAACCCCTTGTGGGCTTTCACTTGAAGAAAGTGATGTTTCAACAGAATATTGATGCTTAGAAACGACTGAGGACAAGAAAGCAGTGGGTGTGACAAGTTATCAGAGAATTGATCTGTTGTAACCTGAGGGTCTACATAAACTACAATATATATTCATAAAATTAGACAAATTCATTTAACAAGTAAAGAAAAATGATCATGTAAAAATTGACTAAGCTACCAGAATCAAAGGGTAGTATGGCTTGACACCATCAGTGACCTGTAACAAATGGAATACCTCAAGGTTCAATGCTGCGACCAATAGCATTCAATATCTTAATCAATGGTCTGGATGATAACATAGAATTCACTCTCAGCAATATTGCTATATAAGGGGAGTAGCTGATATATCAAATGTCGGAGGTATGGTTCAGAGGGACCTGAAGAAAGCTGAGAAATGAGCCAATACAAAAGTATTAAATTTCAGCAAGTAGGATCTCAAACTTCTGTACTTAGGACAAAAAAAATACTATGTGTGAGTAAAGGTTGGAATACTGGATAAATAACCATGTACCATGCATCTAGGTATGATTCCCTCTTACTGACTCCTTGTCTCCAGTTCCTTGAAGTTTACAGATTACATCAACCAACCGTGTAATCATTCATCCTGGAAGAAGTTGTAGGGAACTTCCAGGAGCAGAATTAGCGCTAGACAAAAGAAGTCAGTGATTTCCTGAAACTTTTGCTTCTTTTTTGGTTCTACAGAATTGGAAATAGATATGATGCCACAAGCTATGGTTGATATTCACTGAAACCACTTGTTGGAGGAAACAGTGGCCTAAGATGGGCTTTGGGGAACTTCATAGAATTCTTACTAAAATACAAATTCATAGAATCATAGAATGGTTATTAGTGTTGGAAGGGACCCTAAGGATCATTGAGTTCCAACCCCCCTGCCATGGGCAGGGACACCTCCCATTAGATCACTTCGCTCAAAGCCCCATCCAGCCTGGCCTTGAACACTTCCAGAGATGGGGCAGCCACGACTTCTCCGGGCAACCTGAGTTTTTCCTGCAGTAAATCTCTAACATCAACAGCCTGATTCAAAGACTACTGCAAGCAGCGTGTAAGAAATTGGAGTGATTTTTTTTCCATTTTAGTGTCAGATCATTGTTTATATGCATAATGTGGTCAGTAAATCTGTAGCAGTAGCAAGAAGGTATTTATATATATGCATTCATATGCACAAGGAGGAACGTGATCTGAAATTCACTGGGGGACTATGATACAAAACCAAAATAATCAAGTTACACATGTACAGCATCTCAAGAATAGAATAATACACACAGGACTTTTAGTGGACATATTTTTTGTGAGTCTCTGATCTGAATAAGACTTGACCTCTGAGCTGAGTGATAGAGGATACTCTTCAGAAGAGATGAACAGGGCTGGTGATGGATGCACGCTGATCTGTATCAATGGATTGGATGAGGAAAGCAGGCAAATTGTTTTCTAGCGTAACTAAACCTCAGTCATATATCTAGTAATGTGCAAGCTGTAATTCATGATGGGAAACTCCATATATTTTTTCTCAAAAGAACTTGAAAGTCATAGAGAGAAGTCAACTGAGCAGGAAGTTCCCAGTGTGACACTGACCAAAGGGGCAAATACATTGTATAAACAGGGCAATACTGGATGTCAGCACAGTATCTATTAAACAATCTGCACATTTGTCATCACTGAATGTTACGGATTGTCTGTAGCTGACATACAGGAATGATGTAAGAAGCTAAGAGATGGTTGTAGAAAGAAGCACAGAACTGTAGACTGATCTACCAATATAGCCCTGAGTATTTGTTAAAGAAGTCATGGTTTTCTTCCACCAATCAGTTTTGCATAACTATTACAATGTTTTTGTCAGCACTTCAAGAATCAAAGTTGATGCTGGAGCTGATTTTATTTCCATTGTACGCTGTTTGGAAGACTTCACTTCAGGTTAGTCTGAATTTGGTCTCTTGGGTGTAATGTCCCAAACTTGTTGTTTGAAGCTTTCTGAAGAAGTATCATCCCACAAACCTTTACTTTCTTGAGTGTGGGCTCATATTATAGCTGCTCCTAACCATGCAGCAAGTGTAAACATATCCTTAGACAAATAATTCTGGAACTCTTAATACTTTTCTAATTTACAAGTATCTAGACTGCCCTTTTCTTTCTTTCCCAGGCTTTTCTATCTACTGCCGTGAAGGCTATAAATGATGTTTGAGTTCATGGTTTTGGTTGCTTTCTTGTTTATTTTTAAGGTGGTTAGAATTCATGCAGTCAGATTCTAAGATCAGGGAGCTGAGAAGTATATAAAAGTTGTCCCATCATGCTGCCTTTGTAGTAAATAAGTAAGTACTGTAGTTATCTTGGAGAAACATCATACCCTTGAACTACCTCATATTTCTTGTTCTCTGCAGATTGATGGCTTTATTGATTTGCAATAAATATAATTAATTAACCTGTAGGTATTTGGTTAAAAATTAAAATGGTTTCTGAAGGCAAAACAAACAACAGCAACAGCAATATCACAGAAAAAAAAAGAATAAAAAACATTAAAAGAACCCACTTTGTCAGCTTTAACTGTTTTGGCAGTTGTTAATTTGTTTGTTCTAATGTTGAGGCTAAATCAGCTTTTCCTGCAGCGGAGGTACTGCCAACATATGTACCTGTTCACAGTGAAAATGAGGTAAAAGTAATGAGTCAGAATGTAAGTTAAGTTTGCCTCTGGGCAGGCTTAGATATGCAAATTAAGCAACAGTTTAAGCTTTTGTTAAGTGTTGTAGAAAACAAAAATTCAGGGACCATTTTGTAGGGGTCAGTTCTGAATGAAACATTTGAGCACAGAAGTTTAGCACGTTTCCAAAACTCAGAAGAAACCTTTTTTTATTTTTTATCATATTTCCTTCCAAAGAACACATTTCATTTTCAAACCGTTGAAAGACGGCATGCTGATATGTAAAAATATTTGGAAAGATTGCACATTTATTGAAAGAGCAAACACATTAGAAAGGGTGCAGATTTAGCTATATATAGGTCCTTCATTTATTTTGCATTTTAGAATTATACAGTTCTTTAAAAAAAAAAAGTGAAAATCTCATTTTCTCCCTCCTCCTTACAGATTGCTACGTACTTACTCCACAAAAAAAAATTCATCATACTTTGAGAGAAAGGGGTAAATATGAAAATAAAACAAGACCATGCCGTATTTAGAACAAATTTGAAGAATCACCTTCATTGAAAAAAAACTTTAAAAGCTTTACAGCTTTACAGTGGCAGACCTCATAGGCCACACAGCCCGTGTGAAATTGGATTCAGTGTGATTATTTCTGGGCAATAATTCAGAGCAAATAACATCAAGAAAGGCTTGCATAAATCCTGACAGAAAAAGTGGATTTAAATCAAACTAATAGGTTGCAAAACATATGAAATATGCTTTGTACTGTGCCTTGGAGACACATGGCCAAATCCATATTCAAAAAGTAAAAACAAACCAGAGTGATTTGAAGAATAAATTACTTGTCATCGTGATCTTTAAAAATGCCAGAATTTAATGCAAAAATATAATCCTAACATTTATTGCAGCAAAAATAAATGTCAACATATTAGACTTAACTGGCTAAGCCTTGTGGTAGCATTTCTACAAAGTGAAAAGAACATGACAAGTTGTATTTCACATTTATTAGAATGTGATTTGGTCTTCTTTATCATAAGCAGTAGATTTAAACACTTTATTTTAATTTGCTTCACAGTATTGGGTAAAACATTGACTCAGATAAGAAGTGGAATACCATGTACACTTTTCTCTGAAGCAATCAATCAATTTTAGAAGCTAAATATGTAATGTGACAACACTAGAGCTTTGCAATAGAATACAAAATGTAACATAAAACATTTGTGACATATCACAGACACTACTTGGAAGTGTATCTGCTTCATCTAAAACGTTACAAAAGTTATGGTCTACTATTGGGTAGAACAGATAGAGCTTTATAAGCATTTAAGGACACATTCCTATACAGAAGGACTGTATCTTTTGACTGCAACTGGTTCTTTCATATCCAGAAACAATCCTTGTTCTAATTCCTTCTTAAACTTTGATATTTGTAACACTTGGATGCATTTCCTCACCTTCTGTGCTTATGACATTATTTATGCTTTGTGAAATATATTAGTTCACATTATTTTTCCATTACTAACATAATTACACATATGAAACTTAGATATTACAGAAACGACAAGTTTTCTAAGCCTTTGTAGGAAGCAATCCAAAATCCTTGGAAATTAACACATTATTTTTCCTGTTATAACAGTTGCAACATAGCCTTCAAGGACTTTTAAGTTATCATTTGTTGACTCATGGGGTTAAAATGTTTAGATCATTTTCTTTCATGCAACACATATTATTTACAGAAGTCTTTTATTTAGAATAATACAGTAACATAGATATTAAGACATCGTTATCATAGCTGCATTAAGTACCTATATGAAATAAAATTGTAATAAACACCCTTTTAATTGAAGTTTTAAAAAATACACTAAGTGAATATATTTAAAGTTGCAAAATTCAGCACCTACTGATTAGGAGATGACAGATTTGAACTTCCTCATGCAATATTTCTGCAACCCCTCAGTGTTTTCTACCTGACAGTGAAAGAAACAGTTACCACTCTAAGACAAAAAGTATTCAAGATCGGAGTACGAGAGTCCTGATTTGAAGTAAAATTGTAAAACAGAAAATTGGTTTGTTTTACCTCAAAGCAGGACAACGAGACCATGTCATTGAAGAATGAAAGCATATAGATTTGTCAGAATACCATATAGTTGTCAAGATGTGAATTGCTACTTAATACAAACTGATCATTTTACAGCCTTAAAGGTTCTTTATACAGTGATACATCACAATATATGCAGTTAGCATCTGACTGGTGGTCTTGCAGGATCTCCCTGTGAAACTTAGCGTAAGAACCGGGAAACCTAACTGATTTACCAGGATAGATGAAAGAGAAAGGCTAGGGAGAAGAAAGAGAATGCTGGAAATAACATCAAATGGCCTGTAGCAACTTAGATGAGGCAGTGAGAGGGGGTCCGGAATGATAATTGATCTTATTTGCTAAACCTAAATGGCACAGGTAACAGAAATTAACAAAGAGCCAGTTTTCCTGCAAGTAGGTTACAAAGATTCTACCTCAGCAGAGAGTAAGATCACATGAGAAGATCAGAAAGGAGCCAAGACTGATTTGAAAGACTTTTTTTTTTTT
>VXBW01005898.1:172150-444298 GCA_013400375.1 Thinocorus orbignyianus | reverse complement strand
GGAAAGGAGCAAAATAGCTGATGCTGCATAGCCTTGTGTTTATAGTAAATAAAAACCCACTTTGCTGCAGATTTTATTTTAAAGAGACTTATTGAAATAGATTTATTTGATGCCAGCTTCTTCAGCATGAAGTCTCAAATCAACTGATATTTCTTCATTGCACATTGCCACACCTGGTAGAGAATCACTACTGTCCTTAAGAAAATCAATATGCTGTTGCTCCTCCCTGGTGTTATGCCATTGGCAGTATGTTTTAGACTTTCACTACAATTATCTTGGCACTTAAGAGATCAAATGAATTTTAAAGCTGTTTAAGAACCTTATGTCCAACTTCTTAGGAGAGATAGAAGTTTTTATGCTCCTTCCAAAAAAAAAAAAAAAATAGCTGAAAGAAATTTATTTTCAGGACCAAATGTCATGAACTATATAAGTAGAATCATAGAATCATAGAATGGTTAGAGTTGGAAGGGACCTTAAAGATCATCAATTCCCACCCCCCCTGCCATGGGCAGGGACACCTCTCCCTAGAGCAGGTTGCTCAAAGCCCCATCCAACCTGGCCTTAAACACTTCCAGGGATGGGGCATCAACAACTTCTCTGGGCAACCTGCTTCAGTGCCTCAGCACTCTCACGGTAAAGAACTTCCTAAGATCTAATCTAAATCTCCCCTCTTCCAATTTAAAACCATTACCCTTCGTCCTGTCACTAGACTTCCTGACAGAGTATATAAGTAATATTCTTTCAAATCTCAAAACATATTAATTTTCAATTTGTCTGCAGACTATGGATTACAAATTACTCCTTAGGAATAAGGAAACGATTTATAAAATGAAGATTTACTATTTTTTTAATATGAAATCTAGACTTCTGTTAAATGCAACATGATAATTTTTTGTGGAATAGGGCTGGGGAGCAGAACGTTACTCCACCTTTGCTATTGAAGTGAACAACTGCGTGAAATCCAAAATTTTTCATAAAATGCTGGGCCACACTTATGCGGTGCTTTTTCTGAACACAAATCTGTGACTTTTTGATTGCGTAGTTTTAACACTCCTTCCTTTCTTTTCTGTGGAGAATTTGGAGATTTGTAGGATGCCAAGCTACTTCCAGCTTACCCTAGTTACATCTTTATTACTTTTAGCATGCACTAAAGTATGGTTTCTGTTAAGTCCAAATCTTTTGCTTATTAATGCTGTGTAGATATAGGATCATTTTTAAAAATGTAAGATGTCTCAGAGTGGCACCCCCAAAGATTCTGCACCTAAAATCTTTAGAAAGGACTGAAAAATTAGAGAAAGATCATCTATTTTGTGCCAATCCACGTCTCACCAGGGATCCCATCCAATCTTTGTAGGAAATTCTATGGGTTGATGTTAAACAGATAAATTTTCTGGATTTCTTTCTAGAGATTTCTTGTGTGGATGCATATGCCAAGGGCAAAAAGTGAAAGACTGTAGCCCACTTTATCGTTAAGGAGATGACATACAACATAGATATTGTCTTAAACTTGTGGAGTTTTATACAGTATTACTTCCTT
Source organism: Thinocorus orbignyianus (assembly GCA_013400375.1). Lineage (NCBI taxonomy): Eukaryota > Metazoa > Chordata > Aves > Ciconiiformes > Thinocoridae > Thinocorus > Thinocorus orbignyianus. The sequence continues at coordinate 442,761 of VXBW01005898.1, read as the reverse complement.
CATTATTAATTGCTCAGCTTATCTTCCAGTCATTTACCATCTACACATAGAAGACAACCATGGAGCTGATTTTTGGGGAGTGCATGAAAAAGCTAAGGATTTCCTTTGCATGCGCAGTTACAGAAAGTAAGAAAACAGAAGTTCAAAGGATACTGAAATATTTAACTTTAAAAAAAAGGGAAAGCCTAAAGTTTGTAAACATTACAGTCTTCCAGGTGTACAGTTACAGAACTGTTGAATTATTACTGGATAGTTTTGGACAACTGATATAAAAATCTTCAAACTGAACAAAAGGTGACAGTGATATACAGTTGCTTGGGCTTGAGAGAGAAAGGTGATTTGGAATAGGGTACTGATCATAAAATTGCCATCTAGGTCTTAGCTGCCTGCCACTTTGATAGTTTAATTATAAATCCATCAGTAAAATCTTTCTGGAAGACGGTTTCTTGCCGAAGCAAACTCTGACTTAATCAAGCAGTTCAAGATGAAGTTCCATGGTTTATGAGGGAGAACAGACTGAGTTGTTATAATGTGCCAAAGATCCTTTACTTTTCCCAAATTTGAAATTTGGACCTTTATCTAATATTCAAGGCTATTTGGAATGTTATCTTAAGAAAAATAATACATAGATCAGACTATTTTCTAAAGTGTAAGTTAAGCAATTCTATGATTTTTAATATTCACACTTCCTCAGACTCACTTGAATACTAATGTGTTTCATGGGACTGGGGCAGAGGTGTAGACCTAGTGCTCAGGCATAACTTCAGCAAGAATTCTTGAGATTTCGTGTTCATAGTATCAGTTATTTAGAGTCAAATATTTTATATTTTTGCACAGCTAGGTCTCAGGCTGTTTATAACCCTTTCAAAAAGGATTTATTTAACCATGTGTAGCTCACCCTGTCCTTTAAGAGAATCATTATTTCCTAAGTTAATGAAGTTAAACTAGAATGTCAAACTGGTGCTAATTAATACAGCAAAGACAATGCATCATGACCTGGATTTTGTTCAAGTCTGGTGGGTTTGTAAGTGGTGTGTTATAAGAACTGGGTTCCTGGAGAGGACATGCTTGGATGACACCAGCTGTGCAGTGTCTGTGGCCAGTGATTTCAATACATTGTCTTAAAAGTTGTGTAAATCTGGTCAAGGTGACTCAAACCAAACAAGTACTGGAGAAACATTTACTGCAATAAGAATATAATTGTAATGTTTTACATATCTCTCTCTATAAAACATCAGACATATTTATATTTATCTGTATATAATTATAGACATATACACACACATTTAATTTTCATTTCAATTTATTTTCTGAAGGAAGATTTCCACAAAGCAATCTGTTAAGGGTCTGCTAATAGGCAGCTCTGATGCTGTCTGTTAGACAGCTAATAGACAGCTTTGCTGCCTGGTCTCCTTTGTACCACGCATGTTTTCTATGTGCTTGGGAAGTGTTGTAATTGCCAGGATTCAGTTGACAGAGAACCTTGACCCAAGCTTTTCATTTAAACCGCTCAGATTTCCCAGGTGTTTTCAAGGCTACAGCTCCAAGTCTTCTAGCATGCTTTGTGTTTATTGGGTTTAGCAGTCAAGCAGATATCTGCACGTTTTACATAGCCTTAGATCCACCCCAGCCCAGGATTTCTTAAGCTATTTTATGGGTTTTCTTGAGAAACTGAGAAACCAGTTCTAACCACGTTTTCAGAAACAATCAACAGAAATCATCTAAGATAAATCCTACCAGATCAAATTCAGTGATGTTTTCCCGTGATCTTATCCTGGCTTCTAGCAATTTCTGGCTCACGTTTTTTCAGCTCTAGCATTAACTTGTTGGGGAGGGTGTCTGCAGTATTTAATATTAGAGGTTAATATTTAATGCTTTGAGTTTGACAGCAAAATGAACTACAAATTTCCTCCCAGGAACGCAGGCATTCCCAGGACAAATACTGTTCCTGTCAATGCCCGTTCATGTGACCCTTTATTATGTGAGATTCTTATGGCTTAAAACTAGTAGAAAGGATAAAAATGTTCACTGTTATCTGTTTCATCTACGATGAAAAGCAGAAGTAAAAGCTAAATAACTATGAATTAATTTGCAACGCTTTCTTTGTCTCTATGCAGTATTCTTAGTACAGATCTAACCTTTCATCATGGTAATACCTTGGATAACAATGACATTTTCTATAAAAACAAAAACCTAACTGCATGCTTTTAAATAAATGCTGTTAGAATATCATAATTAGTGAAAACACTTTACTATTGTCTATTTTTAATGCTTTAAAATGGAACGATTACTGTATTTCCCACCAGGAAGTACAAAAGAATGACTAAAGAATGGCTGAACAAAAGAAAGACTAAAAGACTTCAATTCTCTCTTTTTTACCCTCACCCTTCCCTTCACAAAGGAAAAACTGTATTGATCATTGACATTCTTCTCTGAAGAGATGCTTGAAGTAACTGTTTCCTTGATAGCACTTGTCCTAATTTGGTGTCTAATTAAGAGTCACACATCTATTCTTTACTTGCTCTCCTTTACAGTATTTTTGGTGGTCAGGGCTCAGGATATTAAAGTTCTTTGTGTCTTGGAAAAATAATAAAAAAGAACAATGAAGCTTTAAAAAGCCAAAACAAAACAAAACAAAACCCACAACACTTGACTTCAGAGAAACAACCCTGACAAAATAGGAGTAGAAATCTCTGCAAACAGCAAAACTTCAAACTAAATGAAGATGGTTAAATTGATATATTCTGTGATACTGTGTTCATGATCCTGCATTAACAAGAACTGCAAACAAGTCCTTCCATTAGAAAGTTGGCTTTTCAGAGTTTGTTTCAGGTCAGATGTTGGCACACACTGCCATGTCCTTTGTATTGGTTTTAAGGGACAGTTTTAGTAGCAGGCAAGGGGGCTACAGAGGTGGCTTCTGCGAGAAGACACCAGGAGCTGTCTCTGTATCACACGGAACCGGTTCTGCTAAATGGATCCACCACTGACCAACGCTGAGCCCATCAGCAACGTTGGTAGCACCTCAGTGATAACGTACTTAAAAACAGATTAAAAAAATACTGTGTAGCAGTAGCTGGGAGAGAGGAGTGAGAATATGTGAGAGAAAACCTCGCAGACACCAAGGGAGGAGATGCTCCAGATGCTAGAACATAGATTCACCTGCAGCCCATGGTGAAGACCTTGGTGACACAGGCTGTCCCCATGTAACCCATGGAAGTCCAGAGTGGAACAGATAGCCACTCTGAAGCCTGTAGAGGACCGCATGCTGGAGCAGGTGGGCGTGCCCCAAAGTAATCTGTGACCCCAAGGAATGTCCTCACTGGGGCCAGGCTCCTGGCAGGACCTGTGATGCCGTTGGGGAGCCACATTGGAGGAGTCTGTTCCCAAATGTCTGAACCCTGTGGAAATGACCCATGGTGGAGCTTTTCTTGAAGAACTTCAGCCCATGGGCAGGACCTACATTTAAGAAGTTCATGAAGGGCTGGCTCCATGGGAGGGACCCCATGCTGGAGCAGGGGAAGAGCATGAGGAGGAAGGAATTTTTTATTGTGCAGGTTTTTATAGAACATAGTGTGTTTTTAGTATTATTTCAGTGTCTCAGAATTTGGTATGAAGAAGAGAAAGTGGTTGCTCTCCAAAGGTTGTTTTTTCTTCCCCTCTTTGAATAAAATATAGGCTACAGTTGTCTGAGTGGGGAACAATGTGTAAAGAAGTATTTATTATGTATAAGTTTCTAGATCACTGTTTCTAGATCACCGAACCTGTCACAATGACACACACAAAAATATAAAATTCTAATCAAGCTTATTCAAAAAACCTGCTTAAAGCTCACACAGTTTTTATCAAATCAGAATCAAAGTGTTTTATTTTTAGTTAACTACAAATTATCCATAAATCAATCAGTGGATTTCACTTTCAGAATCGATATGTGGTATAACAGAAACTGCAATATGAGACACTTTCAAAGTATTTATAAACACCTACATGTTTCTAAATACTTTTTCATAACTAACCCCCAGAATTATGTTTGCACACATAGTTATGTGTGTGCACATGTGCATGCATACCCTTACACATACATTTCCTTGGGACATATGGGTTGTAAGCACACACACCCTTTCTTGAGGCTAACCGACACTCTTCTGAAGAAGCTATAGTGGAATTTAAAAGTTGAGAAATACATGGCAAAAAAAAAAATACAAAAAGGCAGCTACATAAAGTAAGACCAAGTAGATGACTGAAAGGAGCTGTAGCAATACCAAAAAAAAATGATTTGTAGACTGTAAAAGGACGAGTAGCATTCTTATACCATTACTCGGTATAAGAACTGTGTGCTCTCAGACCAGTGAGTGGGAGAGACACATTTTGCTAATATCCAACAGCACGTTGTGACAGATCATGCTGTATTACCGTTATTTTCACTCAACAGAGATCATGAGTAGTATATAGGTTCAGAGATAGAGCTGAAAATTCTGGGAGTGCCTATAGTGTTTAATAGCTATAATGACCTCAGAGAAACTGAATCCTTAAACCACTGACAGTGCAGATTATCCCAATTTCTGACAATCCCTGCCTTCTTTCTTATTTTCTTTCTGCCCATTGTTAAAGATGGCCTGATGCTCATGGGTGCTGCCTGAAGCATAAAAAGACACAGGGATGGAAATCTCCGAGATTTTCCTTTTTTTCCCCCTCCCTTACCCTGTCAGGCTTCCTCTTCTGCTGCTATGAAAGGTGAGTTTGGACAGAAGAGATGGTGGATGAGGTCGTACAACTTTGTGAGGTCATGCAAAAGTGCAGATGGCACCTGAAAAAATGAGTCTGGAAAACCAGAAGAGGGATTGCAAAATAACCTACTCCTTGTGCATGTGTGTCATGTCTCTCCTCTCTCCCAAAGTAGTGTGTGTCAGAGTACTCTGTGAAGAAATACAGTACCTATTTGCAGTGAACAAAATCATGACTTATGGTCTACGGAGAATTTTTGAAGTAATGTCCCCAGTGAGCCCAGCTTGGAGGACAGACTGACCTATGTGAGCTTTGTCCTCTTGTCTTATTGCAAACCGTGCCTTCAATATATATGTGGGCTGAACCAGAGGACAAGTAAAGGTAGTGTGTGGAGTGAAAGTGTGTAGAAATGAATCTTGGAGGTGATTCTGGCTTGACATCATGCAGTCTACCAGAGAAGCAAGTAGATTGGTGGAGGTAGTGGAAAGTAGATGTCTGAGAAGCATTTTGAATGCTAAGAGGAAAGTCTGGCTCTTGTACCCAGAAAAAGTGTTCGCATACTTAAAGTAAAAAAATAGAAATACTGCAAGAGAAATTTTAGGGGCAGTTGGAGCATCTCTTCAGGTAAGGATGGGTCATAATGAACTAGAGAGTGGGGGGTAGTGTGCCATGTAACCGTGGTCCTACGAGCTCCTTGGCTGCTGCTGAGCAATTTAGCAGGGTAACATATGCTTGTGATGGTGGTGGAAACAGTGATTTCTCTCAAGTAACCTCTTTCTATAGCAAAGTGACAGTCAAAGTGAGAGAAGGGCCATTAAGACAACCACAGAAGCTGTTCCCTCACACTGGTCAGTGGGAAGTGGACAGATCCATGATGTCCCCTTTCTTGATGGAGATAAAGATTGTCCGTATGACAGAGAAGAAGTCTCATGGCCTTTGATTATCACTATCAAGCCCAGTGATCAACAAGAGCGTTTGGCTGGGTTCATCTCAATTACCTCCAGCAGTAAGAGAAATTCTTTTGCTGTCGAAAGCCAAAGTCTGCACTGGGTGTAGTTCAGAGGATTTTACTTCAGGCTAGTTTGAGTAGTTCAGTACCTGTGCTCATTAGATGTGCTTCTGGAGCACATCTATCAGTCTGGTTGCATCTGCAAAGTATCTAGTTTGTTTATTCTAAAACTGAAAGCCAAACCCGGTAAGCAGGAATGATAAGAAAACTTGCTTAAAGAACATATTTCTGATCTGAATTCAGAAAACTTGTATAGATACACTTTGACTGTGAGGGTGAATCTAAGCTTATAGGTTGTTTTCCAATATGTTCTGTATCTCATATTTCTGTGATATGAAGTAAGGCAGTGTTTGCCTTTCTAAGCATACCATGGATTAGCCTGTGAGATGATATCAAAACTCCACACACCCTGTGAAACATCACAGGGATTATACCACAGTTCAGCTTTCAGCTTCCTCTGGGCAATTCTACAAGGTTTTTACTGCTGAAAACTGAGCAGCATACGTGTGGTGTGTAAACCTTACAATGTCACGACATTCTCCTTCTTTTCTCATGTTACATTTGCCGTATGTTCCGTGATCAGTCTGATTTCTTTGATTACAAGGAAATGATGCCATTCCTCTGAAGAGATTAATCTTTACAGCTGTAAAATGACAATCACAGAAGTAGAAACTCCTGGCATTATATAATCATGTCTTGCTTTGGTAGAAGACATTAAAGCTTTCTCTGCTTGATAAAACAGAAGTCCATTTTAGACTAGTAATCCAATTTTATCTCCATGAGATTTTTCATGCAGTCACTTTATTTGGTTTTGGAGTCGTGTATTTTCTTCCTTTTCTCTTCCTGAAAGGAGTTCTCAAACACTCAGATTGAGGCACTTTTCAATTATTTTGGTTTGTTTTCCAACTCCTTCCTTGAAATTTCACTTGAAATTAAAAATGCAGAAACTTAAAAGTTGAACTGATGCACTGAGACAACACTTGGTTATTCCACACAGTAAAAATCTCACTTTTCAACCCTTATCTTCGTGTATTTTGAAGTCTTGTATTCCATAAGCTTTACTGAATAGTTTAGTTAATACTAAGCAAAATTAATACATTCTTGCAAAGCATCAAGCAACCTGAAGCCCACAAGTTCGTTCTAATAACAACAGTCGATAAATATAACTAAGTATTCTTGCATGCAGATCATGAATAGAAAACACTGTTTAATGAAGAACAGAACTTTGAAATCTATCTAAATATATAGGAATGATTTCTTACTAATGCCTCCATATAATTGCTTCAGTGTTCCTAGCCTAAAGTTCTGTACAGAAAGTTTTTGCTCTGCTTCTCCTCTCCCATGAGTACTTTTTTCTTATTTCAATTGCATCTGAATGGGGAGATTTACATATTGTTAATTTGTCCCTTAACTTTTTTTAAGCTTCTTGATTCTCCCTGAACAATATTTCTCAAAGTAAAGAATGGCAAAAGTACAAATTGGCAGAGGTTTGGGAATATTCTTCCAAAAATTGGAGAGTTTGCAATAGGAGAACATAATCGAGTATCACCCTCAGGGCACAATGTTCGAAACTTCATTTACTAGCATTATAAATGAATTCACTCTTTAATTAGCAACTTGGAGTGTGAGAAGGAAATTACATGATTGGTAACATATGATAGAAATGAAGTACGAATTTTTTTTTTTCTGGACCAATACTGCTGATATATGAAAATCTGGTATTATAAACTTTTACTCACCCTGTATGCTGCAGCTGCAGGCTGATTAAAACTCAGCAGGAAGAGCTATAATAAACAAATACCACCTGCTGCAAGAACAGGTGTTTGTGTCTTCATTTAGAAACCAAAGTAAAACACAAGATGCCAAGGGGCTGAAGTAGATCAGTATTTGGATTGACATAATTTGTTACTACTTGTCCTTGAATTTAAAAGCATATTATTCTGCTTTCAAGGCTCCTTGATCCAACACTTGTCTCTAGTAATTAAGCAGTTCTTTGCCTTCCCTGTGCAGCTGTCCATCCTCCATACTACATGCAGTCACCAAAAGTATTTCTCGATTCGTTGGTGTGTCTTTGACTAAGAACATGGTAGGTCCAAAAATAAGTAAAAACAAAACAAAACAAAACAAAACACATTAGATATTTTATTTATTTTCACTAATCTCATCAGTGATTCGTTTGACATTTGTAGTCCAAACAAATCAATAGCATCGTGGGAATCTATCATGTCTTATCTGTTCCTTGGTGGATCGTACACATGTTTGCAAAAGTCGATGTACCTTTTTAAGGAGAAAGTACAAATTCTGCTTCTGATATTTATCCCAGTGGCCCATCTGATGAAGATGAAGCAAATGAGTGTCTCTCTCAATTAAGGTCCGCTGAAGATCTTTCATCTTTACAACTTCCCAGTGGTGATTTCCAGTCGCAGAATTCTTGCTTCGTAATAGCAGAACTTAAGCAATAGCAACCAGGGTAGCTGAGTGCATAGATATATGCTTAAACTAAAAGGTTATGTCTTTGTTCATGTAAATACAATAATTAAATGTCAATGCAATAAATACATAAATAAATAAATACGTGCAGTAGAACCCATAACAATGATTGGTATCTACCTTTAACTAAATGCAGAATCAATTAGACTAAACGGATTCAGTCCCTCCCAAAGTACCAAGAAGTTACTTTCAATTTATAACGAGTCTCAAGCCACTTGGCAAAAATATTTCACTCTTCAGACCGGATGATTTTAAGGTAGTTCATGGTAGCAGGTAATGCTTACAGCCAGCCGGAAGAGAATTCCAAAGTAACAAACAAAGTTTCTGAGAGCTCTTTTTTTTTTTTCTCTCTCTCTTTTGCAAGAGATGTCACACATAAATAAGTGCTCAAATCCCATAATATTTAAAGGGGATGTGAAGAGGTATTACTGGGAATACAAGCAATATCACAAAGTCATTTCAAATCCACACGCTGCCAGAAGTGTGGATTATAAGAAGGAGAAGCTCAGAACTGGAAAGCTTCTGGGAAGATTTAGCATATTTAAGATGTAAAAATTACTATCCTATCTTATTAAGGAAGTCTTCCTGGGCTGAACAGGAGCTGGAGCAGCATCCTGCCAAAGGTAGGATAACTTTGGGTATTTTGTCTGGTTTTTAATTTCTGACAGTCTTAGATGCTTGATAATCTTGAAGGTAAATAATGTTTGAATCATTCTTAGATCAATATCTTAAGAGAGACAGTCGAAAACCTGTTATTTGCTAAAATGGCCATAGAGCATTTTGACAAGGTGACTGGACCTTTTTTATGTTATCGAGCGTTAGAGGGAAAACTTCCTCTTGTAAAGAGGAAACAGCCAAATCTTATTACATGAGGAAAATTCACTTGCACTACTATCAGAGATACCTGCAACATTTAGAATTACATTTTCTGTATTAAATATAACAAAGTTTTAAAATAAGGTTTAATATAAGTGAGAACACTTTTTATAATAGAACTAAACACCTATTCTAATTCTGTTGAGAAAAGCATACACTTTATCGCTATAGTTTCTTTAGGATTATTATGATTAAATCTGTAATGTAAACAGGGGTTTTGTAAGAGATTTTTTTTATTTTATTTTAATAGAAGAAGATGTAAGCATGAACCAAAGTGCTGGAAAGGAACTTAAATACATTTTTTTTTTTGAGGCAGAAAAAAAAATATCATTAGATAGAATCATAGAATCATAGAATGGTTAGAGTTGGAAGGGACCTTAGAGATTATCAAGTTCCAACTCCCCTACCATGGGCAGGGACACCTCTCCCTAGAGCAGGTTGCTCAAAGCCCCATCCAACCTGGCCTTAAACACTTCCAGGGATGAGGCATCAACAACTTCCCTGGGCAACCTGTTCTAGTGCCTTGCCACCCTCACAGTAAAGATAGAATCATAGAATGAATCATTGTTGAAACAGTTCTGATATGACTATAGAACAATGTAACTACACTGAGTGAATATTCAAATACATATGGAAATATAAGCTATAAAAATGGGCCTTTTAGTATTAGAGTCAGACTTCATGTTTACAAACTACAGGACTACTCAACATGATAGTTAAAAGAAAGTTCAATTCATCTATAGACATGAAAATAAATGAAACTGATCTGTCAACTATTCTGTAGTAAAAACACGGAATAGATGGGTCATAACATGATTGTAACTTTTAATTTTAGATGCAGTTACCTACTGGCTGTTGCAGTTAACTGCTTTATTTTTTTAGTAGCTAAAACTTTCACAGGCACGTGTAAATTTATTACAGAATTTGACTTCTGTCAACAAGTTTTTTAACTCATGATCTTTGAAATAATTTGTTAGAAAACAAAACTGCTTTGAATTTGGAAAACTATATCGATAAGTGGAAAAGTGTAATGTATTCATACCACTCTGTCATGTAACAAAGTACTAAGTAACACCTTGCACCTACCACCAGAATCTGCCTTCAACTTTTGTATCTTTTAAAATCAATTTTTATGCTTCTTACCAACCTATTTCTCTTCATTCTTCTTCTTTTAAAGATATCTCCTTATGTATTTGAAAAGTTTTTCTCCATGATATCTATCAAAACAAACAAAACCAAAAAGTTTGCCCACACTGGTGGCACTTCTGTACAAAAATCTGTGGTTTCATGCCAAGCAATAGCACTGCATTTTCTTACCTCCCCTCCATTCAGGCCGAGGCTTCCAAAACTGATCTTATCTCTTCCTTCAGTGTCACATGGAACACCTATCAGACCACATACCTACTGTTTCCCTGGGTTGCTATAATATAGATGCTGTAACACAGATGCTAAACAATGCAGAACTGATAAGCACATACCAAACGTTATGGCAAAGGGGTTTTCTTGTGAAACTATTTATACCTCATGATTCTCTTCTCAAAGAGAAAGCTGAGCATAAGAGTTTGAGGCAAAAGGGGAAACAAGCCCAAACCAAACCCTGCTCCTGTAGGAAAAATTGTAAAACTCACTGATTGAAAGAGAGAAGTGGGCAGCTGATGTAAAGCTGTCTTTTAGAAATTAATATGTTTTCTTACTCTTAGTAAGCAGCTTAACTCATCAGCCAACATCTGAAATAAAAATCTTAAAAATTCCTGTTTTCCATGGGACTGTGAAAAAGAGACATTTGTTAATGCTCAAGATGTTACAAGACCAGGATTTTATTCTTTATTATTATTATTATTAAATCATACAAAGAATGGAGAGTGGTGCAGGGAATAGCTCTCTGTTTCCTAACCTTGTTTTTTTCATATTTTGTAGGTCCAGAAGCTTTCATGCACTGTGCTCTCTTAAAAGACAAAACAATGACCCTACTTCAGTGCTCTTGAAAGCACACAATGATATCTGATTATTAGGTAAAGGTTTTCTGAACAAGTCCTTCAAGTTCTTCAAATGCTCTGAAAAGAATTCCTTCCATTCTTCTTTATCTGACTTTATTATATTGCTTTTAGGCACAAATTGTCCCTCTATGACTAAGAAGTCAGATGCCTTGTTTATTATGGCAGTGCCTGAAGTGCTGCTGGTGTCTTGGTGCTGGTGTATGGTGTACATCCACCTGCACGGATAAAAAGGTTAATCATGGTATAGTGGCTGTTTTCCCTCCAACAATTTCTCTGAGTTATTGGAGACAGAGTAAAAAATAGACTATTGCTGAAGTGTATATTGTTAGAAACAAGCATTCAAGATGGTGAGAGGCTGTTTATCTGAATCCTGTTTTCTTGTCTTCCTCTGGGAAAAGCTGATGTTGCCTACCGTTGTTTTACTGGACTTGAAAGAATCAAACCAGTAAAGCTGTCGAATGTCTGCAATAACCACGTAGTAAGTACATGGTTTGAACCTAAAATCTATGTCTGAATTGTTAGTATTTCACATTTTCAGAACTTTTGTTCATCTGGATTTTAATCTGTGGCCCTTCTTGCTGGAAAATACTGCATTTGATTTTAAGGACTTAAAGCAAATATTCTTGGTTTTGCTAATAGAGTGAAAATCTCAGGAAATGTTATGGTATTTGGCCAAATATGCTATGGTATCTGGAATTCTGGCAGGATCTCCAAAACCAGAGTTTTGTAAGCTTCTTTGTAAAGAGAATTTCTCTGACATGTAACTACAGTTGGCTGATCTGTTAGATAGCATCATAGCAATATCCCAGTTGGCTTTATTTTGCTTTCTTCTAAAATTTTTTGTGTGTCTGTACTTTCTCTTCCCATGTTACTCCCTGTATCAAAAAAATTAGATTTTTTTTAAATTTGCTAATATTTTTGAAGCTTATTCAACTTTTGTCCTTCTTTTCCCTATTTACCTAAATTATGATGATTTTCATAGTACTACAAATATCTATTTAAACTCAAAGTAATCCAAGTTATAGCACTGAATAAATGTTTATTAATACTGTCAAGAATAACAACGAAACATAATAAAGATTTCCCTAGAATTTTGCAGGGTTTATGGTATAGAATGCAGCAGAAATGTGACATTTTGACCTTAATGATTTTTTTGTACATGATTATATATATGATAACAGTTTAAATATATGCATACTTTGTTCTATGACTGTAAAATTTTGTCAATTTAGTGTTTATAAAAATGTGGATCTTTTGTATTATTTAGTCTCTCCATTCTTGTTCTTTCTTTAACTACTGTGACACGATTCCTTGTCTACCACAGGCTAAATAGACACTGATTTGTATTTATCCAAATCACAGCTTAGAAAATTATAAGCATATGAAATATCAGGTAACCTTGAATTGTCTTAGGCTGTGCATTTCATGGCATTAATGAAAGAGGATAGACACTGGAATCCTCAAACTTTCATTTATTATTTTTATATATTTCTATATTACTAATTTGTAATGTTTATACATAGTCAAATCACTTTAACATTATTCCAGCATTGTAATTTGGAGGAGGGCAAGAGATCCATCAAAATAACAATTTATTTTTAATTGATTTTAAATTGTTAATGTTGAGTATGGGGAAGGGGAGAAATTAAGACAATTAAAAGAACTTTTAGAAATGTTTTCAGGTTAAAATTTCCTATCGGAGACTACTGTTTAAGGATTAGGTTGTAATAAAATAATATTTGGGATATTGTTTCTGATCTGGCTGTCTTACTGTACCTGAAAATAGAAGATTACATTGGCTCCACCTTTAATGTCCTTAATTTTTACCTGTGTGCTGCTGTGTACTGCATCCTTGGCTTAGTCTATGTATCAAGAAAATACTAAGACAGATCTTTAGATAGTTTTAGGCAATAGGTGGCAGAGTCCATAGCCAGAAGACAGGCCTAGCCTTTTATTCTGCAGTCATAGCTCATGTTTTGAGTAGATCTGAGATTGAGCTGCTGCTATGTGTCCTTCTAAAAGATAATATTTAGACCGTAGGAACGATGAGTTTACTTTCAACCACTTGCAGCACACACCTCTAGAAGTCAGGATATTTGTCGTCTTGAGAACCAGGACATAAAATTTCCTGTCCCACTGCTTCTGTGAACCGTATTCCTTTCGCTGTGGTTCACAGGAGTGATTTTTTTTTGCCATCCTCAGATTTGAAATGGCTCTGTATAGTGCAGCGATATTTTGGGGGAAGTTTTTGTTTGTTTGTTTTTTAAACCTTCAGAGAATTGGTCCCTTTTCACAAGGGATACTTAATATGTTGTCATAATTACAGGGGGCAGGAGGCAAAATCAACCTGAAAAAAAAGAAAAAAGTTAAAGATCTAATCTTCCGTTGTCTCATTTCTTGCAGTAGAAACCTAGCTTCACTCAAATTTACTCCAGATTTAGTTTCATTTGTTAGCAGGACTAGTTCATTACAGATTGTAGTGGTGATTTAAAATCATGTTAGTAGGCCTTAATCAGTGTAAAGAGAAGGGCATGAGTGGGAATGTTGACTTTTGGATGATAAGGTGTTGCGGAATCACTGAATCATAGAATGTTTCGAGTTGCTTCGAGTACCCTTGCTCTGTTATTTTATTTTTAATAAATCTTTTTAAGAAATCAAAATGTTTAACAGGAACTTAGAACTATGTATTTGCAATTCTATGGTTTGTTCAGAGTCAGCCTAGTGCTGATCTCTCGTTTGAGGCTGTAGTCTTAATATTGTCTTTCATATTCTATATTCACTCACTTCCCATAGTTTACACAGAAGTTTTGGAAGTACCTTGAGAAGCAATTACTCAAATAATTGTTGTATGATATATAATTGTGATGACATATTACATTGAAAACCTATTTCCTCAGTTCTCTGAAGCCTCTGAGACAAAGATGGGATTAAAAGGAAAATATAAGGATCGAAAAGCATAACATGACTGACTAGGTCAGACCATTTATTTGTATTGTCTGTCTTCTATAACATTTTATAAATGTCAGTTATGATGCTATATAAATGGTAATAGCTTTTAAAGGGCTCATACAAAGCCGCAGACCATGATTTTGGAGAAATGAATATTCATATATTTGTATTCCAGTTCATTGGTTTTCTGAAGCAAAAAGTCATGATCAATCATCCAGAAATATTGTAAATTACTTATCATGTTAGTGCTGTACAAACTTTCTCTCGAGAAAAAAAGAATCTTGGATATAACTGGAGTTAGTATTCAAGGTAATGAAGCTGTATTGTATTCCCTGCTTGTAAACACTCTGGTTTCGGGAAAAAAAAAAAATGTTTTTCAAGAGAAGTTTTTGAGATCAGAAAAAAAGAATTGCAAGGTTTAAAAATTATCATTTTCAACAAATGGAAAACTGTAAGCAATATATTAAATCAGTCAAAAATATAAACATACTGTTTTCTACTCTGGTCTCTCCCAAATCAATCAAGTTAGTTGAATCTTTGGTACCAAATTTGTTCTGATCTACATATATTCTGAGAACTGAGAAAGTGTAGGACATCCTCTGTGCAAAAAGGAATGATTTAACTCAAGCATAACATTGGAGGGGTGGGGAAGCTGATTGATTAAGCTTCTTTATAGAACAAACTTAACACCTAAAAATCTTCAGTGAAAACAGCGGACTAGACAGATCTAACATACACGTAGAGCCTTGAAAAATTATTTGAAGCTGCTGCTGCCAAAAATGTCTTTGGAAACACTGTATCTCGGAAGCCTTTGGCCTAAATAGTCCCATAAAGTCGATTGAAAACTCCTGGAGTTTTCTATAAACCTGTCTGTCTGCATCCATGTGCGGCACTTCATTCAGCTGGCAGGCGGTTTGATCAATACCCAAGTCAGAGAGATTCAGAGATCTGAGCCTTTTCATTGTCCCCTTTCCGTGGCAGTGATGAGCCTGGTATAAATGTGAAGAGAAAGACGGATGGGGGGGAAGTGTGGCACAGGTAGAGTTATTATTCCCCATTAACCTTTTCCAGGAGAATTTCAGATCACAGCAGGAGAACCAGCTCCCGTTTAATGTTGACCTTGAATCCCTGTTGTAATAACACTGAGATAAAGCAGTGGCTTGAAAACTATTGCCCAGAGCTTGTGGTCCTGTTTTTAACTGTTAAACACGTATCAGTAATGTATGTTGTTACACTAGGGATGGATCAAATTCCCATTAAAATCCTCAGAAATTCTCCTACACATTTCAGTGGGAGTTAGTTTAGACTAGTTAGTTAGTTTAGTTAGTTAGTTTAGCTAGTTAGTTTAGCATATACATCAAATTCCACCAAAAGCAGTCTTTAGCGTGGTCATAGAGAACCAAACTTTCAAGAAATGGAAAATATTGGCAGTTAGGATTAAATAGTTTCTCATTAGCAGGATTTGTTCATTAAAAACGTACGTGTACTGTCATCAGTTTAATCAGCTTCTTCTATATTAAAGTGCAAATATTTTGAATGGCATAAAACTTAATCAGGCTCCAGATATAGCAAAGTAGAAACATAATGCACAAATCTTGTGCTGTAAATTGATTCTTGCCCTTTCATAAGGCTGCTGGCATCCTACAATTTTCTCATTCTGTCCATCTTGAATGGCATATCTCACATAGGAATCACAAAATTATGAATGCTTCAAAGAACTCTAATATAACTATCTCAAATAATTCTAACAAATAGAGAACATGTATCTTAACTGGCAACTGAAATTCTTATCTAATAAATCTTATCTGACCTGGAGAAGATTCACATCCTCCCAGTTGTTTGTAGAATAGGCATCTAATTTAAACTAACCCTGCTTTAAGTTTTCTCAGTAATTAAACCACAGACAGCCACTTTCAGGGATAGCTCCTCCTACTTTTCACAGAAACAAAAGAAAGGTCAATCTCTCTAAAGCTGAGGGATTGACATCTCTCTCTTCTCAGTACACTTCTCCCTACACTGACAGTTGAGGGAGAAAGACAACTATATTTGATAACATGGACCAAGCTTTTTATAAATCTAGTTATACATAATTCAGCTGTAGGCTCTTTTCTCCATTTTGTATTTCTCTGACACCTGATTGAGCAACATCCATCATTTCATTGACTGAAATTCTCAAGATGTTGTACTTGCAACAAGCTTTAAAAGAAACATCTGTTCAGATGGAAATATATTTTTTTTTCTTTCTTCTTTTTTTTTTTCCCATCAGCAAGCACTTGCCTTTCTGCTTTATTTCTTGGTTTGCTCTTTAGAGCCAATACTTTATTCATGAGACTTACAAACACACTTTAAAGCAACTTAACATTTTGCTTTGAACTCTGGTTTCTTAAACTATTATCTCTACATCTTTCTACCAGCCTTTACTGTGCTTTCTGAACACAATGGGAACGATATAAAATAACTCATCTGTCTTAAATGGACTTGTAGCTTACTCCCTTGTGTTCCGTTATGAAACAGCAATAGAATAATACCTTGTAATAGTGTATTGTATAATTTTTACATTTGTAGAAACTATGAATGCTACTTTACACTTAACAATTACGCAATCCCTTAAAGCACCTCCTTAAGATCCATCTTTGGGTTTCTGTTCTCAGTTGTCTTAAACTTCTTACAAAGTTTTGACAGAGTCAAGGAGTCCAACATGGTTTGGACTCTAAGACCAGATACTCAATTCTAGATTGGTTTAGATTTCCTTATTCTCTTTTCTGTTGAAGAGTTTAAGACATTATTTCTACCACCAGCACAGTAGCTTTACTATTATGAGTATTATAAAGGCAAAACTATCAGCATTAAAACACCAGTCCCTATACACCATGCTAGCAATATTAACTTAGTGTTAAAGTTAAGTCTCATCTTAAGTTTTCACACAACAGTAGTTGCAATGTGTTTTCAGTTTCAGGTAATATCAGTTCAAGATTGCACACAGACAAGAGTCTTTGAACTCTTCCAGAACTGATAATTAAAACTAAACATGTTGCTGCATATTTGGGCCTGAATATAAATCCTTGGCTTGCTAGATACATTTGACCGAATGTTCTTTTAGGTAGTTAATTTACTATTCCAGTTTTCAGGAAAGATCCACATTTACATCTGTGTAGCACCACTGAGGATATGAGTGACTGCTAAATAAGGGGATAAAGCTGACATAAAATAGAAGCTGAAATTGTGCAATAGATGAAAAAACACAGCAGCTCAGCTGCTGAATTTATGGGATTGTGCCAGAAATGCACAGAGGGTTTGAGGGAATTCTTATGATTTGTTTCCTTTAGATTTTATAGAACAGGCATGACCCAGGGAACTTTCCTCCAGTAATTGCTCTTTAAAATTGCCTTATGAAATCACTACACCTCTGTTCAATAAGTGTGGGTCAGGACCTAGTTATTTCTGCAAGTCTGACAGGCTTTGAAATACCGTTCGTAGGATGTGAGTCCAGCATGAAGTGGGAGTGAACTGCAAACTCCTTCAATATCCAGAAGTACTAGGTAAAATCCCTTTTGTGAACAATGCACAAAATTACTCACCTGTAGCTACTGAAGTTACTTACTCACCTGTAACTACTGAAGTTCTTACTACTGCAGGGTCTGAGCTTGGGTGGAACAGGCAAAGGTTCTGAGATAAAAGGACAGAGCCTTCTTTTGGAGAACTGCTGAGTAGTTAACCTGTCCACAAGCTATGTGATGGGTTAAATTTCGGAAAGGGTGTTTTACTACCTGTGAACTACCCAAGAACTCTGTGGTATCTCTTTGTATAAAATACTGGGCTGAATCCTTGTAGCCTAGTAATTATGAAGTTGTCACTGTTGGCAACTGGTGATGGGTTTTGTACAACTTTTCAAGCCTTCAGAACTTTGATATGTTCAACCATATCACCAGTTTTCTAATGACCAGGTAATTATTAACTGATCTCTTAGTTTTAATTTAGCTTTATATTATTGTGTGGTAGGATTTTTCTAGTAGAATGTAATTATTCTGTATAGAATGAAGTATTTATCATGCTAATGGTAGTGGTAGTATAAAGTAATATAGCTTATCATACGACAGCAACAGCCTTGAAGGCATCACAGTGCAGTGTAGAAGGGTACAGGCATACGATGGGAAAGGGGAGGCACAGGATGACCTAGAAGATCCCACAGCTCTAGAGAACTCACCATTGGTCAGTGAAGAAATCGGGGCTTGATTGCTGGGCAAAAGTAATTTTAAGGTCAATAAAGAAAAACAAGAATAGTTATGCAATGTATGGAAGATGCTCCATACATTTGGCTGTAAAGTGGAATTTCAATGAAGAAGAGCAAAGTGCAAAGCCTTTAATAGTAATTTCTTTCTTGTTCTGTAAAAACTAAATCTGGCTTAATAATCATTGAATAGGCTTTTAATCTTCCAATTCTACAACCAAAAATCTTTGGCATTGCATACAAAAGTGCGTTTCCTACTTTATATTATGAGGTTTAACGTCCTCAGTTTTGGCCAAAGATTGCACTTAACAGATTTCAGAGGAGCAGTGTTGATTTGTAGCAATGAGGAGACTCATTTATGTTGTTAGAACTCCTCCAGCGTTCTCAGTGTCAGAAGCTGACTTCTGCTGTTAACAATTAATGTTGCCACTCACTCCACGAAAGACACTGAGGTGCTGGAGCGGGTCCAGAGAAAGGCAACGGAACTGATCTGGAAAATAAGTCTTATGAGAAGCAGCTGACGGAACTGGGGTTGTTCAGCCTGGAGAAGAGGATGCTGAGGGGAGACCTTCTCACTTTCTACAACTACCTGAAGGAAGGGTGTAACAATGTGGGTGTGGGTCTTTTCTTCCAAGGAACAGGTAATAGGACAAAGAGATTTGGGTTATTTATTTCAGATTTCCATATTTGCTTCTGCTGGCACTTGTGACCTTTCTGTTATCATCTCCTTTTCATCATAAAATCTGTACAATGTATTGCTATGGTAGAATGATAAGTAATTTCTCTGATACTGATATCTCTATAAACTCTGCTTTCAATGAATATGGGGTATTAGAGATAACAATCCATACACTATATATGTTTACAACTGTGATAGCTGTTTAAAAAACATAAGAACTTAAACAAATGTCAGCATATAGCAGTAACTTTAAGTTACTCTGAGGTGTAGGTGGTGCATGATAAAGCTTTCAATGTGTAATATTCAGGAAAGGTTTTTCATGTGTTTTTTCCACAGAAACAATTATTTCTGAGGAAGGAAAAAAAAAAAAAAAAAGAAATCCATTCCAGGAGGGACAGTCAGCACACAAATATATTGTGACAAATTACCATCTATCTGAAAGTCTTTATTTTGAACAGAAAGTGAAAGCTGTGAAAGAAAAAGTGTATCAACTTAGCCAAATGAGTGGTTTCTGAATAATATTCATTCCACAGTAGATTTACATTAAATGCTACACCTCTGCATTGTGTGTCAAAGTCTTGCCTTTGTTCAGATTTTTAGATATTTTGAAAAGTTTAGAGGCTTTGTCTAAGCTTTCCTTAGCTGACAAGCGAGATGAAATAGAAGAGATGAACACTGTACATTTTCAGCTGGCAGAACTGCTGAATACTGTTTTCTTTCTCAGCAGAATGGGTTGGTAGCAGAATGAGAAAGGGGCTAGAGGGATCTAGACAATGCAGGCAGAGAAAGGATTCCTAGATAAAGAATATAATGAAAATATAAAATATCTTTGATAGGCCTTAAGAGACATTGCACATATTAAAACACTGCGTAAGTTACAATATCCATATTCTCGTCTTTATTCAGAATATTGCTTAATAAACAAATTTGCTTCCTTAAATGTTATGACATCTACTCTTTGGTAAAATTTGTAGATGCAGCAGCAGCTTCTAGAAGCAGGAATACTTATGTTACTGAATTCTGAGGCTCAAACTAGTTACTGGGAGACACAGTAAATTAATCCAGTGAAATACCTACTCCCTAACTCTGCTGTTATGGCACAAGCCGTTTTCTCAGAACGGTGATCCACTACGCAGATGCAGCAGCTCACAAAATTTTGGGAAACACCATCATTTGTTACTGAATCAGTGCTGAAGTCACATCTTTGTGTTTCACTTGAACCCTGCATGGTAATTCACCAACGTCCAGTGAACATAAATAACGAACTTGAGATAAGTATTAATTTATTCTTTTATTACCATAGCAAGGAGATGGGTGGGAGGAGAAATAATTTGTTCTCCTGCTACTGAAATGTAGGTTTCTGGACAGCTTTACCCTGTCACTTCTGTAAATGGTGTTTCATTAGTATTGTAACTTCACAGTTTGGATTTTTGGCAAATGCTTCCTCTAAATATGCCCAGAAAGCATTGCACTGCATCCTCTACCCAAGATCACACACTGTGAGATTATATATATAATACGATGTGTAATCAAGTGATCTACAAGGGATCAGATGTGGCTGAGAAGGGTGGTCCAGCTACATCAGCTTCCACTTCACTGGCCTCTGTGATCACATAATGGGATAAGCCTCTTGAAATCTGGAAGGAAGGGAATCTTTAGTAATCCAGCCTTATAACAAGTATTATGGATTGAATACCTACTTTATTAAAGGACATTGTATGTATAAATGTTGATTTATCAACCACTGAAAGATTATTCTTTTTTTCAGATGCAGTTCAAGTCTTTAGTAAACTTATCAAGTTTGGTAACTTTTATTCTGCATAAAAACACTAAGAACAGTGCTCATAAGATACTTCTGAAATGGGCAGGATGTGTTACACTGCAGCCTTGCACCTGAAAGGCTGATAAGCACATCTGAAAAATGTCAAAATCTTACACTTAAAATTGGAATAGCTTCAGGCAACCTGCCTGAATTTTGGGAAAAGCCACAGAGAGGTAGATGGAAATGTTTGCATATAATTACAAGTGACAAAATTAAATAGTTCTATAATAAAATTAATTAAATAATAAGTGTACTATTTTTAATCTCGTGAATATTGCTATTGTGGTTTTTAATGTATTCATGTATTTTGTTTATTATATATGATATCAAAATTTCTGTAAAGCTTTTTCTTTAGAGATTTAGAAACAAACCCACAGCATACTAAAAATTGCAACTAGTCTTTTTGATTGGTGATAAAACATGCTTACTGAAACCAGACATTTCAAAGTGGTGGTGTGTTGTTTTTTTTCCCTCATGATGTTTTGCTTTCTTGCATCTTGCTTTTTTCATCTTCTAAAAATATTGAAATAAAGGATCTGTATCTGAGGCATTGAATTAAAAATAATTGGGGCCTTATAAACCTGTGATAATGACCAAAGGGGAACAAAAAAAGATCAAAAGATGTGAAAATCACTATCAGGAAACAAAAATAACTTTGCACATTTAGTATTTAACATCAACAAGAATGCTAATGAGACGATAAATAATTAAATTATCTGCTTGTTGGAGAAAATAAAAAACGTGTAAATAAAATTAAAAAAAAAGAGATAAAGCCTTGTCTTACCTAAGAATAATAGAAAAATATGAAATTAAATAGTCATAATGATGAGGGGAGAGTTCACACAGTAGTTCTTTACTTTTTCTTTTTTAGTAAATACAATGTGAATAGACATTAATTGGAGAAGAAAGGGGAAAGTGGACAGGAGTACAAATGTTTACTCATGTTCAAATATTGTTTATTTGAAAATATTGAAAATACTATTTGTTTGATCCAAAATAGAATAGCTGACAACATTGTATAAGATACTATTTACTACTGTGCTCTCTCTAGATATATAAAGTGTTTTACTGTTTGCTAGTCAGAAAGACAGCAATTACTAATGTAAAAGATACAAATCAATAACATGAAGAAGTTCTCAGCAGTGGTGATATATTTTTCCTATATCTGTTTAATTTTAAGAAATGTATAAGTTGGAGACTTGTTGATCACCTAAAAATTTAATAATTAACTAATTATTAACAAATACACAGCACTGTCTCTGGACACCACTGGAAAAAGATTGGCCTCATCTTCTTGACACCCATCCTTTAAGTTTTTGTAAGCATTGATGACATCTTACTTCAGTCTTCTATTTTCCAGGCTAAAAAGACCAAAGTCTGAAACTCAAAAGTTGTATTTGTAAAAATATTACATTAATTCCTGGTATGGCTTTGGCAGAGAGCTGTCTCAAATCAATCCCTGGTAGGTCTGAATGTTTAGCACAGGCAATCTTTCCTGTTTACATGTAGCCACCCTGTTTTGAACGTTAAGTTTCATAACCTCCACCATGTAGAAGCATCTTTGAGGGTCTATGGCCTTGGGAATGGGTCTCCAACCTCTTAGTTCAAGCTGTAAGGGAATGGATGTATCCCTCTTGGTTCGTAGTGCTCTTCACTGATTTATTCTGAAGTATGCATATATAGTGTATATAAACTACATACCCATAGGTCCCGTTGACTTAAATACTACGGCATGGATTCACCTCACCCAGTTTTAGATATCAGACTCTAAAGACATCAAACCAGCCAGATTTCAGGTGAACTGAATTACTCCCTCAAGGTATGTAATGTGATGGCATTTTGCCATGTACAGGTTGCTTAGGGTGTGTATATCTTAAGATTTGTGCAGAAAAATCAATATAGTTTTCAAAAATTATCGTTCAGTTTCAGGTGAGGACGTCACATACATCCTTTCCCACCTGAAGTCAGTCTGAAACAAGAAATAATTAGTAAACTACAAATTTAGGAAGCCATTTCAAGAGTTCTGAAAATTAACCTGAAATGTTTTCTAGATTCATGCTTGCGAATGGCTATACTTACACACAGACAAAAGACTCTTTTATACATATTAGTTTTTAAATAACGGTTTAGTAAAGGCACAAATTAGTTAAGACTGATTTGGGGGGTAAAAATAAGCTTTTGTACTCACAGTGTTTCCAGTTTATTTTCAATCGCATCACTTCAAAACGAGCTTCAGTCAATCCATTAGCAATTTGTGCAAATGCTGGTTTTATTCAAAAATCTCATTTTCATAACATCTTTGTGTTTGTGAATATGTTTGTAAACAAGCCACTTAATAGGGAAATCATCAGTAGGATCCTTAAACAGAGTTCTTGCTCCTTTGGTGCTCTGCCTTTTAGTTTCCCATTTTAACACTGCACAAGTAAGAATTATTAGGAAAAAAAGAAACATTTCCTATTTCACTCTTTCAAATTTTATAGGTTTTTTAGCTTTTCTTTTTTCATTTTTTCTCCCCTTTCTCTTACGCGCATTGTCTCCCCTTTGTCCTACTGGCTGCAAATAATACGTTTTGAGGTAAAAAGAAAAAACAAAACCCACATTAAGAAGACTGATCAAGATGTCAGGAAGCCTAACAACTTAGAAATAAGTGTATTTTTTTTCATTCCTAAGTATTCTCTGACTTGTTTATTATTGTGCATAATGATTAGGGGGGAAAAGAAAAAAAAAAAAGAAAAGGAAAAAGAAAGAAGAAAAAAAAAAGAGAAATTAAAAAAGAAANAAAAAAAAAAAAAAAAGAAAAAAAAAAAAAAAAAAAAAAAAAAAAAAAAAAAAAAAAAAAAAAAAAAAGAGAAGAAAAAGCTTGAATAGACAAAGTCGCTCTTTGTCTATTCACTATGGAAGTATTCCATAACTGCACTTTTACTTTGGACTTAAGACTTTGAATTCAGTCTGTGAATGACTGGAATAGACAGAACTCTGGTGTGCAACCAGCCTTCTTTGTAGCAAAGCTTGTTGACACAAAACCAGCTGCAATTTTCATTAAGTGTTTGCATGCAGCCGAGCAAGACAGAACAGTTGAAAGGTAATGAAAAAGGGAGAGAAATTATGATCTCCTTTATAAAATGGTCACCTGAGAGCAGTAGTCTTCTGCTATTGCAGTCACATTCACTGCATTATCTGTGTTTGAAAATAATAGAATTTCAGGGTGAAATTGAAGTTATATCATGTCTTTGCAACTGTTTGATGTTTTCTGAGGACACGATGCAAAGAGGCAGTGGCCCTAACTTCAAAGTATTGGCAGTTTTGGACACCATCAGGTCTTTCTCTGGTCAAACAGGAGGCTATTCTTCTGAGATGCACAAATATTTAACACATACAGTAATGAGTCCTCATAAAACTGAAGTTGCAGTTTAAAAAGTAGTTAATTATTTACAGTGACCTGTGTCACATAACTATGCCTGTTCCCAAGAGTCTGTAATGATAAGTTATTCAAAATTGGAATTTTTCTACAACCTTATTATGTCATCATAAATTCTACCAAACGATATTTTTCTGTTACAACTTCAGTATGTTGGGCATATATATTTCTGCAATACAAAATGTTAGAATAGCTGAACACCATATACTCCAGATGGTTCCTCCTACACAAATACTGTGGAAATTCCATCACACGTACTGTAGATGAGTCAAAATAAAGGCCTTATATTGCAGTGAGGACTCTTAGTCATTTTATTTGCTGGAATGACAACACAACCAGGCATGCACAGGCCTGGAGATTTCTGCAGAGCATTGATGATAGCTTCTTGACACAGTTGGTGGAGAAACCAACGAAGAGAGGTGCTCTGCTGGACCTTGTGCTGACAAAAAAATATGGTCTGGTTGGGGATGTAAAGGTCAGGGGTAGCCTTGGTTGTACAGTTGATTGTACAGTTATTGAGAGTGGCCTTGTACTGAGATCAGCAAAGTTCCCTCAGCTAGCATGCCACCACAGCCCAGGGACTTTTGTATGTTCAGGTGTTTCAGTACTCTCTGATGTCATGCTCTTCTTCCTGGTCCCCGGGGCCTCAGGTTTCTGGAGACCAGTGTTGCTATGAAGAACTGAGGTGAAGAAGGTATTCAGCACCTCAGCCTTTTCTATGTCCTGTGTCACCATAACCCCTGCACCATTCAGAAGTGATTCCACATTTTCCCTCACCTTCCTTTTGCCATTCATGGGCTTACAAAAGCACTTATTGTTGCCTTTGTCATCTCTTGCCACATTGAATTCCAGGTTGGCTTTCACAACTGCTTCTCTACATGGTTGGACAAGGCTTCTATATTACTCCCAGGTCACCTGTTTTTGCTTCCACCCTCTGCAGCATAACTCCTTTTTTTATTTAAGTTTTGCTAGGAGCAAAACTTGTTCATCCATACAGGCCTCCTGGAATTCTTGCTTGACCTCCTACTTATTGGGATAGACTGCTCCTGAACTTGGAAGAGATGATCCTTGAATATTAACTAGCTATTCTGGGCCTATCTTACCTCAAGGGCCCTAACCCACGGCACTCTTTCAAGCAGGTCCTTGAAGAGGCCAGATTCTGTTCTTCTGAAGCTTGCCATACAATGTAGCATGTGATTTGAAGTCTGTTATATGTCATATAGAAGTACAAGTTGTGGTAAAAGAGCTGCAAAGTGATATGACTGTGATGCAACTATAAAAATACCATCTCTGAAACATTACCTGAAAATTTCAGAATTGTTTTGCTTTTTACCTTGAAAAAAAAAAATCAACAAAACTGAAACAACCCTCTTCCCACCCTCTCCAAAAAAACAAAAGCCTCTCATATCGTGATACTTCAATGAAGCTGTTGCTCATCCTTATTAAAACTGACCAATATACATTTAATTTTACATCTTTATAACTTTGCATTAGGAAATTTGCTGGGTGGATGCCATTAAAAATACATTTTCAAGTACTGCTATGCAGTGGAAGGAAATTAAAGCAGTAATTTAATGTGGCTTAAGATTTAAAAAAAAACAACTTTCAAAAACAGCAGTGAAAAGCTCTGACCTCAGACTTCTTCCTTGAGCAAAACAGATCTGACTTTCCCTTATGCAAGACAATGTGGTTTTGTTTGCATGTTAGTTTGTTTACATGCAATTCTTTCCCGCCTTCCCAAATACAACACCTGTGTGACAATATCTAGAAATATCGTGTATTACAGCAGTCTTTTCTAGGCCACAGTCAGGAGAGCTATATTTTAAAAAATAAACCTTGAGAAATATTTGCTTTCTCAGTGCATTGAAATGGAAATCTAGTCAGAAAAAAAAAAAAAAAAAAAAAGATCTTTAGAGCAATCTTCAGGAAACATTGGCAGAGAACATATGGCTTGAGATGTGGGAGAAAGAGATTTAAATAAATAGACTGAACTGGAAAAAGGGCACACTTGAGGAGAAGGCCTTGATTCTTGAGCTACTAGTTCATCTTGCTTGCTTTCATTTTCTGTTTTAGGATGACTTATCATAGAATCATCTAGATTGTAAGAGACCCTTGGGATCATCAAGTCCAATCATCTAACCTACTCTACAAAGTTCTCCCCTACACCATATCCCCCAACACCACATCTAAACGACTCTGAAACGCATCCAGGGATGATGGCTCAACCACCTCCCTGGACGGCCTATTCCAATGCCCAACCACTCTTTCTGTGAAAGATTCTTTCCTAATGTTCAGTCTAAACCTACAGTGTTGGAGCTTGAAGCCATTCCCTCTTGTTCTATCACTAATTACCTGTGAGAAGAGACCAGAACCAACCTCTCTACAGTGTCCTTTCAAGTAGTTGTAGAGAGTGATGAGGTTTCTCCTCAGCCTCCTCTTTCTCAAACTAAACAATCTCAGCTCATTCAACCACTCTTCCTATGATTTGTTTTCCAGGCTCTTTACCAGGTTCATTACTCTCCTCTGCGCTCACTCCAGCACCTCGATACCTCTCTTGTGTTGAGGTGCCAAAAACTGGACACAACACTCAAGGTGTGGCCTTACCAGTGCTGAGTACAGTAGGACAATCACCTTCCTGTTACTGCTGGTCACACTATTTCTAATACAAGCTGTATCTAGGAAGTGGGGAAAGATCCTGGAAATCAGAAAGGTGTGTGAAGACAACTACCCGTGTGTGTCCAGGACCTTAAATAGTGATACCTGTGACTAGTAATGGCAAGCAGCTGCACAGCAGAAACCAAGGTGATTTTCTGTCTGACCAACAACAATCTCCTTCCTTGGGGAAGGCAAGGTGAGATCTAGGGATTATGGGTCTACAACCCCTCTTGGAAAGGCAGTTGTGTAGCAGAGTAAAATTTACAAGATCTTGTAAATTTTGAAATATTATCCACATCCGCTACAGGTTGTTCACTTTGTCCCACCTATGACAGAACTTTTAGTTTTGTTCTAAAAAGAAAGAAGAAGAAAAACCCCAAAAGTCAACCCAGAGATTCTGGATTTTTCTTACCAGTAATGTCACAAGTAAACTTTTTGACGCATGAATGGCTCCCGCTTTCAAATTCCTGGTTCCTACTTGTAAGTTCTTTTCTAAGACAGCCACTGCTGTTAAGGTGCCAGAGAGAGAAAACGTATTTTTGTGGTGAGTTTTAGGAACTATTCCTAACAAAGTGACTGTAAGGCTGACTTTTGGCTGGCAGGGATACAATCAATGCTTTATGAAACAGCTCTAAACATATCACTTTCCTGTTGTGCAATTAATATTATCCTCATAGATTTAAGATGATTGACGTTCCTTTCTGCAGAGGAATTGGCGGGTCTTTTTCCTTGCCTCATCTATTTGTCCAGAAGAACAATTAAATTTTTTATATTTAGGAAATACTTTTTTAGCAATTGTGCTCATGAACTTTTTACAGTTAAGCTTTGAACTTAAGATGCTGGTGCTGCTGACCTATTGATATGCATCATATTGCTAGACTATTAATTAAAACCAGTAATACACCTTCTTTGTAAATACTGAATATTCCTGTTTATTTCTTTCTCTCCTTTCATTAGTTCTCTTCCAAGATAATATTTCCAATTTTTTTTTATTTTTTTTTTTCCCCCCAAATTGGCTTTATTTAGTAATTTTGAGAAACTGTGGATGTGATTTAGTCAGATATCTGACCCAAGAATATATAGCAGGGAGAGGAAATACATTGCTTCAACCATAGTACAGTTATTACAAACATGAAATGTCTATTAAGATCAAGCATACTAATCTTGCCAAAGAGAACTTCTACAAATTCTTAGGAAGGAAAGTATAAAGGAAATACAAGAAGACGAAGAGGGCTGGGAGGAACGAGGCACACTCTAAAACTGCTGACTAAAAGCACTTCTTGAGGGAAAGGGCCAGAAATACGTTCTAAAACAAACAAAGAGAAAATACAGCAGAACGGTTCAAAGAAAAATGCTCTGAAAGAATTTACTGCCTTGTGGCTAGAGATGACATTGAAAGTAGCATGAACACAAGTTGATTAAGCTGCTGTCAACATATTTGGCCCCAGGAATCAGTTACTATTGATTTACAGCTTACACTAAAAGAAAAAAAAGGCAGAAACTTATGAAAAGAGCTGTATTCAGTAAATTCTATTAGCATATTCACTGCGAAGGATGAAAAAAACCCAAGGTGGAAGTAATCTAAGGAAAAATTCACATCAAAAGACTCTGTTAGAACCAAAAGTGCCCTTTGTGTTACAAACCCATGAGAAAAATGAAAGCATAACTGATAATTTTATCTTTTTAATTTGTTCATCCTTA
This sequence comes from Thinocorus orbignyianus, assembly GCA_013400375.1. Lineage (NCBI taxonomy): Eukaryota > Metazoa > Chordata > Aves > Ciconiiformes > Thinocoridae > Thinocorus > Thinocorus orbignyianus. The sequence continues at coordinate 414,212 of VXBW01005898.1, read as the reverse complement.
AAATAGTGGTATATTGTGGGTAGGCTTTTAAAAAACAGTACTTAGTATACAAAAGCAATCAGTTGGTAAAAATAAAACATGATTGTTTCGTGTATAAGATACTCACATTATATTTATTTAGACATACTGAAATATAAAACATGAGTCCTCTTCTCTGAATAAGTGACTGGTTTCTCGATTGTTTAGACCCAAATACAAGTTTAAGTCAATCAGCCCTTCAGAACATGTTGTGCCTGTCACACGGGGAGCTGCAGCTGCCAAGAACATTGTCAAAGATATCACAAAGCATCTTGCAAAGCAAGATATAGATAGTGGGACTGTAGAAATACAAGTTGAAATACAGGAACTGCCAGCAGCTGGAGGCCAAATAAATGAGCTATCAGCTAAAATGAAATTAAGGTATGGACAGCATAATTTATAATAAGACTCAGTAAATTGAAGCTTTAGTAAAAGTTAATTAGGCGAATTCCATACACAATCCCAGAACTGTATCATGAAGTCAGTTGGTCCTTTCCTACGTGACATTATATGGAAAAACACATTTTTATACTTTATGTCTGTAAAGGTGTCATCTACCTGCTTAAGCACATTCTTGCATACAGATGGAGCCCTACCTAGAGTTCACATTTGTCTATTTTATTCTTTAAACAGTTTCAGAGGCATACATAACAGCACTGTAATTTTTTTTTTTTTCTCTACTAATTTTTGCTGGTTGGGTGTTTGGCCTACAAAATGTATGTGGTGAATTCCTCCAGAAGACCAGAATTATTTTTTTTTTTAAACAAAATAGAGGTAATAAATAAAAGCCATTTTAATATTGAATACATGTTACCCTGGTTTAATACAGTTATGGCTTTTTTCAATTCCTCTGCATTTTCTTTCCAGCTTGACACATGCAGAAGAATGAAAGAAGACATGCAATTGTCTTGCTTCTAATACCAAGAAATACTTGAAGCAGCTGAAACTGTTCAGATGAGAAGTTATAACGAAGAGGGGATTGCAACGTTGCCTGGAGATCTACTGCTACATGTTTAAAACAGGCAAACTCAAATTAGATATAGTGTGTTGTGAAAAGTAATAAGGTGTTCAGGAGAATGGAGTGTCTACCATGCAAAATAAAAATAATAATAAAAAAAAATACTCATTTTGTGGATCTAATAAATAATGTGTGAAAGAGGATGCAGTAGCAACTCTGGGATAAATGAGGAACAATAAGGTCTTATTAAGCTCCAGGATAGACCTGTGGCAGCGCTGCTTTATAAGATAAATAGTCCTAACTGAAGTTTATCAGTCTACCCTTCAGCTGGTATGGCACGCCAGATAAGAATAAACCAGTATCTCCAAGGAGAGGGAGTGACTACAAGAGATAGTAAGGTCGTTCCAAATATCAGAATTATAGTGACACTATCTTAGACCACACCATTTCTCAGTGAGTAAAGCTGAACAACCCTGATAAATATGGCCTTGAAAGGGAGTGAAAGTTCTCAATGTCTCAATCACATTATTGTGCTCAGGTGGATATTTTAGGTGGTGTGAATCATGTAATCCCACCATCGTAGGCAACCCTGCTCCCCATAACCAGCTGCCTAACATAACAAGTTGCTTCAACAGATTTATTAAATAATATTGTTAGAAGTTTCAGAGGCTGCTTGTTTGTTCCTGTGGGCTTGTTTCTCTATATTCACTGGGAAGTTTCTACTTCAGAAACTTGTTTCTGCCGGAATGCTTTTTTTCTTTCTGCAAACTTAGTGAATAGTTTCTGCTGAGCTTTGTGATTCTACACAAATTTGCCAGACCTTTCATCCGCCACACAAGTTTTCTCTTTATGTGCAGTCAATTTATTTTGGGGAATGCTAAAGCAACCAGATCTCGCTTGTGTTAGCTGAAAACAATTAACGAATGAAACACAAGAACATAAGAAGAAATTCATCTTAATACTAGGGGTCACAAGGTAGTTTGGGTTTGAGTTTTTGTTTTGTTTGGGGGGGTTTTGCTTTTTTTTTTTTTTTTTTTTTTTTGAAGTATTCTTTAAATAAGAACTGTAAAAAAAGGTACTTCAAAGGCAGGATAATGCTCTCAGTGAAGTACTTCTGGGTCGTAACATTTCATACGGCATCACTCTGTACAAAAACGTCTTTACAGTGAGCGAATATTGTCTCTGCACTCACAATGGCACATACAACTGCAAATATAAATACAAACATAAAACAGACATCAGCTTCTAGATACCTGGAGGTAAAAGCAAAATAATTAACTTGCCTACTAATACTAACCATGTATTTTGTTCTCCACAAATGTTAATACATGCAATAGATTATTTTTGTGTAAGTAAGCAATTGTGTATTTCAAACAAAAATGGAAAACAACTACTGAAAATAAGAAGATGCTTCCTGGGTAGAATAAAGGAGTTTCTAAAGTTTCCCTTTTACTGTACGCTAGGTGTTGAGGTCATCTCCACTGGGGTCTGAAGGGCATAGACTTAAATAACTGGTTTTCTACAATTACAAGGAAAAGGAGAGTTGTCTGGAGTTCTGCTCTTATTTCTCCATAAAAAGAAACTTCTACAAACTCACAGAAATTATTGTTTTTACAGATAGAGGTACATTAGGCCAACTCATTTAACCATGTTTCACTAAGGGTTTCCTATGCAGCATGTGCAGGCAGTTGGACTAGATGATCATTGCAAGTCCCTGCCAACTGAAATTATTTTCCCTTCCCTTCTCCTCATTGCATAAACTGCAGAATGTTGTGTAAGCACTTTCAAATGCTATTGAAATATTGAGAAAAATCTGATTAAGGGAAGTATAATGAACTGCAGTATAAAAATTATCTCTGTCATAAGGTGAGCAAAGATTTGTAAAAGATGTTATTATTATGTAAAGCAAACAAATTAAGCTACTAGAACCAACCCAAGGCCCCCTAATAATATAGGAGGCCTGATGATGATGAATACTATGGATGCTCAGGAAGAAAAAGAATGAAGTGTCAGTTTCTAACAATAATTCCTCAGCTTATTTTCCCTGTTTCTAATAAAGTGTATTTCATGAACTTCTGATTAGAAAGCATGTCCTTGTTAAATGGCAATAATAATAATAAATCTAGTGAGATATATTTGCTATATCTAAACACAATTTTCAACTCATCTGAGTTTTTAACAACATCCTATGAGAAGGACTTCTACAGCTTAACTTTACATTGCATAATTCCCTTCTTTTGGAAACTACAGTTAGGTTATTGTGGCTTTCTTGTTCTTGTGTTAGAAGAGATGTAGAGCAGCTAGACTAGAGCAACCTGCTGCAGTGGGAGATGTCCCTGCCCATGGCAGGAGGGTTGGAACTCGATGATCTTGAAGATCCCTTCCAACTCTAACCATCCTGTGATTCTACGATTAATAGTAATTTCTTATCCTTCTTCTTTGCATAACTCCTGTGTTGATGGGCTTTTTCTTCTTTCTAGATTGTCTTTTCTGTTCTTCTTATATTTATTCTCTATAATCATACCCTGCAAAAAAAGCTGATCTGTTCCTTTAATTGTCACGTTTGTCCCTCTGTGTGCTTATTCTAAATCTGCCACATTCGTTCTGTACCGGGGATACCAGTAAATTGCTTTTTACAAACAAATATGGCCAAGTTGTGAAACTGGAATGGTCTGATATAACATCTTTCTTTGCCTTTTGTTCAGTTTTATGACCAATTCATCTTTTTTTTTTTTCTTCGTATTTTATTGTTAACAGAAATGCTCTGACATCCATTTTATGGAATTACATTTGTTACTTATTCTGAAATTATTCTCATATAATAGTCTATTACAATAACTTGTCTGATGCTTAGAAAATTATTTTATAGGTTAATCTTGTTTTTCAGTTTAATCCATTTGTTGCCGTTTCCTAATTGTCTACCACAAGGTCCTCATAAAATATCCTTATAAAAGTTAAGATTTCATTCCAAATTCCTCTTTTCTCACAGGTTAATCTACAGCATAACTCTTCCATAATTAATATTGTGATGTTTTAATTTTGAGGCGAGTTTCTTCATTTTCCTTCTGAAAAGGTCCCCCAGCTACCCCCCAAAAAAACAATTTCAGTGCTAGTACTGTCTGGCAAGGATGTCTCTCTTCTTTTTCAGATACCTTATAGATAGTAATATAATCTCAAATAATGTTGTATGAATAATATTATTGCAGAATCCATATTTTCAATTGCGATGCAACCTGAGGTTCAAATCTGTATCTCAGGATATGATTTACACTCTCACATGGTATTTTTTGCTTTCTATTCATGCCACAAATAACCTCTGATTATCCTAATCCTGCTCTGCAACTGGCAATTGGATGCAAAAAAAGTAACATTTTGTTAATTAAGATGATAATTTGTTTCGTTCATGAATAATATACACGGTGAATATATCAGAAAATGGAAAATTTGCTGCCTTATGGCAGGTGATTTATTAAGTTTTGAAAGCTGTATGCAGACAAACATAAGGAAGCAAAGCTATTTATATAGGATTGGAAAGGTACGTCCATGGGTTAAAATTACTATGCAATTTGTTTGAAGATTTCCAAAGGTTCATACTATTTTAGGCTTTGCTTATGCTAAGTGAAATAGAATATAATTTTTCTGATCTAAAAGGAATATTTATGATCACATTAATCAAACCAGCAAATACCTGTTTCAGAAAGTAAAAAGAGGTGCTAATTATGATTTTACAGTTTTAGGAAGCTCCTAAGAAAACATTACAATGCTATGCCACTTCACTGTGTGAAGAAAAATACTTGTGATTCCAGCTGTTTTTCAAGTAGTCGTTGTCAGATGCAAAACAGTCTCAACTTGGGAAATTTCACTCAATTTATTACCAGTGACCAAACCTCTAATTATGAATTCTGATACTGAAAAAAAAGTTTATAAACAATTAAATACATCAGAAAAACAACTCTTCCCTGTTTCCCAGGCTGAGCTTCCCCGCTTCTTGCCTCATATTTTCTGTTTTTCTCATACCACAATGCCCTTAGTCCTTCCCAAACCTTTTGCTGAGGCAGAGACACAAGAACTAGGAGTCAACATGCAGTAGTTTCTTTCTGCTACCCTTCTTTTCCAACTGCTTATCTGCTCCAGCATGGATTGCCTGTGGGCCACCATGTTTCTGGGCATGTCCTTGATCCAAAGTGGGTCCTCCATGGATCACAAACCATCAGCAGCATCAGTTCCCCATCAGAAGTCATAGAATCATAGAATTCCATAGGTTGGAAGGAACCTTTAAGATCACTGAGTCCAACCATCAACCTAACATTGACAAAGAACGTGACTAAACCATATCCCTAAGCACTACACATACCTGTCTTAAATACCTCCAGGGATGGTGGCTCAACCACTTCCCTGGGCAGCCCATTCCAATGCTTCAGAATACTTGTCAGTGTAAAAAAATTTCCTAGTATAAAATCTAAACTTCCCCTGGTGCGACCTGAGGCCATTTCCTCTTGCCCTGTCACCTGTTACTCAGCAGAAGAAACCATCTCCCATCTCTATAACCTCCTTTCGGGAAGCTGTAGAGGGAGATAAAATCTGCCTTCAACCTCCTTTTCTCCAGGCTGAACAACCGCAGTTCCTTCAGCCTCAAGGCTGTTGAAACTCTTCTTCTCCAGAACCCTCACTTAAATTCCTTAAATAACTTGATGCCAATCACGTCAATTTAGATCTGGACTTCTGTGCTCTTCAGCTGTGTGATCCTGTACCTCCCTTACCTTGTGCCTCCTTCAGGGAGCCACAGCAGAGGGAGGAGCTGAAAAATAACGATTTAAAAAAGAGCTATTACTTTTAATCTGAGCATTATCCTGAGTCACGTTAGTGCTCACTCATGTCAATGATCCTGGTAGCAGAAAATGAAGGGCAATAGCAGGAGCAGGGGCAAATGGAAAGACACAACTGCAACTGCAGCTGTATTAGCATGAAGTGCTAGAACTACTCCCCGCATCTTCACTATGTGACATTATTTGGTCTTCAGTTATTTCTCTCTCTTTTTTATCCCTGTTAGTTCCATTTTTTTCTCACCTCTTGAAAATGTCAACACTAGAACTCTATTCAGTAGTCTACTCAGTCTCACTGGGACACACACAAAGCTGTATCCCCTTATTGAATTTTCTTCTTCCCTATCTATATATCGAACCACCAAATCACCTTTTCTTTTCATACACTAGTGCAAAAAGGAGTTATATATCAGTTTTCCTATTATCATCCCTAGATTGTTTGTAGTCATCCATTGTGAAAATACAGCCTGACTTCCCTGCTTTTGGACATAGAACTACATTTGCTTTAACAAACATAGCTTATCCAAGTCTTGTTTCATACGACTGCTGCAGCCACCATTTGCTCACAAATTACCAATGTGATTTTCTATAGATAAGTTTTTGGTTATCCAGGCTGCTGATGAAAATTTTGAAACAAGTTAGGCTTAGTAATTATCCTGGTTAAATGTTACTATCAACACCTCTATTCCATTATCACCTTTTATTAATGGGTATTTCCTGAATTCTGGTTAGTCTGCTGTTAACTTATGTGTAGTTTATCATCATTGCCTGATGATTATTTTTTCAGGGACAGTAATTTTAAAAATAGAGCCTAAGCCTTGAAGCTGCCTTTGTTCTTAGATGGATAACACATAAGCCAATTGGAGGGAATTTTTGGAAGGGTTGAGGCTAGACAGAAAGTCTGAAGCGAAGGACACCTCGCTGCTTTCATCACCTTTAGCATAGACTTTTTTTCATAGGGTTGGCCATATTTGTTTTTAACTACTCTATATATGAAACTTCAAACCAAATACAATGCCAGTTTATTACCCCAAGGAGGGCAGTGTATAAAGTGAACTTGAAATGTATTAGAAAGCACACCAAGCGTATATAGAAGAGAGACTAGCAACCGACATAATCAGAATGTATGACATGAAAACATGCAACTTTTTGTCAGAAGGCATAGATGAAAGTTGTCTAACAGCCTGATCAGATACGCTACTTATATATGTGGGTGTGTTGTGAAATGCTGCTTCGGTAATGATAACAGCATAGAATTCTTTTATAACATTTTGAATGTAAATTTTCACGGTAGCTTGTAAATATACATAGTAGCCAAGCATTTTGATTTTTTTTTTTACTAGATTTTTATTGATATAACAAAGCTAAACCTAAATCCAACTAAGTCTTTAGCACTGCTTTCGGTGACTTTGGGCAACGTTGAACTGAGCTGTTTAAAACAGTCAAATGAGGAAAAAGATATTTAATGCAATAACATGATCACTTTAAGGAATAATGGCAACATAAGACATGAAGTCATGGTCAAATAGAATGGGAAAGTAAGATTAAGATAAAGAAAATTTTTGGATCACTGACTAAGACTAAAATGGAAAAAGTAATTTTTTAACCTGGTTGAGAAGTAGAGCAATTTTTAACTTGTCGATCCTCCAAAAGTTTTATTTTCTAGTAAGTTATGTCTTTCACTGGTAGCAGATGAAATTTAGTCTGTTTAGAGCTTCTGTTTTTCTGGAAGCTTGTATTAAATATTAACTTAATACAGCCATATCACAACTGTAAATTATTAAACCTACTATAGTAATTCAAACATCTTATTCTTTCCAGCTGAATAAAATCCTAATTCTAAAGACTGCTGTAATGAAGCATGATATATTTGCATTTCAAAACAACAATAATGACAGCAGTGAGAAGTATTTCATAATTCACTTTTTTTTGTAAAACCAGATATGGCTTTAATCTTTATTATAATGTCACCTGCTGCTGCCAATATGTTTAAACATCTTTCATAGTTTTCCGATATGCTCAAAAATTGTTATTCTCATGCATATCACCTGTAAAAATCAGTCCCAGCTTCACAGGGATGTGACACCCCATGCAAAGCTGAAGGCATTTTCTTAGCCTGTTTACTAAAGAAAAGTATTTTATTCAATCTGTCTGGCTGTCTGTTTCTAACAACTTTCTGGACCTGCTGGTTAATTTCAACTAATGCTAAATAAAGTTACAAGAAAAGGTCCAAGACAATTGCCACGTGCATATAGAGCAGAGACCCAAGTTAGGCATCCTCTGAAAGGGAGAGGGCAGAAGCCTGTTCACAGCTTATATATCAGGTTTGATGCTTATTTTAGTATCAACTGTCCCTCCAAAACCACACATTTTCTCTTATCTGATTAGCTTGTGCTTGGCTGCAGGCTAGCACTGATGTTGCTGTTTCTTGGCTACCATGAATATTGTGGAAAGATGAGAAGACTTGGGGAAGAGAAGGAACAGGATTTGATGGAAGAACTGGTTTGGTGACAAAATACATGAAGTCATACTTTTGATTGTTCTCACCTTTCAAAACCAGTTCAGTTTTCTTTTCTACTTTATTTTCAATGTTTTAAGTTCTAGTAGAATGAAAATTCTAAAATTTCCTTTGTTTGAATGTCTTTTATTCTTTAAATATAGAACAAAATCTTTAAAATAATGTATAGTTTGCGACTACAAAAGGAACAAAACAAACCAAAACAAAATAAAACAAAAAAACAACCAACCAACCAATCATGTAGAAAGTTCAATGATCAAATGTGAGTTTACTGCTGTTGAAAAAGATGCAGGGATCAAGCCCCTTCACATCCCTAGGTTCATTAAAAACATTGGCAAGCTTGCTTCTACTGTATGAGTATTCTTTTGTCTAGAACATGTAGATTTAGTGAGAATTTATTGCCAGTGACCAGCTAAGCGGCTACTCTGCAACAGCAGCACAGTGTCAAACCACTCATTTTCCTCTTCCATCCCTTATCCAGGACAGATCACATTTGTCTATAAGTATCATGTTCTCAAACAGACATTAATGTACCTTTTTACTCATCAGGATATACAAATATAGTCTTCTGCCTGACCTGGCTAACATCCGGCCAACTGAGATGGCAGGTAGGTACAGCTGACTCCACTTGAACATGTAGACCTTTGACATAGTCCTCCACAACATCCTTCTCTCTAGGTTGGAGAGATACAGATTTGAAGATGATTGATGAATAAACAAATGGTTTGATGGTCACATCCAGAGGGAAGTGGTCAATGGTACAACGTCCAGATAGTTATCGATGTCAAGTGGTGTCCCTCACAGGTCCATATTTGGACCACTATCAGTATCTTCACCAATGACATAGACAGTGCAATTGAGTTCACCTTCTGCAAGACTGCAGATGACGCCAAGCTGAGTGGAGAGGTTAACATGCCTGAGGGATGGGATGCCATCCAGGGGCAGCTGAACAAGCTGAAGAAGTGAGCCTATGCAAACTTCCTGAGGTTCAATTAGGCCAAGTGCAGGAGTTCAGGGCATTATGCTACTAATAAAGTATGTGACAACAACATAAAGTTGGGTAGCTAGTAGTATTTTCACAACCGTAGTCCTATTTGCCAGTGAAATCAACTGTCTAACGATTATGTAACAAGCCTTGATTGCATTTTGGGACACTTAATAATTTTTAATATGCAACCGGAAGTTCCATTTGTTTTCCAATTCTGTCAAATGATGAAAATTCATTGTACCTAATAGCTTGTTTGGATTTATTTAGTAAGAAAGATTTTATTTTGGGGGAGGTCTTAAAATACTCCTAAATTGCAAGCATAACTCTAAGTATTAACTTAAATATGAATCAAGGAGACATAGAATAAGAATCCAGGGATGACTTGGACATAGAAACCAAGAATAAAGACACTGTGGAGGTTTATCACAAAAATTTTGTCTGCTCCTCAGTTCTCCTGAGTCATATTTACTGTATTATAAGATATTTGTGAAGTAATACCTTGGATCACTCAAGTTCTGATATTTGCTGAGGTGAATTTTCAGGGTTTTTTTAAAAAATTGTCCATCGTAGTAACGTCAGAGTCAGTGAGCCCAAGAACAGATACAGTGCTTAAAGGAACTAATTAATTAAACAAGGTTGAATAGAGCAGCATGGAACAGAAGATATTTAAAGTACCTTTTTTCTCCTTGTTTCTGAACCACGGTGACTAATGTTTATTAAGTCCCCACAGTGAGATATTGAGAGATTTTTCTCAAGGTCTCGTGCTGTTTTAAAAGGAAACAATGGCTTGTGGTAAAGTCAACTCATGCTGAGATACATTAACTGCACCATGTTATCAGCTGATAATGGTGCTATTAACATGTTACCCACTGTGTATATTTGTGAATTAGGATGTTTCCTTGTTAATGGAATTGAGCCATTTTCTTTGAAAGGGCAAGAAGTGGGCATTTTGACACCGTTTTGGAGGCAAAGTGGGGAATATAGCCTCATTTATTGGGTTTGGCTTTTTTTCTGTATATATTACCATTTTATACTTCATTAAGTACATTTACTTTTATCCAGTTGTCTTGCTTTGAGGTTTCATTGAGACTTTCCAAGGATAATTCTTTCAAGGAAAGAAAAATATAGAAATATGTTATGTTGGAGAATAATTACCACATTAATTCTGAATGTTCCAAAAGGTCAATGATCTAACACAACAGCAAATAATGACACGTAGATAGCAAACTTGAAAGACAGTTGCTTAAGTATAGTAAAATTTTTTTCCCAGTTCGGTCACACTGGCCAGACTCTGAAGTATTGCAGAAATTCCACTTTCTTTATTAGTTAGAGAGAGTTGGAGATAAAAACAGTTCCTGTAAATTCAACATAATCAGCTATCCTTTCCAGCCACACGTTTGTTGCACATGACCAAAGAAAATAAAACGTACTCTTTCTAAAAGAAATAATTCAAATCACATTGCTGAGATTTTCATGCTATATTTGCTTCATGTTGAATCTGAGTCCATGGAATGAATAATGCCGTAATCATTGAAACAAATGACAACAAAATTATGTGATTAAATATGAACATTTTTTGTGCTTTTCCATGTAAGGAATACACATACTTACTGATCAATTTGTAATTACAAATAATACATTAGAAAAACCAATGCAATATTTTTCATCTATGATCAATTCATGAACTTGCAGTGAAGGCAAGTTAAAGCGCTTTCTAAAATTTGCCAGTGTAACAATCAAAGAAATAGCATTCCAGACTAGCAAACTGTGAAAGAAATCTGTTTATTCTAGATTTCGTAAGATAATGCACTTTTAGCTCTCTGTCTACTCACAGCTTCATACAGTTTCTTGAAAGTATTTCCAGAAGAAAATAAGTAAGTAGTCTTAATGAAACAGAAATAGGCACATCTTGCTTGAAGCTGTAAATTTGGGGGTTAATAATAAGGTTTTTGTCTTCTAATTTTATTATTCAAAGAGGGTAAAGACACACAAATCCAGACAATAATATGTGCTGCTATAAAGCATTATTATGTAGTCTATGTCATATCATAGAAGTTCTTCACATTTCAGTACCATAAACCTATAACCACAAATCCCAAATGCCTAGAACATTTTGCTTATTAATTATCGTATAAAGGTTTTGTTAATTAGCAGTAATTGATATTAAGAAAACGTTGGATTATCCTCCCTATTCTGCTATGCATATTCTTCAAGACCTCTTTCTTCATTCTCTTTTTGACTAAGCTCCTCAGGTATATTATGTATGTCATTAATTTTTCATCCGTCAGACTCATTTGTATTTTCAATATTTTTTTTTTAATTCAGACTCCTTTCTGTAGATTTGGATAGTAACAATTAAGGTGCAACTCATCTCAACACAAGCTCTTTAAATGCTCCTACAATGAAAATAAATCAAGAGAGAATATAACTTTCAGTGCATGCAGTAATATCTGAAGATCCTAAGTTTACGTGGAAGCCCTAAGTCTCCTTGGATCTCCTGAACAGCTGAATTGGAGATATGAAAACTGTCTTTGTACACATTAGGAAACTTCAGGTGAAGCCTTTTGGTTCTTTTCCCAACCCAAAGGGGCTTGACCTTAACTGTTCTTTATTTTTCCCAGATTACACCATTTAAGTGCAAGACAAGATCATCTTTCTTTCACATGCCCTTTCGCTGGTGGGTTGTTTTGTTGTTTGTTTTTTTTTTTTCCTTTTTTATCCTGAAGAGCTTTGCTGCAGTCTGTATAGTTCAGTCAATGCTTCATTCTACATATCAACATCGTATTACAGGAAATTCAGAATTGTGAGTAAAGCCCTGTGTAAGTTTATAGCCCCTTTTTAACATGTGACCCTTGAACTATCAAGCTCTATATGTTTTTCTGTGTAGTGAAGTGGTCCTACTCAAATTCCTCATGTTAAGCATAAGGGCATGTTTAGTGAACAACTCGTAATGACTTTATAAATATATAAATACATAGATAAACATTGCATAGTATATCTGTCCCTGGGAAAACACCTTACAACAAAGGGCTTACAGAGGAAGAAGGCCCTCGTGTAATATTGGTGCCAAGTTTGACCAAGGGAGGGAAGTTTGATCTTTGCAACCAAAACAACCAAGGGATGTTTTATGCAGATGACACAAGCACAGAAGAATTTGGAACTTTTCTGAGATTAGCACCAGTGTAGATCATACTGGGTTATAACACCTAACTGTGAGAGGCCTGCGCATCTGTAAGGGTTTCTAGCAATAGAGTAATAATCTAGGAACTATTTCAGAGTTAGCTGGTGATATCCCTTTCAGATACCCATCTATTTATATGTCCATCCATTTAAGCTCTTGGAAAGGTACCACTGTTTCTCTTTGCTTTACAGCATCTTGCCAAATGGATTTTAAATAGCATCTTTAGATACTGCTGTGGAACCGCTGCCATGACCATTCTTAGAGCTCATAGATGCTGAATGCAACACAAAATGATCTTTTAGATAAAAGTTAAAAGTTGGGTAGATAACTCAGATCTGGAAGTGGAATTGGGAAAATGGCCCAGAATGAGATAATATCACGGGTGACAGTAATAAAAAAGTCTAGTGACATCAATCACATATAGTTGAACTCAACTGGCAGTAATTTCACTAAATAGGTATTACTTCACAACCTACCTTTGCTTTTTCGTACATTGTGGTGATCTGGAAAAAAATGTTGGTTATTTATGCTTTTAAATGAAAGCCAGAGTACCATAACTGCAATGCTGGGGGTTTTTTGCTGAGTATCTCTTAACCTGTACAATTTCTTTTTCGTATCCCTTATATGGAAATCAATTTACCCAGCCAGGAAGAGGAAAACAGGAGTTACAGAAAGTTTTTAGTTGCCACCTTTGTTTGCTTTAATGTTTTCCTCTCCCTGTTTTCCCCACTCATAGCTGGCAATGAAATGGAATAATAAGACAGTATTTAGTACGAACTTATGCAATCATATTTCTAGTAAGTGGACTGAAGATTGCTTTCTTAGAAAAACCTTATGTCTAAATATGTTTATTTATAATAAACCAAAGAGCAGGAAAACACGTATTTAGTTTGAAATTGAAACAATATACTATTGTTTTCTAAATGTATGATGCTTGATAATTTCACTGTTAAATTTCATTATTAATTTATGCAGTTTATTAAGTTTAACTTGCATCTACAAATGAACTGATTTTACAGTTTGATTTGCAGCAGGGGGAGATGTGTTCATAATGAATATCTTAGTTGTGCTTTCCCCACATATTTTTGGTCAGAAAAATTACATTTACAGAACAATATCCTCTGAATAGAAGCAAACAAAAAAAAATTTCTCTTTGCATTTCCATTAAAAACAAAAGCAGTGAAATGATGAGAAACAATTATGTGCTTTAAATCTCAACGATTTAATAACTTATTTTGAGATACAAGTACTGCAATGCTAAAGCTGTTATGAAAGGAAGAATAAACGTAATGGCTTTTCTGATTATAGTCTTAAGGGCTGATGGGGGAGAAGAAATGGGAAGAAATGGGATCCACCTGTCTAAGAAGGGTGATTAACTAGGTTGACTAGGAGTTTCTTATCTCAACTAAGGAAAAACAACAACCGGTATGCAACTGGTCAACACAATGTATGTACTTAAAACACAGACTCCTTTAGATGGAAATCGTGATTTCACCTGATTTTCTTTCTTAAGGCCAGATTTTCTTAAAATCATCTGAAAATCTGAAGCTGAGAGTTAGCTGTGTCTGTGCATGTGTCTCAGTAGACTGCTAACAGCAAGACCATGGGGGTGAAGTGCAACATGGAGCCACAAATATCATGATTATTTTAATTATATTATGAATGTTTAGATGTATCTTTGTTTTGCTAGAGTTTTGAGAAGTAAATAATCAAGGTAACAGCAGGTCAGCCAAGCAGTTTATGTGATAACAGGTGAAATCTGGCAAAATGAACATTGTTTTATAATTTAGAAGCCGTGGTAATTAATGCTTGTATGAGAGTTTCTCTAGAAATACTATAAAAGACAACATGTACACAATTGGAAAGTGTAAGCACTGGCAAAGCTAACATGTGGTCTCTAAATCATATTCTTTGCAGTTAAAGCAAACAAACCCCCAAACAAACATTGCCCATGGCAGCGGGGTTGGAACTGGATGATCTTTAAGGTCCCTTCCAACCCTAACCATCACATGTTTGTGATCGTTTTTGTGTGTTGTGAAAAACTAAACCAACCAAAAATAAAAAAATTAACTTGTAGCCACATGATCATTAGATAATCGCTCTTTCAGATTAATATATTAAAGCAAAATTCCAAGCAAGTAAAGATTGGCTCCAGAAAAGACAAGTCTCACAGCCTAGCCCAGCCTGAGGTGCTGTAAAGTAAAAAGTCTGCAGCTCTCACTACCAATGACAATAATGTATTTACAGTACTCTGGCTATTTTTTTAACTGAAAAGATTTATTAAAAAAATTGACAGTGTTGTTCATAATTTCCAAATTTAGACAGAATCATTTAATCCGTCATTTGCCTTCTGGGAAGTAGGTGTCATGGTAGAGGTTTTCACATTGTGGGTTTCCTAGGACATTTTGTAGTACAATGACATTACCTAAACCCAAAATCTATAAATGTAACAACTTAACAAAAAACATCTTAAACAGTAAAAAGTACATGTTGACTATGTTCCTTTTTTGAAGTGTTTGTTCTTGTTCTTATAAACCCGATGAAAACAGGACCGGTATGGGAAACGATAAATGATTCATTAATTTTGTTAAATAAAGATTAATTATGCAATAATATGTCATATATTGGAAATAGGAAAATACCACTTTTCTTGAAGTATATTTCTGCTATATCTAGAACTCTTATGAATGATTAATATTGTTTATTGTTGATACCATCTGTGAAGGGTATTTGTCTGATCTTTTCTATTTTTCTATCTTTTATTTTAACAAGTATCACATGGGCCAATGAAGGTCCCATTAAATCCAGAAAGCCTTTGTCTACATTTGTGATTCTGTTTGGAACTTATTGTTTCACAATGAAACAGTGAACACTGAAAAACTGGCAAATCTTCTAAAGCCAGGGACTGGGTCCAACCCTACCTAAAAAAATGAGGATGCTCGTTTCTTTAGGTAACACTGCAAGATTCATTCCATGTTGATGATCTTAAAGGTCTTAAAGGAAAATATTCAGGGCAAGTATTACTAGGCATTTTTTTAGTGTTGTGCTTTCAACTCTGTGTCTGCTTTTGGCTGTTATCAGAGCAAGGTAGAATTAGATATACCTCGTGCAGCTATCCTGATTTTCTATGTTACTTACCACAGAAAAGCAGATATACCTAATTTATAATCATATCTAGTTATTTGCCTGAAACTAGATGTGCAGTAAACTAAAAAAAAAAAATAAAAAATAATCCCGCTGGTGTATAATTTTTCTTCCAACTGATTTATGCAGTTGTTGTACCTTCTTCCCTGTTACGCCCTTCCAAACTGAAATTTCATTTTACTTTTGTCTAAATAAAATTTCATGTATTTCTACATTTTGCATGTGATATCTCATGTGCTTAATTCATATTCTTAATCTATTTGAACATATTTCAAATTCTAGAGCAAGATTGTTTCTGCTAAGTTTCAAAAAACTAACAGTGATTAGTATAGTGTCATATCTCCAGATTCACATAAAATCAGTTCATTAAAATTTCTCCTCTGCGAATGAAGAACTGATCCTCTGATAATTTCCAGCTCTTCTAAATTAGCTTTGTTTTTCAAAAGTCTGCTTGGAATCTTACATAAAACCATCCTCTGAACAGTCATCATTTTTAATATAGCCCAAAGAATACATTTATTTATATATTTTTCTGTTCATAATGGTTCCCAAGTATACCTGCTGGGTTTTTGTTTTCTACAACAGGAGTATTTCTCAGCCTCGGTGTTGCTAATTGTGTATGATCTACGAACTTCTACAATCTGTACGGAATTTTAGTCGACCACTTTCTGCTGATGTATCTACTCAAACCTTAAAAAACACACCAGTGTAAAACACCAGTACAAATAACAAAGAAATGTGACATGTTTAGACATATTTTAAAGGTACTTTCTTTCTGATAACATTAATAATTTAAAATTTTTGGGCTTATTTACCTATGGATAAAACTCAGCTCTATGTGTGGGGCAAGCAGAGGGTGAAACTAAAATAAAATATAATGTCAACAATGTTCTTTCCCAAGAAACCTGGTCCTGCTATTAGAGCTCCTGAATACAATCTTTGTAGCAAAATTTTTACCAAAAGTGAAAATCTTGTAGGCATTTCTCATCTTATGCTGTCTTAGTGGGCTATCTGAAATTGTTTTCAGATGGAAGATTCCAGATAGAAGATTAATGAGACTCTATGGACAATGCAATGTGTCCTCAAGAAACAAAATCAGTCCCAAGAATTACACAGGCAGCTATTCTCCTCATCCCTCCAAAATATTTTTTTGACTGGGAAAGAGCGTGATATCAAAGCAGTTGAGATGAAACAGAACAATGACAAATTTAGAACAACCATGAAGACATTAGAGAAGGTCGCTGGGTAACATGGACCTAAGACATTAGAATAGTGAACAGTATGAAGTTATAGAACTAGAGCTGCATGGGTGCATAAAAGAGGAAAGAAAAAGACTTTGACTACAAATCAGGAAGATATTGATGAAATTTGGTCTAAAGGGTTAAGAAAAAAAAAAGTCAGGCCGTTCAGAATGAGAGTGGAGGGGAGAATTAACAAACAAAGAGAACAGATATCATCAGGATGGACGCAATGAGGTATCGTGGTGATGGTCCTGTAGAGCTGCGCTGTCAGGAGGGGCCCGGGAAGACATGCGGCCGACTCAATATGAGTGGTAAAGCAAGCTCCAGTGTTTATTTGGATAGCTCAGATATTTATACACTTATTGTAAATTATGCCTACTTGTCACACACTAATTGGCTAGGCTTCTAAAGATTACATGTTCATACACCTCCTACTTGCAGTTTCTGCTTCAAGGTTCTTCAACATTCCAGAAGGACACTCTCCCTCTCTCCTTGTTTATCATTCTTGCAGGGTCTGTGTGACCTTGGCTCTTCTTCCTTGTCAGCGTAACTTGCAGTTCTCACTGAGGCCTACTGTGGCTAAAATCCTACTTATGCTAAACACTGAGGCTAACAAGAGGATTGCTTGTACAATGCTTCCATGGATCCATGGCCCTGCTCCCGCAGCCATTCTGCAACACTGCGCTGCTGAAACTTATCACTTATCACTGATTACAAAAATTTAATGAAAAAAAATCCTGTATGATCCAGGTGTTACATTAAAGAATGAGCTATAAAGGACAAGTCAAGTTTAAGAACTTCAGAAGTGTTATTTTAGTATAACTGTTGAATTTTACAGAAACTGGATATTTTATTTGTTGGTTTTTTTGTGAGGAAATGAAAGTGTGCAGAAATTAAGGAAAATTTGAATATCATAACATTCAAACAGATTTCATTACAATGTGGTGGCTGTTGAGAAGCAGAACTTCTCTGTTGTGCCTCATTGTGTATCACATTAAGGAAGTGATGGCTGGAATTCATTTTATAAATGGGTAGGTAGCAATGGTCAATCAATTCCTTGCACTGCTTGATTGTATATATGCCTCTGTGACATCGTTCATACATAATTTTACTAGCAAATGATGGCAAACTCCAGAGGCTGTTCATTTGGTTTTTTTCTTTTCTTCTTTTTCCTTTCTTCACAAAAAAGAACAAGTTTCAAAACCTAAATGATAATGTTCTACTTTTTGTTCGTTCAAGATAATAGGAAGAGCTAAAGAAGCTAAACAATCATGTAATAGCCAAAAGCATAGACTAACTTTCAAGACTGGACCCCTGGCAGTGTCCACCCATCACGGTGTAATATTATTATTAGTTTAAACATGTACCTTGTAAATAACTTCCTTAATGGCAGTGCTCTATATTACTGTAGCTACAGTGTGTCACTCTTTTGTAGAGAACCCTGAAAGTTTTTTGCCTACTAATTTGAATTATATCAATTGTCTACTCAATGAAAATGTATTTAATCAAATAACACTAAAGTAATTTGACTTGAAGACATTATGTACCAAAAAAAATGCCTAAGAATTCCATGTCCATGAATTATGAAAGTATTTTCTGATAATTCTCCTCAGACAGTTGGCAATTTGCTTCTCCAAAAAATGCGATGCGTGTATGATTTCAAGAAATAGGAATTTAGTTGTGCTACATTCACTTTTAAATTCTAGATCTGTCAAGTCCTTTTCTACAGCGGTGCTAGTGTGTCAGTCGTATTTCTGTTTATTTCCACAGTATGGTTTAAACCTGAGAACTTTTACATGCCTAAGTTAAAACTTCCCTGTTTCAAGGTAAAACCACAACATATTCCTGGAATCGTTTCTTCTACCTCATTGTTTCTCTATGTGGTTTATTCTTTTGTTTGTGCATCTTTCATACAAGAATTTAAAACACAATTACATAAGATATTCACTGAGATCTGAGTACAGATAATGGGAAAGAATAAAACTCTGCCCCTTTTTCCTCTGTTCTTGAGGCAGGATAACTGGTGCTCATCTCTCATTCTCAAATCCTTCAAGGTATCTTTGCCACCTGCTCTCTATGGACTTGAAAAGCTTTATCCCTAGTAGCAGTACAAACTTTTTTGGCCTTTCTATGTTTTTTTTCCCCATCTTATGCCCTTCTTATCCCAATCTTATTACAGCTTTACTAAGGGCGATGTATTTGTTATTGTTTAAGACAGAAAAACAGTGTTCAGAGTTGCCTTGCAGCAGGTTTGTAATATTCCCAATAATTAGGTCATGGGAATTGAGACAGAAGAGATGGATCTTTGCAGCCTAGAGGGAAATCTGCTCCAGCCTGATTGATTCCCAAGTTTTGTCATGGAAAACTTGTCATTTGATGATTAGTGCCCAAAATTCTCTCGTGCCAAACAGCACTGTTTGTTCATAAAACATGTTACAATTGTCTCTCCCCAAGGCTCAGTAGAATAAACTATGTGACGATGGAAAGTTGCTGAGAGTATCAGCACTTGCAGTCAGTATGAGTTAATGGGCAACAAAATTTAGAAATGCTGTATCTAATAAAGAAAAAGAAACATATTCAAGTTTTTCTTGTCCTGGGCATGGAGGTGGAGCAGAAAGCCTCTAGCCAATACCTGTATGTGTATGTATGTGTATACACACAGTCTATATATATCTATGTATTATTTATAGTGTATTATACTAAATAATAATGTTGAGATCTGCTTGAAATACATTTTGATCTATTTGAAATACAAAATAGATCTGCAAGTTGTGCCTATGTACTTTATACATGTATATATTAATGTAACCCTAGTGATCTTACAGGCTGAGGAAGTTCCAATATTACAAACCTCAGCCAGGCAGAAACAACTCAAAAAAACATTTCAAATCATGACTTGGGCACAAATTGATGACTTGAATAAGTAATTGTTGAATATTTCCTTCAGTTTGCTGCACGCCACCATATAAAAATAGAATTTTATATAGTAAAATAACAAATAAAAAAAATATTTTCCCTGGTATTATATATTATAGCCTAGGGCCTTTTCAAGTTATTCAAAGTATCCTTCTTCTTATGAATTTATTCACATAAATTTGGGAGAAAAGTTCAGGAAGTTAACTATGCTGAAAATTCTTTTGTCTAATTTTTATTATTGTTTTTCAAATTCACATATTAAAAAGTCTTCAAAAATTCCCTTCATACATGTAGTTAGGTTTCTAGACGCTACTCAGCACTAGTGTCTAGAAAGGCTTCCAGAGAGTACAAGCATAGAACATATAGCCTTTCCAGCAAAAACCGGGAAAATGCAGTGATAAGATGAGAAGAGAGACACCAGGAACATAAACACAAATCAGAAATGGTCACTGCAAGAATGCAGCTTTGAGAGTTCTATAGAACTGGTTTTATTCCATAGGAAAGAGCAGAAAGAAATCATCCTGTATATGGATGAAACCTCAAAGGATTAAATGCAGTTATAGCACCATCATGAGCAAAGGAAGAACAGAAAGAAAAGAATTTCACCAACAGTCTGTCCTCTGGCCAGGGATGCTGAACCTGATCAAAGCTACCCTGTCCCCTCCTTCTCCTTCAGCAAAGAGAGGAGAGTTTAGTATATTTTGCATGTGAAACTCAGCAGTCAGCTTTAAAATTACTTCAAATATAACTGGGTTAAGGAAAACAGAATTTTAAAGAGCTACCTGTGCGTGTGTTTTTTGCTCCAGCTTTCCGGCATAACAAGGCAGTTGACTCCCAAGACTGAGTAAACTTGGATACAAGTGTGAACACAAAATTTTTACTTCAGTATAACAGGTTATACACTGGATTTTTATTAGGTAATTCTGATATTAGCATCTGAGTTCAGGTTGTTCTGTTACTCTCGCAGCAAGGGATTAAGGTCTGAAATAATATCTACTTGCATTAAGAATACGAAAGATGATATAAGATTAAAAAGTTGATTTATATATGTGCTAAAATTAAAAAAAAAAAAAATCATTAAGAGATTAAGAACTTGATTTAAGGGAAACCAAATAGAGAACAAGGTAGGAACAAACTGATGTTAGTGCACATTCTGTTACAGATCATTCAAAAACAGGGCAGCAGGGACATGTGTGGATTTTGTCTATCAATGTCCCCAGTAACAGAAGCTATACGTGCCGAGAACTCAGTTCTGTGTGCTATACAGATGACAAATAGTTGTAAAATATGCCGGTAATAATAACAGGATGAAAGTTGAAAAGATTTCTTAAATAATTAGCAAAGGAAAAGCATGGAAGGCTCATCATATGCATCAACTGAATAACTTTGAACCCGTGATGTTTGCAATGCTATTATGTTTTGTAGAATCATCCTACAATTTGCACGGGTTCTTTTCTCCTAGATTACCATTTCCAGTTACAGTCACTTCTGGAATGACTAGGGGAGAACAAAAACATATTTTTAATGATGATTTCCCAAAATGGTTCTATTTCTTCCTCTATTAAAGGCTTGGTATTTTTCCCTATTGGGTGTTAAAAGAGAGATAGTGAGTAGCTATACCATGCATATCATCTTATTAAACTGATAATCCACATCTGCTGTACAGGATGGAAATCAACAGCAGGAGGCCGTATGTAATGGGATTTTGCAGATTATAGTGAATGACAGACAAAACGACCCCCAGCCTACACAGTAACCCATAGGATACCATCAGAAACCTTGTTTTTTTCCAATTTTGCTGATTTGGGTAATTCAGGACTCAGTTGTTCATGCCGAAGTGTTGGGAAAGACCTGTCACAACTAGTTCTGTCCCCTGTATAGGTTTCGAAGGGAGAAATTCCTAATTCCTAATTCCAATTTCTTTTAATTGCTTTACATTTAAATGTTTCTACCAATTCAGTATTCTGAAATTATATTACTGGGCCACAATTAAATATGATAGAATAGGCTTGTTTGTTACTAACTACTCAGGAGAAAGAAAATCACTGTCATTTACAAATTATCCAAAAATCTGTAAATATCTGTAAATCTGTATCCACTGAATATACTTACCTTGTCAATTCTGTATCTTTCCTATGCAAATCAGTGTTCCAGTCACATAGCATAACATAATGCTGTTACATGGTTGATGACAGAGAACCTGATAATTATTTTATCACTCCCATTTTTATACTAAAAAAAGTTAATGCCCAAGCAAACCCACATGTGACAAGAAAATTAAACAAAGAAGATATAATTTAAATAAAAAGCAATCTTTTCCCATGCAATTATTTATAATAAAAATGTATTATTTATTTAAATCAAAATATTTTCCAGCTGTAAATTAAATGTTTGTTGCCTTTAACTGATAAGAGTTTTACAAATGAAATGTAAATGAGTATGGCTCATAAGAAAGCCAATGTGGTTTACCCACAGCAATAGCAGCAACCGTCATGAATATCATTTATCATCTGTCAGCACAATACACTGTATATACAAACTGCTACTCAACAACAATACATTTACCCTGACAAAGTTCTTTTTCACATGAAAAGTAATCCATTACATACAACAAACCTAGGTTACAAAAAAACCACCCCCCCATTTAAGACAGAAAAATATATAAAACATTTCTCTGCTGAGGTTCTGACTTGCTTATACCTGATTCTGTCTTTTAACTTCCTTTGTTTTAAACCCTTTTTTTAACTGTGTAACAGAGAAATTGAATGTTGTTTCAGGTTCATTTAAGTCATTGTCAGAATCCCATTTATTCAAAAGAAGCCAGTACATAGCCAAAAAAATACATGTGTTTCTCATATGCTTATAGCACTGATACAAAACCAATCTGAATTAAAGTAAATATTATTTTTTTGGTTACTGTAGTTATCAGAAGATATTGACAAAATGAGCTAAGCAAATAAACCATGTCTATGTTGCATAGACAGTGTAATAAATATAACACTTTTGTCACATTATTAAAAATATTTTGCTTATGCTACAAGAATAACAGTCATTAAACTCACACCTTAAAAATAATAAAGTCTTAGAAACAGAATTTTTTCAATCTTCAGAACTGGTATGCAGTATCCCATAACACTTCATTTTTTTCCTTGATTATTCTTGGAAGCATTCACTGAGGAAGCCTTATTTTCTGTATTCCTTCTACATGTGAAAAAAAATATGAGAGACATTGAATTGTTTTAACACAATTTCTTTCAGCTTCCATTTCACTGATTCCATCTGCTGTATTCCCTTTATACCTGAAGAAATAACTTTACAGGTTCCAAAGAATTAGTGAAGAAATACTAATATTGTGAGTATAAATTGAAGAATAAGAATATTACAGTCTATGTATTCATCCCTTCAGAACATGAGGCACTATTTGAGTGACACGTATTTTTAAGTAGAAAAAAATACCCAAGAATTGCATTTTTGTTCTGATATTCCGTCTCACTTAGTGCAGTGTCTGTCTCTTTTCTTTTCCCTATTTTTCCTCTCCCCCAGCCATAAGCTTTAACTTCTGTACCTCATAGGAGAAAACAACTTTTAACCCTTATGGCCCAGGATTTTCATAAGAGTAGAGGTATAAAGATAACCACTAACAAATGCTTTTTACCAGTTATGACTTTCTTTTGTTTTGATACTGTCAAAATGATGAACTTGTTTTAACGACTTTCCATCAGAAACTATTAGTCCTGTGAGGTTTTCACAGAAGATACAAGGGATTTTTCCCTACTGGCTACTCTATTAGAAGAAATTTATACTACTTCTTCCTTATATTCCTTCCAAGCTGCCTTGGCTCTGACAGTTAGTAAACTTCAGTCTGAGTCTGACTTTTGCTTATGAATGTCAGAAATGGAAGCAAAGCACAGAATAATCTGTTCCTTAAAAAAAGTATCTGCTTGACACTATGAGTTTTGTTGCTTCCCAAGAACTTTTTCACAAATTTGTAAAGGTTTCATCTAGAACTCTGTTGTAGGGTGATAATAATCAATTCTAAAATGTTTTGAAACATATTTATGATTCAAATTATAATAATAACTTTTTAAAAATACTCATACAATTTCTGACCAGCTTTAGTACTGAATTTCTTATTTCTGAGCAGCTTGACACTTGAACTCCCAGTAGAGTTGCTTATTTCTGCAGCAAGAGCTTTTAACCATCCAAAAATTGCTGTTAATAGGACAGGAAAGACACGGGAGATAATGTCCTGATCTAATTGTTTCTTCAATGGTTAGTTTCAGCCCAAATATGTACAACAGGAGTGAACAGGTTTATCGATATCCCAGGAGTGCTACCTGCACTCATGTTACAGAGTACACACATTGAATAAGCTTTCAGGTTTCTTTCTATTATAGAATAGTAAAAAGCGGTGTGTGACACAGGTAGCTCTTAAATCCAGGAATCATATACTGCTTTGGAAGGGGAAAAAAAAAAAAAAAAAAAAAAAAAAAAAAAAAAAAAANAAAAAAAAAAAGGAAAATAAAGCTGATTCATCATTAATTTATACTTGTTTGTCTGCTTAGGGTTGAAATTCAGGAATGGTGCCAAAATTCCCTATCTCCATCCATTTTATTTAGTGGATGCTCCCTGAAAAGAGAATTTAGGTATGAAAAGAAACTTTAGGTGTGAAGGTAAGAACTTTAGGTATGAAAATCATGCTGTGACACTGACTCACCCTTCTCCCATGTTTGATACTGGTCTGGACAAGCAATTCTCATCTTTTCTAGTCTGAGCTTTTCTTCCAAATTTTACCTGTAACTGTCCATGTGGTGTGAATTGATCTTCAACTCAGTCCAGAGTGGTTGATCAGTCTTCCTAAATGAAGCTTTTTTATATCATTCCATAATAGGTTAGAGAGACCGTTAGTCATCTTTCCTTGATGTTTTGTCACAATATATTAACACATCTCAGCAAAATTCTAGTATGCTTAAAGAATGAAGAAGTCTTATGATTATTTTGTTGTAGTTATTGCACCTCATTAATTACAGGACAAGAACAGAAAAAAAAAAAGAGGTGTAGCCTTTGTGAAAATGTAGATATACATAATCTGAATAAATATTTCCCTATTTGAATGTTTGTGTTAACTTTTTCAGTTGGTCTATAAAGAGAAGACTGCAAAATATGAAATTTTCGTTTTGTACAGCATAATATTTTCCTACTGTTGTGTTTTCCTTATACAGTAGCATTAATTACTATTGTGGGTTGCTTTTTTCCTACATCCATAGCTATGTTATCATGATTTCACGTATCATGCTGGATCCCAAGAGATCTGACAGTTTAGAATAGTTAATGATCTGTTTCATAATTATCCAGAACTGAATACTGTGTATGTTGGCATATTGAAATAAATTTACATATCCAGAAGGTAGGAGGGCCATATGTTTAGGTTTTCTACCTAGAGGCACATCCTGATGGAATTTCTTACATTTGCTCTATTATCTTAGAGTTTTGGTTTTATAGGTAGATTAGACACATTGCATTTAACCTTGTCTCAGTGTACCCTCATTTTAATCATCTTCTGGTCTCCACACCTTCATTTTCCCTCTCTTGAGCTTGCAAGAGGTGTTCACAGGAGGGAACTGCACGTACATCAAGTCAGAAGCAGAGATTCAAGCTGCATGGCAAACTTGATGTTTCAAAGCTCAACTTAGAAAATATTATTGGAGACTACACTTTATGGTGGTTTTGACAAGAGTTTGGATCTTCTGAAACAGGAGCAGCTGGGGAAGATGAATAAGATACTGGTAAATATACTAGCTGCCATCACTGCATACCAAGGACAAAATTGTGTAGGTGTGCTAACTGGAAATCCAAGACATTCTGACTGCTCAATGGCTGAAGTAAGACTTTCTCCCCACAGAACCAGCACTATTATTCAGTTAAGTAGAAGTGACATTTATTTGGACCTCAACAGACAAAGCAACCTTGAACTTTTAATGGCTTCATCACAAACGTACTGAAAGTGGTTTTAATGCAGTGTATGAACTGCATGCTCAGTTTGAGGGTTTGACGCAAACTACAAAGAAAAATAATGAAAGAACAAAGAAATTATTTAAGGGTTCAAGGAATATCACCTCTTATTTATACCTCTACTGTGCTGTATATTGTGCTACAGAAAACAAACCATGTAATTATCCAGCCTGGACTTAAACACTTCCAGGGATGGGGCATCAACAACTTCCCTGGGCAACCTGTTAGAGTGCCTCACCAGTGCCTCACCACCCTCACAGCAAAGAACTTCTTCCTAATATCTAATCTAAATCTCCCCTCTTCCAATTTAAAACCATTACCCCTTGTCCTGTCACTAAACTTCCTGACAAAGAGTCCCTCTCCAGCTTTCCTTGAGCTCCCTTCAAATCCTGGAAGGCTGCTATCAGGTCTCCATGGAGCCTTCTCCAGGCTGAACAGCCCCAGCTCTCTCAGCCTGTCCTCACAGCAGAGGTGCTCCAGCCCTCTGATCATCTTGGTGGCCCTGCGCTGGACCTGTTCCAACAGTTTGATGTCCTTTCTATGTTGAGGACTCCAGAACTGGACACAGTACTCCAGGTGGGGTCTCACAAGTGCAGAGTGGAGGGAGAATCTGGTGTCTAAAGCAGAATTGCCTATGGAATACAGAGGAACAAGGAATTTATCTCACTTTTTTTTTTTTTAATTAATTAAGAATTAAGCCATATCTGAAACTGTGAAGGAGTGTACCTTCTCTATTTTATTTATATGTTTTCACCCACTCAAATTATGCCATTATGAAAACCAGCATTCCTATCTCTAATATTTAAGCAGTAAGCACTTGAAGGCTAGAGTAAGGCTAGAACCTTCTCTTTCTGTTTACCTACAAAGTTTGGTTCCCACTTAGGACACCTCATAAATAAATTATGATTTTGATGTTAAATATTGATATTTTCAGTTGCTTGTTCAAAACCGTGACTAGTAAATGTGGCAGGAGGTTTTCACTGTCCTTAAAGGGCTGCACTGCTGGGATGCATTACTCTTGACATTCCCCTGTCTAATTATTTGCTGGAAATGTACGCAAGCAGCCTAAATATTTTGGATTGGGTTTTTAATCAGTAGACTTTTTAAATATTTCAACCTACAAGTTTTAATTTCTCAGCTGACATGTTCGATACAGTATGTCACCCCAAAATGCAACGGTGGGATACAGTATGCCAAGTAATAAGGTAAGAGATAGTTGATACAATATTTTATTCCATCCCAAACAATTGCTATCATCCTGGGTGATATCAAAGGTTATACTCGCAAATTTTATGAAATGTCTTTGAAGTTCCTTATGACAGTGAATTTGAACACCAAATGTCGAACAGATATACTTTTAAATTATGCAGAAAACATGTAAAATCTGATTTCTAAAAATGGTCTCTCAAAGGTGAGTAAACAAAAATAATCACATTTAGTGTGACATATTTATAAAACACCCTTTTCAGTCTAAGTATTTCACAGCTGTGTACTTTTAACACTGGCGAAACTTACATGTAAGAGCAAAAGGGTTAATTAAAAAATGGGCAATGAGAAGACTCATAGAATGCCTACTAATCTGATGAAAGATAACTTGAGGTCTTTACAGGTAAGAGTAATTTTAGCATCTGTCATAGAAATGACATTTATTTCCTTTTTCTGATATCAGCAGAAAAATAAATTATAATTACAATAATTATGTTAAATATAGTGTGCATAGTAAAAGACAGGAAAAATTTAATTTCTATATTAAGAAAGGAAAAATCCATGGTGAATCCTAAATTAAATCCTGCTTAATTTTTTGTTTGTTTGTCTTTAGTGGCTGTCATTAGTTAGACTGGAGAGCCATCTGCCTTACTTCAAAATATCACCACAAATCTGCAATTACTGATTTCTTTTGCTTGTTGTTCTCTATTTGTCAAGTACTATGTCTTTTTCTGTAGGTTTGTATTTTAGGTTTGAGAGCATTCAGGAATAATGTATGCTCTCAACAAGATGTGTACTGGCTTAGGCCAAGACTCTATCTTGATAAAAAGCCATATCCAAGGCAGAAGTTTCCACATGCACTGAATTTACTGCACATTTATGTTTTCCTATGTGCTGTGAGACCAATATATGACACTTGCTGTATAACATTCTCGAGGCAAAGAAATCATGCTTCAATCCTACTGAAGTGACTTCAGTGAGAGCCTTCAGTGGGTGATGAAGCAGGACCCTTTCAAACTAAGACCAATGCAATGTACGTATCTTTTTTAAATTGTGCTGAACAGTGTGAAAAATATTTTGTTCATTTTGCTTTATGCAAAAAAACACACTTTAAAATGATTCATTAATAGAGATTAGCAGCCCATTGATTTTAACTGAAGTTGAAAAAACTTGGAGTGTCCTCCTGGCAGTACTATAGTAAACCACATGTGTCAGAGTCAGGCAAATATTTATCTACACATAGAAGTTCTCAGCAGAAAAGTTGGTAAGTGACAGTTTCCAGTGTTTAACCTTATTTCAACACAGTTCTTCCTTTCCCTTCCCTTTTACTTCCCCAGGTGTTCTCCAGGGCTAGGTATTGGGACAAGTTCTGTTTAATATCTTTATCAATTATCTAGTTGAAGGCATTGAGTGCACTCTCCGTAAGTCTGCAGATGACACCAAGTTGGGCTGAAAAGTTGCTGTGCTTGAGAGTAGGAAGATTCTACAGAGGGATTGATGGGCTGAGGGATGAGATTGGATCAAATGGGATGAGATTTAACAAGGTGAAGTGCTAGGTCCTGCAGCTGGGTCACACCAACCCCATGAAGCACAACAGGCTTGGGTCCTCAAGTTTCACCAGGGGAGGTTTAGGATGGATATTAGAAAGAATTTGTTCACTGAAAGGGTTATTAGGCGTTGGAACAGCGAAGTGGCTGAGTTGCCATCCCTGGAGGCATTTAAAAGATGGGTAGATATGGTGTTCAGGGACATAGCTTAGTGGCAGACTTGTGCTAGGTTAACTGTGCATTCAATGATCTTAAAGGTCTTTTCCAGTCTCAACAATTCTAGAATTCTACTTCTCCAAAAATAGATTTTTATGTAAATTGTTCCTTTTTAAAGGTTCTGACAAAAAAGTATTCTTTCATCTTGCAGTTTTCTTTAGTTATAGCATAATCGCAGTGCTCAGATGGCACAAAGAAGTAACACCTAGCTGAAAAATTGAGTAGCTAAATTGGAGATTACAAGTTGATCTCTAGAATAGGACAGAAATCTGAATGAATAAACTTTATAAATTGCCATTATGCAAAGCTGGTTCCACCACAGGTTAAGTACTGTAATAATTTTGTCTTTACAGTATTAACTTTAGTATTGCCATCTCTTCATGATATTATGAATTTTCAATTCTTTCATTTCAGCATCATCATTATATTTTATTGTTATAGTTATTTTTCCATGAGTAATGACCCTAATTGGCCAAACAATGTATCTGTAGACCAATTGTGTATTTGTGAGGTTCAAGCTATTATCTACCATAGTAAACAATAATTATTTATTTATCAAAATGCATATAATTATTATGTAGTTAAATGTATTTAATTTTCATAAATGATAAATGTAGAAAAAAATATTGACTCATTTATCATTTATTACCTAGCAAGTAAATAACCTTGGGTAGTGGAAAGCAAAAAATACTTGTGGAAGAGTAGGATAATAACAGCTCTGCTTAGATTAAATTGCTACACATTTGAAATAGATTTTGATGCTTCATGATATTTTGCACAGGGTATATGCTCTTTATTCCTCTGTTTTCTTTAAAACAGTAACCATTTCTGAGTTTCAGTTTCTTATTCCAACTTTTAAACATCCTGAGATCTTCAGTGTCTCCTTGCCTTCAGTTCTGAAATAACCTGGAGTCAGTCTTGCTGCCAAGACCGTTCATGCGTTTTACATTAATAGTCAGTGAACAAAACCAGAAATGACCCTGGGACTCCCCAAACTGATGAATATTTAAGTATGTTAAATAAAAATTGAAACAGCTTCAGCAGGATGGATTCGCTTTTGCTTACAGAAAATAAAATTAATAAGGACAAAAATAGAGAAAGTGCCAATATTAATGGCAGCTGGAGTAAGACAGTGACAGCCAAAAAACTACACCAAATCAAGCTAAAAGACAGACTGCTGGGAGAAGAACAACTCATAAAAGTATATATTAAATTGCAAGTACACGGTACAACAAACTGGAGGAAGTTAATGTAATCTGTCATTGTAGGCCTAACGAAAATCTGAACATCACAGGAAAATATCATGACTGAAAAACAACATTAAAGTATACAGTGGATATATTGAATTTTCAGGGTAAGGTTTTAGTAGCAGGGGAAGCAACAGGGGTCAGCAGATTCCCTTGTGCCCCATAGAGCTAATCCAAGCCGGTTCCAAGATGGACCCACCACTGGCCAAGGCTGAGCCCATCAGCAAAAAAAGAAAGTGCCTCTGGGAAAACATAATTATGAAGGAGGAAAAAAAAACTTATGCAACAGCAATCAAGAGAGAGGAGTGAGAGAAAAGACTGCGTAGAAAGCAAGGTCTGTGAAGAAGGAAGGAAAGGAGGTGTTCCAGGCACCAGAGTAGAGATTCCCCTGCAGCCCCTGATAGATACCATCATGAGGCAGGTTGTCCCCCTGCAGCCCATGGAGGTTAATGGTGGGCCAGATACCCACCTGTAACCTGTGGAGGACACCTTTCCAGAGCAGGTGGATGCCTGAAGGAGTCTGTGAACCCATGGGAAGCCCACGCTGCAGCAGGGTCCTGGTAGGACCTGTGGAGAGAGGACCATATGCTGGTGCAGGTTTGCTGGTAGGACTTGTGACCCCATGGGGGATCTATGCTGGAGCAGCCTGTTCCTGAAGGACCGCACCATATTGAAAAGACACACACTGGGGCAGTGAATCCTGTGGTTATTAGGACTCCTAATAACCTAATTGGGCAGTGGTTATTAGGACTCACTTTGGAGAAGTTAATGGGGAATTGTCTCTTGTGGGTGGGACCCCACATTAGAGTAGGGGAAGAGTGTGAAGAGTCTTCCCCACAAGGTGGAAGGAGCATCAGGGACAATATGTTAGGAACTATCCCAACCCCCCTTCCTAGTCCCCCTGCACCACTGAAGAGAAGATGTAGAGAAAATCAAGGGTGAAGTTGAGTCAGGAGGAAGGGAGGGGTAGTGTGAATGTGTTTTAAGGTTTCCTTTTTATTTCTCATTATCCTCCTCTGATTTGATTGGTAATAAATTAAGAACAGCCTTGATGCTCTTTGAGCATTGCTCAGCTGGAACACTGCTACACCTTTCCAGCTAAAAATACAAAGCACAGCACTGTGGGGGAGGCTAGAGAGAAAGTTAACTTCATCCCAGCCAGGTCAAATATAGTCAGGAATTCAAAACAGGGTTTTTTGTGGCTATCTCTCATAACCATTTGCAGGATGAGTTTGCATGACAAAAAATGCAAATAAATCTTATTGGTAAATATGTTAGTTTGGAGTAGAAAATAAATTCTATTAGCAATAATATAGGTCATATATTTCTGTATTTAATATCTGTATTGATTTTTCATCCTTTTGTGAACAAGCTATTAAGATTGACGTACATTTTGGATGACTATTTGGGAAGAAAAGAGATTTAGAATATATTCTTTGGGCTGGGCGATCCTGTGATAAGGAAAATAAATAGATATGTATTTCAAAAGGACAAATTTTGAGGAACTGAGGGAACTAAACAGTAACATGGAATAAATTTACAATTTCTTTAAGTCAGAGTAGTAATAGCAGTTCTGAATGTGTTGGGGAAAATTGTAAAAAGAACTAAAGATCCAGTGCATAAAGAAACTGGTACATGAAGAAAGCTGTGTCTGACAGGTCAATAAACATAAGTACCACCAAATGGCAAGCTGATTTAGCTCTTGCAAGGTATGCAAAAACAAATAGCAGAAGACTCTTCAATTATAAAGATAAAAAAGAGAAGAGTAAGGCCATTTAGACTGAGGACTGAAATTAAGAACAATTTTAGTAAAATCAAATCAATATTTAGCCGTTCTTTTGTAAAAGTGAGTGGTGGAAAATTGAATAACACCCGTTCTGAAGATGCATCTTGTTCAGCTCATACTGATGTTCTCCTTTATTACTTAATAAACTTTGGAATCAGGTAGCTCTATTTCTGCACGTAGTGTCAGCCAATATCAATATCTTCATTAATCCATACAAAATTTTCAGATATTTTAGGAGATTGCTTGTTCATTTGCAACTTCTAAATATTCTGCACTAAACAAATTTTATTTAAATATCTTTATAGAAATGCATTTAATCTCTCACGGCAACTTTAAGCATTCCAGCAACAAAAATAGATATTTGACACAAACTTTTCAAGTCTCCCGATCTCCAAAATTCAAAATCCAGACACATTAAATTCATGTTGTTTAATATTTAATATTTGTGATCTGGTTTTTGTAGTCTTTCACAGAGTGATTTGGAGTTGGAAGGAACCTCTATATTTATATGGTATTTATTTACCAAATATCAGCCTAATGTGGCTTTAATTTTAGTTATCTCTGAATCTCTTCCATCATTTTTTTCACAACCTGTATTCAAATTTAATTCTTCACTAAACAGGGGCTGCGTGCAAGCGAGTAGATAGCATCATAGAGTCATAGAATGGCTTGGGTTGGAAAAGATCTTAAATATCATCGAGTTCCAACCCCCCTGCTATGGGCAGGGAATTATGAGCATATACAGTGTGTTTTGTTCTAGTAAACGAAGCCTGAAATAAATTAATCTGCAATATTATCAGGTGCACCCAAAGCCTATATGGTTATAGCAGCACAGTTCTTTAGCTGTATAAAGCAAGATGTAACACAATTCAGCAGCCTTATAAAAACAACCCACCAAACAAAACAAAACCAACATATTAAAAAAAAAAAAAAAAAGCCAAACAAAACAAACAGAAAAACTTCACTCAGTATCAGATTATTACATTCTAAAACATTAGGACTGTCTGACAACCCGCAGTAGCAAGTGTTCATTGTTTCCCAGAGAAAAATGTTAAGAGCAAATTCCAGGCTAGAAATGAGAAAATTAGAAGCTGTAATATTGAATAAAAAGAAATGATAGCAAAGCATTAAGGAACATAATGCCAAGATCTTCAACACTCTTTTCTCCTGAATAGATTTTTAATTGGATTTGCATCTTTATTGGAGAGCAGCAAAATTAAGTGAACACTAGACATATGACTGCACATTTGACCATATTGGAACATACACTTCTAATTAGAACTTTGTTTCATTCAGTAACAGTGAAGTGTCTTCCTTGTTATTACCTATTCTTCTATTATTTCCTCCAAATTTCAAAATGCAGATCTTTCCAAGTCACTGAAAATATTTGCAAACACTTCAGACTTAATTCTGCTGTCTACCAAATATTATCTGTTGTTGTTTTGTTTCCCTTCAAAAAATATTCATTTACAAATAATATTCAATTGCAAACCCAATATAATTTACCAAAATATGAAAAATACAGTAATGAATTTCCCAAGACAAGTTCTCAGTAGGGTTTGGCACACCTCAGTAAGAAAACAGTTAATTTGAAGAAAAAAATCTGGCGATAATAAGTGAGTCTGGCTGAGATAGAGTTAAGATTGAGAATGTTAGCCATTAGCTGAAGAAAATGGACCAGGACACACACTGAGGAGGCTGGTCTTGTGCTGCAAGAGACAACAAGGTTTTAATGTCATCTCCTTGTGAACTTCCCTGAGCAGAAAGCTAGAAATCTTGAGGAGTCTCTGTGCCAGCACTTTTAAAGCTCACAAGTTACTGAAATAACAAGGAACATGACATGCATAAGAATCACAGAGTAATATGGGTTTGGAAGGGACCTCTGGAGATCATCTAGTCCAAACCCCCTCCCAGGGCAGAGTCACTCAGAGCATCTTACACAGGACTGTGTCCAGGCGGGTTTTGAATGTCTCCAGAAACCAAGACTCCACCACCTCTCTGGGTAGCCTGTTCCAGGGCTCTGTCACCCTCAAAGGAAAGAAGTTCCTCCTCACTTTTAGATGGAGCTTCCTATGTTGAAGTTTGTGCTTGTGACTTCTTGTCCTATCACTGGGCACCACTGAAAAAAGACTGGCCCCGTCCTCCTGACACCCACCCTTTAAGTATTTATAGGTGTTGATCAGATCCCCCCTCAGCCTTCTCTTCTTCAGACTAAAAAGACACAAGTCCCTCAGCCTTTCCTCATCAGAGAGATGTTCTATTTCCCTAAAACAGAAACACTTCTTACACAAATCCTCACTGTTTTCCAAACATGCAGATAGTTTACCTTTCTGTTTAGTTTAATAAGACAATCAATCTTTTTAAAGGTAATAGAAAATTCTCTTAACACCACATTTAAAATTTTGTATACAGTGGCAAAAGAGAACAAAAAGGAAGGAAAGGCGAAATACATTTCCACATGTGGAAAAAACTAAATCATAACATTTAGATATTGTACATCCTGAAAAGTATTTCCACTGTACCTCATCAAAGACAGCACAACTGTTAGAGGAAGTATGAATTATATATTATACACTTTCATTAGTTATATTCTGTCATAAAGACTAACTTTCTGAGAAAAAATTGGAAAGTCATATAGTAAGTGTAATCTATACTAAATATCATAAGACCGTGGCACTGCAAAGGTTAATAAAATAAAGTTTGTTTAAATCCTGGTTTTCAGTGAACCACGGCTCCTCAAAATTCTCAGTCCCAAAGGGTCATCAGAATGATATATTGTTCATTGTTATGTCAGCATGCTGCATTATGCAAGGAAATACAATGTTCTTTTTTAATGGGGTGTAACAACAGGTCATCCCAAGAAAGGTGCTTCAAGTCAAGGAATTCAGAAAATTCATGGTTCACTGAAAGTAGTCATTAAAAATATTCCCATTTTCTTTTATAAAGCGAAAAGAACTGAAAGAGTTTAACGTAAAAACGTTTATTTTCCCCTTTCTTTCCCCATAGATACCTTCTGCACTGGATTAGGAAAATCAGTAGATGCTCTGTGTTTTTTATTCATATTTCAATGATTTTTTTCCATTAGTTTTGTCTGCTTTCTATTTTAGGATTTCATGATGATTAAAGAATGCTCTCTGTGAATATTTTTAAACCCTATTACTTCTGATTTTGTCTATTTTTATAATCATATACTCAAGAATATATTGATGCCTAGAATATGGACGGCTTAATGCATTTACAAGGATTTTCCATTAACCATAAAAAATGAATCTCAAGCAATTAATAAGGGAGTGTAGATATCAGAGAAACCATTTTGTGTAAGAATTCATTTCTTGTTCAAATATTTAAATTTCAATACAATTTTGAAAAGTATTCTATGGTGTGACCTGTTTTTTCTAAAGTCCAGCTAAAAGAAGTGGAAGGAGGTTTTGTTAATCTAGTATAACCTTCAAGGATTATCTAATATACTATTATATTACTGCCAGTCGTATTTCCTTTAAGGAAACTGTTTGATGCCTTAAGAAGAAGTATGTTCATTAAAAGAAGAGCTTAGTATACGTAATCATACAACCATGTATTTTCATAAGATTTATTTTACACTGAAGTGGAGGACATGCATAGGACTGACATTCCTGTGGGCTCTAAACATCTAAACTGCTCTTTCTGTCTTTGAAAACTCCACCATAACTTTTAGTTGCAGTGCATTTTTCCTGTCCTTAAACTTCCATCCAAAATTCAACCTCCAACAATGAAAAAATAAAAAAGATTCCTAAATGACAGAGAGGAACTCACTGGTCTAAAGTTACACGATACGCAATCAATTATTTTAACTCTAAAACTTACTGACTGTGGCTGATTTTGGTATCCTGCATTTGAATATAAAATTATAAAACACAAGACACACACAAGGAAAGTTTTGTGGCTCAGAAAATGCATGCAATACATCATCTAAATCATCTAGTCATTGAGCAGTCGCACTTCCACAGCTTCCTAAAATCACAAAAAAGGCAACACGTATTTTACAATACCTTCTGCTTTACTCTCTCTTTCCAGCCATCGAAATGAACTTTAGAGAATAGATTTTTATATACTTTTTCTATGATTATTTATGTATATTGAAACAATTTGATGGAAGCTTTGTTTCAGTATGTTTTAAACTATTAATGATATATAATCTTTAATAAATGATATTCCCAGTCTGGGAAGTGAACCATAAAATTAGAGATCTTTAGACTGAACTGTGTGATTGGAGTAGCAAAAGATTAACAGTATCTGTTTTCTGGTTTTCAGAGTTATTTTGAAGTTCAAAGTGTCCTCTGATTGTTTTTCCAGACTTGTTCTCCTGCTAGAAACTAATTTGACAAACATATTCATTAGGGCAACTGAATTGGAAAAACTATAGGCTGAAAACTCACTCAGGGTAAATTATTAAAAAGCTTCAGTGAATAATTGGATGCAGCATTACAACAGCAAACAGACGATTTCATTTCACAGCTTCTTTTTTTTTTCAATCTAGATGCAA
Organism: Thinocorus orbignyianus; assembly: GCA_013400375.1. Lineage (NCBI taxonomy): Eukaryota > Metazoa > Chordata > Aves > Ciconiiformes > Thinocoridae > Thinocorus > Thinocorus orbignyianus. The sequence continues at coordinate 377,889 of VXBW01005898.1, read as the reverse complement.
CATTTGCCAGACTCTGGTTTCATGAAACAGAACAACTTCATTGTAAAAAGTACAGTATAAATACAATGTTAATGTTTGTTGAGACTAACCTCATATTTAATGAAGCTTTTCTTTTCCAATTTCCAAGTGTTTGAATTATTTAAAAATAAATAGCAATTTAATAGCTTTTCTATTCTTAAAACAACAGCAGAATATAATCAGAAAGTTTAATTGGCCATACATTGTGACTGGCTGAGCATTTGTAGGTGTTGCAGCTTTATATTATATGATTGCAAAACCAGCATAAGTTAACTAGGAGGAAAGATTAAAGCCATAGTGAAAAATAAAACCAACAAGCCAACAAAAAAAAGCAAAGAAAAAGCAAACAAAAACTGCCTGCAAACAATCCACACTGCATAAGCTTAGATTTTTAAAGTTTTGCTCCGGGTTTGTTTGTTTATTTTTTTAACTAAAGTGGAAAAAAAAAAAAAAAAGTTATGCATTGGGATAAAAGAAGTTAATCTTCCCCATATTTTTTTCCCAAGCTATGCTGAACAAAACTCTGATGTGAAGGATCTGTTTGTTCTTTCCTCCCTCTTCATTCCTTTCCACAATAAATTCACCTTCCTCTGAAACTGAAACTTGTGCTAAGTTGTAGAAACTTCAAACATTCAGATCTGCCTAACTCCTGCGTGTTTTTTTAGTGTTGGGGAAAGAAAATAGATTTTATATTGCACACCATCATTATAAGATGGCGCTCATAATGGTAACTAAGAATATCAATGGTTGTAAACAGCACTACGAGGGAAAGAGTGGCGAGAGTGGTTGATAATTAAAGCAGATTTTGCAGAGAATACAGTGTAGTCAAACAAGTCCAAGTGTTTATGTTCTAGCAAAGCTGATTAAGGGAAAAGATAAGAAGTGTATTTTCTACGGTATGACTAATGTTTCTGTCTGCCTTGTGTTTGAAGCCTGCATCCATACATCTGACTAACTTTGAAAAGAATCATACTTTTTAGCTTTCTTACTGAAAAATACACTTAGCTATAAACTCTCACAGCTTTAAAATGGTATTTACATATTATATTTTTTTCTTTCCCAGGGCATTACTAAAGAGCTATAGCCATAAAGTCATGTAATGTAGAAACTATTAAACAGAATAATGTGGCTCTCTCAAACCTTAAAATATCCCAAATGGGAGGATCGTTCAGCTACTGGCGTGCATTGACTCTTCCTTGCGAAGGACAATGTTCTGAAGTTGTATAGATTGAGATTCACAAGGGACAGAAAAGGGCATATGGATATTTCATTACACATTGTGCTATGCACAGATAATATTTGTCTCTCGATAAAACCATAAAATAAATCTAAGCAGATGCAGGCAAATTATAATATAATGAGTTCAGTTTTGTTAAGTTCTAAGATGAACTGGTGTGGCAGTCACTTACTTGCAGGAAAAGTTGCAAGTTACTCAATGGGAATGATTAATATTTAGACCAGATTTTTTTCATTGGTGACAGCAAACATACTTTTCACTGTGTTTCAAGAATCATGTGTAAAGCACACATTAAATTGATCAGTGCAACTAAATGCAAACCCAACCCAAAATGTAATACAGGTTATGCTGCCTGTTCTTCTGATTTTGAATCAAAACATGTCCTCTACATTAAATGTTAACACTGACATTAACACTGACCCACTGGAGAGGGTCCAGAGAAGGGCCACAGGGACAATTAAAGGACTGGGAGGACTGGCATATGAGGAAATGCTGGGAGAATTGGGTTTATTTAGCCTTGAGGAAAGGCTCACAGTAGAACTTTTCAACTCATTTTGGTATTTAAAGGGTGGCTACAAAGAAGATGGAGACTCTCTTTTCACAAGGAAAAGACAAGGGGTAATTGGTGCAAGTTACTCCTGGGTAGATTCCAATTAAACACAATAGGAAATTCTTTCCCATTTAAAACAATCAGCCATTGGAATAATTTCCCCAGGGAATTAGATTCCCAACATAGGACACTTTTAGGATTCAGCTGCACAGGGTGCTGGGCTGTCTTGCCTAGACTGTGCTTTTACTGAGAAATGTTGGACTATATGATCCCTGAGGTCACTTCCAACCTGGAGTTCTACAATTCTGTGATTCTATGATTTCAATAGAATGTTAGGTTTTGTTTTCAGGTTGAAGAATCTTTATTAAAAATTCATATATGCATGAAGGGATTAGTAATTGAAAATGTGTATGAAAATTCACAAGAAAAAACCTTCTTAACTATCCTAAGTGTGTCAATGTCTTTACATAAATGTGTGAGCTCCATGTGTGTTTAACCTCCAAGAACAATGAGCAGAGTTACCAAAGCACTGAGCAGAAGCAAATATATGCAACCATAGCCCTGTTTGCTAAGATAGAGGTTAATGATAAGTTCTGTGTTGACAATGTTTCCTTTGTATTTGGAGCACAGGCTGAAGAACAAGAACATGTCTGTCTGTGAAATTTAACAGTTACCACCGCTACATGTCATTACTCAGGGTGGAAGCTTTCCATCCATCATAGAGACATCTGTTCCTTAAAAGAATCTAGTAGTAGTGCACGTTCATCTGTTACATGGAGAAGCAGCAGAGGCAACTTGTTGATATTTGCTCATAAACTTCACAGATACTTGCTCACAGCAAAGGAGTAGTAAGATTTCAGAATCCTGCTTGCTATTGCAGATGACAGAAATTTTCTTGAATGTAGGTTCTTTTGCAATTTTTTTTTTCCTTTTCCGTTCTATTCTTTGTTCTCACAGACACATCTTCCATCATCCTACTCGAATGAAAAGTCCACTTAAATAGTTTGACTTTCATTACATTTACAATATGTGGCTCTTCACAGCACATTGTTCCTTAGTGGATAGCCTTCATTATGTAATGTACCTCTACAAAAAAAGGGATAAAATTAGCAAGACTAAGAGACAAAATGAGTTCTTTGTAATGCAAGGAAAAGATAAAAAGAAACTTTTATGAATGTATTAGAGAACAAAGTAAAACATATAGATTAATTACTTATGGGAAAGAGAACAAATTATGATTTAAACAAAGGAGGCTTAAGTAGGAATTACTTTTGTCTTTACAAAATTACTTGTGTCCAAACACATAACAACACTAATCCTAGGACAGAAATAGGACTGTAGGCCAGGACATAGAAAAAAAGACATTGAGGAATACTTTAGCTCAAGTCTTCAGTGCTGAAGAGCTAAAGAAACCAATACTACATTAAGAATGTTGAAATAATCTAAATCTTTGGTCATGCCTGAGAAATTTTGAAAGAAAGAAAAGGGCATTTAAAATTGGAGGGAAAGGGAAAGGGAAATTGAAATGAGAGAAGAACCCCAAAAAATAATGGAGTAGTAACCCAACTGTTTTCCTCACAAAGTCTGTGAAGCAGTGTTATTAAATAACTAGAAGATATAGAAATGGTAAAAAGCACCTACTAACGGTCAAGAACATATTATGCCATAACAACCCAGTCTCCTTTCTGTTATGCTAACACGATAATAAATGAGTGAGACAAAAAGGCTGAAATATTAACCAAGGTTTGGGGGATTTTCCTACATTACATACTCTTATCAGTAACCTCAGGAAATACGGTCCATATTTTATCAGTATAAAATCAGTACAGTTGGATGAAAACCTACACTCTGTATTTATTATTGATTCATTGTCTATTGGAAAGATTTCAAGTGAGGTCCTCGCAGGGTTTGTTCTATGACTGATTCTGTTTAATATTTTCATTCATGAACTAGATGTTGATATACAATAATGTGTACAGATGGCGTCAAGATAGGCAGGGTTATAAGTGCTTTGGAAGATCAAAATTCAGCGTGATCCTGAGAAAATGGAAAACTGATCTGAAATCATCAATAAAAACAGAGTATGAAATGTCACAATTAAGAGGCATAAATAAAGTGTCTACAAATATGAGATTAAATTATCTCTCTAGGCATTAATGCTGCCAAAAAGAATGTACAACTGTGGCGGGGCCACAAATTAAACAAGTTATTATGTGTTGTTGTGGCAAAAAGGCAGTCGCATTCCAAGATTCACTTTTCCTGGAGAAGTATTTTGTATCAAGTATGGAGGGTAACATTTCTGTTTGCATTTGGTCACTGTTGAGGTATAAATAGGAATTATTACTTATACTGGTCATACCACATGCATTCTGAATAAGCAAATAGGACATGCACCTTATGTCTAGGAGAGTCTGACAAGAAAAAGAGCCAGTCAACGTACTGCTGTGATTAGGATCTTGCATGATGTGGAAATCCCAGACAAACTGAGTATAGTACTAATGAGAAAATCAAAGATGCCTCGGTTTCCCCGTTCCCTCCCCCCTTTTTTTTTTATTTAAGAAACTCAACCAGTGGAGAAAGGTTGAAGGAATTGGATGCTAACACTTTAAAAAAGGGTGATGTGCAGCACGAGAGAAAAGTGAGGGCATAGTAAAAACCTTCCAAGTTGTAAATCATTCTTACAAAAGATATGTCCTAGCAGAAAAAGAAAGCTTACTAAATGACAACAAATATTTCTGTTTGATAGTAAGAAAAAATGCTCTAATTGTAATGCTGGTGCACAATGGAATAGGCTACATGGCCCTGCAAAGAAATATCCCTAAATGGAAGGGCTTTAAGGGAAAATTAATTGGGTGGACTACAGGTGGATTCAAAATATAAGTAATCTTACTTTATTGAAGAGGGGTTGACCACATGGTCTTTTGAAGTCTTCCCTAGGGACCTGTTCTTCTGATCCTATAATAAACTTAAATTTATTATTTGTTATTTTATAACACCCAGGAGACTAACTAACAGAAAGGGATCCCTATTGTGCAAGATTCAGTTTTTATTAGTGGGATTTACAACTATATCCACCTGTAGAAATATTCTCCAATGTGAAAAACATAAATTGTTACTGTAATTTAATAGTTTATACAATTTTATTCCCCCAAATATTTTTTTTATGCTTTGTAATGGGTAGCTCCAAGTTTCTTTCATACTTCTACATGTTTTGCAAAATTGTGTTAATGTCAAAAGGTATCAGTTGACTTAAAGGTAATAGGAGAGAAAATAAATACAAATTCTAACCAGTAGTTTAGATAAAGAGCCATCATTTTGAAAAACAAAAATTTACATCAATTATTCCTTATCTTAATTTTTTAATTCTGTTTTTAAATTATTCTCAATAAAGGTATTTCATATTTTGTAACACAGAATCTAGCCTGATGAGTGTGATAAATTGGCAACAACAGATGAGGGAAAGGCAGAGGTACTCATCAACTCTTTTGCCTCAGTTTTCACTGGCAACCTTTCTCCGCACACCTCTTGTGTAGATGGACCTCAAAGCAGGAGCAGTAAGAGAAGATCAAGATCGTGACCATCTGAGGAACCTGAACAAACAGAGATCCTGATGGGTCCTGATGAGATTCACCCCAGAGTCCTGAGAGAATTGGTGGGTGTAGTTGCCAAGACACTCTCCATCATATTTTAATAAATATGATCTTCAGGTGAAGTCCCTGGCGACTGGAAAAAGGGAAACGTTACACCCATTTTTTAAAAGGGTAGAAAGGCGGAACTTGGGAGCTACCAAACTGTCAGCCTCATGTCTTCGCCTGAGAAGATCATGGAACAGACTCTTGTAGAAGCTATGCTAAAGCAAGTGGAGGAGAGTGAGGTGATTTGAGTCACCCAGCATGGCTTTGCCAAGTCCTGTCCGAGCAATCTAGTGGCCTTCTGCGATGGAATGGCTTCATCAGTAGACAAGGGAAGAGCTACAGATGTCGTCTATCTGGATCTCTATAAGAGCTTTGACATAGTCGTCCACAATGTCCTTTTCTCTAGATTGGAGAGATGGATTTGATGAAGGGACTGTTTGGTGGATGTGGAACTAGTTGGATAGTAGCATCCAGAGTGCAACTGTCAAAGGCTCAAAATCCAGGTGATGATCAGTGACAAGTGGTGTCCCTTAGGGGTCTGTACTGGGACCAGTACTGTTTAATATCTTCATCAATGACATAGTGTGATTCAGTGTACCCTCAGAAGATTTACAAATGACATTAAACTGTGGGGAAGCACTGGTGTCTGGAAATCCAGACATGAGCCAACAACGTGTGCTTACACCCAGAAGGCCAACCAGATCCTGGGCTGCATCAGAAGCAGCATGGCCAGCAGGCACAGGGAGGTGATTCTATCCCTCTACTCTGGTTTCATGAGACTCCACCTGGAGTCCTGTGTCCAGCTCTGGAGCCCTCAGCACAGAAAGACATGGACCTGTTGGAGCAGATCCAGAGGAGGGCCACAAAAATGGCCCAAAGATATTTCCATTTCTAGTAATGCTTGTCACATTAATGAGAAGATTTAATATAAAGTCTGTGAATAGGAAAAGTTGAGAAGACAGGAATGGGAGGTAGAAGAAAGCAGTGGATTGCAAAATACCTTGTATTATCTCTGAGCTGCAAAATTCCCCCTGCAGGTAAAACACAGCACTGGGGCTTCAGAGCGACAAGATAATTTGAAAAGAGAAAGACTATAAAATGTGATAGGCAGGGCTGTCTGTAGGCACTTTCAGTTGCCAAGGAATCTTGCGATCTCAGAGTGTTCCCAAGGGAACGTTTTAGTCACTCATTTAACATAAGCTGTGTATAGAGTGCGATGGGTAACAGTGACAAAGCTGCGCGATCAGAGAGCTTTTTCTCTCACCTCTAACACTGTACCTCCTGCCTCTGCCAGTAGCCTGCCCTCCACAGCCTAATAAAACACTACATGGAGCTTACTTAATGTCGTGTTCTTTTATGTTAATTTACAATTGGCAACTTAATACACTTTAAAATCAGCCCAGAACTTTCTCCACTATATTCTTCTTGAATAATTTTGTCTTTTTTTTAAAGAAAATACTTATACATTCTGTTCGAGTCTATTAACACTTTCCACTTTGATTTACCAATAAATTGAAATAGTGTATAAGTGTGAGAGTATTCTCTTTTTAATAATGTGGCCATCATCAGTAAGTAGTTAATGCATGTCAAATAATAAAAATAAAAACTGCATAGGACAGTAAAACTGTTATAAAAGAAAATATAATTATTACAAGATATGTAGCAGGTAATTATCACGGAATCATAGGATAGCTTGGGTAGAAAGGGACCTTTAAAGGTTATGTGATACAACCCCTCTGCAGTGAGCAGAGACATCTCCTACCAGATTAGGTTCCTGATCCAACCCGACCTTGAATGCTTCCAGGAATGGGGCATCTACCACCTCTCTGGGAAATCTGTGTCAGTGTTTCACTATCCTTATTGTATAAAATTTGTCCCTACTTCGATAATTCTGTTTTTCTTTTTTTGAACATGTTCATATTTATAGCAATCAAATCAGGGTTTTTTTAGGATTTGTTAAGTTTAAAGTTGATATGGAGTGATTATGCTTGAGTGTAAATGTATGTTTATTCACAGACTTTCTTATAGTTTACAAAAAAAAAGATGTTTGGCCTGTCTCTATTTAATTATATTCTCTTGTGTGTTATCATTTCAGGTATTGAATGAAAAAGAATTATATCTACTAAATTTCTGTGTGTAGCTTTATTTCTCACCATTAGGATTATCTGAGCTTTTTGTCCTTTTAATATAATCTGATTTTCCTTGGATCCCTACATGTGCTTCACCCTAGGCGTCTAACACAGCATAATTATACACAAATATTCTTTAAAATAATACTGGTAAATGATCTACTTTTCATTGTTTGTGCCCACTTATATTAGCTTAAACTACTGTACATAAGAGCATAGTTTTGTCATTGATGAGCACGATCCTCATCTGACCTTTGGATTCTAAGAGCCCTTCCACTAAGTTCCTTAGCAAGCAAACGTTCTCAAAGGTCTACTATTTTCTAGGTAATATACAGTGGAAGTCTAAAAGAAATCACAGAGATAATTAGATAACGTGTAACTTTTAAAAAGTACTATAGAACTAAAGTATATCCTGGGTTGTTTGGTTTGGTCCTTTCAGTATTTTATACTACAACTGTGTAACATTATTTTCATAAAGTGCTCAAACTAAAGATGAACCAGTTTTATTCATGTGTTTATTCATTTATTAATGCATCCGCATACTGGCAGGTGGGTTTTTTTTTTCCGAATGTCTGAGAATTTTTCATCATTTCTTATCACTGTTCCTCAAAGCTTCATTTTCCTAGGAAATTAAATAAAAATTGTACCTATTGTTCCAAAGAAGAATACCAGAAAAGGCCTCAAAAACATGATACAAATGTTTTCCTGTCTATCCCGGAGATAATTCAGCCCCATTCTGGATAACACATAGCTCCTACATCAATTACGTTTTCCTGCCAAAAAGGTGCATCATACATAATTTGCAAAGTGAAACTGTGGTGAGATAGTACTCCTGTATCTTCCTTTCTTTTGCTGTTTCCAAGAGGTGAGTCACACATTCACAGTAAAAAGTCTCGTTATTAATCCAGAAAGAGGTTTACTTTTGTTGAATTTGTACCTAATTTATTTCTAATTGAATTTCAGGCCAGTTTTATTATTTTAGTTTTCTGTGTCAACCAGTTAGTTCTCAATGCTTTATATGAATAATATCACTTAACTTTGTCATTATAAGCTTTCACTGTCATACTCACATCTTTTCATTTCAATATAACTAATAAATTTATTGACTAAGGTTGGTCCCAGAACTAATCTTGAGAAATTTCATCAGTAATCTCATCTAAGTCTGAAAGTTCCTCTTTCCACGCTACCTCTTTCTGCTTCTTTTTTATACAGTTTCAGTGTTAAAGATGTTTGGTGCATCTCTATTACTTTAATTCTGTTCTCTTGTGTACTATCATTTCAGGTATTGGATGAAAAAGAATTACATCTACTACATTTCTATGCCTGAAAATCAGTTAAGAAAGAAAGCTGATATGTCAGTTTGCCTTAATCTGAGAATAATAGTTCTGTCATTGTCAATTCAATAGCAAGTATTTGTTCTGCACTATTACTGGAGAACCAGCATACATACTGTAATTTAATGTGATGAAAAACCTGGCAAATCCCTTTTTTTTCCATTAAATATTAATTTCAAATTATTATTTTGTTTCTTCATACTGCATCTCCAATTTTATAAAAGAAAACCAACAAAGCACAAACAACCAAAAATATAAATATACCAACAAAGCACCTTACTTATATTGGTCTTTAAAAAATCTTTGTTACATTTATTTTCTCTGTATACATGTTCTGAAGCTAAAGCAGGCCACATGTTTGTGCTTTAAAATTTACATATTTTGAAGTTTGCAAATTGGGGCAAGAAGGTATGTGACAGAAATTCCTTTTCTACACATATGGTAGAATGTCAGCAGATAAATATCAATACCCATTGCTCATGTTTATTTTCTCACGTAGTGAAATCAGGATATTTTTGCTGATAAGTGATTAGTGGTGGCTCTAGCACACGAAAAGCTGAAATAACATAGAGGTGTTTTTTCCCTCCAAGATTTACTGCTCTACTGTTCATCTGCCACCTTTTACAAATGTTAACAAAAATTACTACACGTAACTTTAGTATATGAAAAATGATAAGTTTAGATGGTTTTTTTTTTTCTTTTGTGTAGAATCTTCTGCAAATTTTGTGGTGATTATGTATAGGACTGGAAAAGAAACAATAAAGTTTGGCTCTATATGTGAGGATATGAAATGAAGTTCGACAAGGCAAAATGTGGGGATCTGCACTTGGGTCACAACAACCCCGTGAAAGTTCCAGGCTTGGGAAGAGTGTCTGGAGCTGCCTGGAGCAAAAGGACCTGGGGTTGTTGGTTAACAGCCGGCTAAATATGAGCCAGAAGTGTGTCCAAGTTTTTTTATTTTGTTGACAATATTTTTTTTAAATAAAGTTTCAACATATCTGATAACTATTCTGCCTGTAAGTCCCATTCATTGGTTAAGCATAGGCAAAGTCGTTTGTTGAAGTCCACACTGGAATAGGATCAGGTTTTGGTCTCATAATTATCTGATTTATATAAAACAACAAACAGTGATCTAGCAACTAGATTGTAAATACCAGAGTACAGACACATACAAGAAGAATTACATGATAATGCCTCCTTAGAATACTTGAGTACCTTTTTCACTGTGTAAGATGGGGACCTAGGTTTTCATCTGTTATATTTTTTTTAAAAATAATCTTCAAGAAAAGCTATTTCTTACTGTGGAGAATATGTGGCCTGAACTGCACCAAAGATCCAGTGTTTTTGTGTGATGAGGAAGACCAAACAGCCAATATGCTGAAAGGAGAATATCCATCAGGAGAATCTGGACCTAACAGCCTTTTCATGTCAAAGGTGCACAGAACATTTTCTGGAAACAAGCAGCTTCCTGGTCATTTTGGGGAGGCATCACACTTGCTGAGGAGTGAGGAAAGAAAGAGGAAACACTGATAACAATCATTTGTATGCTTTATTCCTCCACTTTCCTCTCTTGACAGAGGAGAGAGGAATAGCCTACATTGAAACTTCAGGAACTTGGACACTTGAAAAATTACAGGAAACATACAAATCAGAAATAGTCACATCTCAAGGATCTTAAACATATACATCTGATATGTCTCCCTCAAAAGAATTATTAGGAAGAAAGGCATAAGAACTAGCTATACTACATATGCCTGGAGTAGTAGTAATGTGGCTGAAAGGTGTCTTGCTGACTATTTATGCCCATTTTCATGTGGGAGTTGCAAAGAATTGGAAAAAGCATAGAAATTTTCCCGTAGAGTATGATAATTCAACCATCTTGAAAAAATATATTTAGATTTCACCTTACCTACACAAAAGCAGGATGAGGATTTTACCAGATGGGGTCTAGGTGGGAGATGAATCATGCACTGAAGAATCCAGAATTTCCATAAATCAGAAATTTTATTACATGAAGTACATAGTATATTAAGTATTAAGACCAACAAACTTCTTGTAAATCTTTCAGTCTGAAGATAATGAAGTAAAAACCTCATGAAACTCTTGTGGATGAGTCACTACTGGTAAGTAAAGTGACATCTATTCAAAGAGCCTTCCTCGGGCATTTTCTTTTCATGACATTCTAGTCAGTATTTCTCAGTTCACATATGGTGTAAAATTAAGCTTTAGCTGTTTGTGTCTGCCTGGTTTGACTTTTTGACTCCTTCCTTTTCCCATCAGACACATCGTTTTTGCCCCACAGTGCTTAGATATTTCCATAATATGTGCAGTGACAGCTACAGTAGTTTCTTAACATTTTAGCTTAAAAAATATTTTCCCCCTTTGACCTGATCAGTTGTACTGAACTTATTAAACTTAGTAAGAAAAATAAAGTGTAAAATAGGAATTTTTTAATATATCATTCTTAGATTTAGACTACTAAATTGATTCTGAGTTAACCAGAGGAGGGCTTCCCAATTTCAATAATTGAAGAACTTGATGACTGTTTGGATAAATGGACATTAATCACCTATTTATTGATGACTTCCAGAAATCTAGAATTTAAACTATAAAATCCTTTAAGATATAGTCTAGGGAATTCAAAAAAAAAAAAAATTAATAGCATATTTCATTATATTCAAAACATGATTTTATTTTCTCATTAAAATTTGAGCCCTTAGATATGTCTTTGCCAACACTAAAAAAAATATTCCTATTAATTTCAGAGACTGACTGATAGTTGCAAAAGCTGCATGTTTCACAAGTTAGTTAGGCTTTAATTTTGTATAATTTATGATACAGTTCATTCTTTAAAAGGCACAGCTATTGCTTCATTTTGGAATGTCAAGGGTAACACTGTGCTTCTGAAACTTGGCATATTAGTTAACTCTACTGAAAATAATTTTTACAAAACCAGGAGAGATGCTGATGTATGGTGAGATAAACCCCTTTCCACAAGATTTTCACAAGGTTTATTGCTAAGTAAGAATGGATAGGGTCACCACACTCATAAGACCAACTACTTATGGCAAGAATAATTTGAGAGGACGGTAGCTTCCAGATGAATGAGCAAGATAGAAGCTGATGGAAAACATTAAGGGAAGACTCCCTGGTTAGTTTTTGTTGCCAGGAGGATTAAGTTCTTGTGCCAAAACCTAGTAGAGAGGGAAGCTGGCTGGTAACAACTTGGATGTTACTTGCACTGTGTGAGAGATGTTCCCTCATTGGGCTTTATCTCTGCCAGGAGATAGCTCTGCTTAGATAAAGAAAATACAGTGCTCTTCCTGACCCTCTCTTAGGGTTTAGGAAGTCCTGTCAAACCAAAGATCTTTAGGTGTATGCCTGTCCAGGACTTCAGCAGTGATTGCAGGGAGTACCCTCTTGCAGTGTTGGAAATGTACACTGAGTTGATCTAGCTATGGGAGATGAAGGTCTCATTCTTTAAGATCTAAAAATATAGAGACTTGTATCCTTAGTATATGATTGTGTCTGTCTACTGGGCACTTGGTTCCTGGGACAGAATGCACACTTAGCTTGTTTGCATATAACATCTAATTGAGGAGAGCCATTAATACATTGGAAGGCAAGGCTGCCATCTAGAAGGACTTCAGCAAGATGGAGAAATGACCCAATAGGATCCTCATGAAACTCAGCAGATGAGTGGAAGTCTTGCATCTGGGACAGAACAACTCTCTGCCTTAAAGCAGGCAGTAGACAGGCTAGAAAGCAGCCCTTCAAGCAGAAGGCTGGACTAGAAGATCTCCAGAGAGCCCTTCCAACATAAATACAATTTAGTGATCAACATAAAAAGTGGTAGGTCCACCATTTTCCTTACAAGCTGCCCAGCAACTTTCCCTGAGATATCACCCTGGAAGTATATGTGAAAAATGTACATGTATATACTTTCTTTTGGATGCTGCTCTTGGCTAATTTGACGTTAGACATCACAGTCATATTTTGAGCTAAGGAACAAGTCCTTTCAATTCCTTTGAAAAATAAATGAACAAGAAAATATAATAATAGCTAAATATAAAACTATTAAGATCCTCCATTAATAAGAGAATAATATTTGCATGCATTTAGATATAGCTTAGAAAGGTGGTTGGTAATGCTACTGCCCTGTATAACTCGGAATAACCAAAATAGACATAGAGGCAGACTACACTGAGTAATTTGTTCTGATATCAAACAGAACAGACATGCAATTCTGCTTTATACCTCCTTAATTTGATTTTACCAGTTATTATACAGATTTCTTACTTAACAATCAGCAGGGATATCTTGAAAGTGCTGGACTGTAAGAAGAAAATCATTAAGAACACATGCAGTAATAGAAAGCAGAGGTATGATCTATAAAAGAATTAGGTAGGATGGACCCTCACTGCTTAAGGGTGAGGTCTATATGATGGAAAAAGAGGGAACTCTTCACAAAACTGTATCCAAGTAGAAGCAGACAGCTCTGACCAAGAGTGAGTAAAGAAATATGCATTACAGGCACTGCATCTCGTTTGCCTTGAGGAATGAAAAGGATTTCAGAAATACAGATTCTGATTGAACAGGCACCATTAGGAAACCAACCCTATGTAATGAATGACTACAGGTTCGAAGGAAGCAGGCAGGTTGCCAGGTGCCACATACTGCAAATGAGTTTTCAAACAAATGAAACCAGACAAATTCCAGGTATTAATTTAATTCTTGGTGTGCCTGTATGGCAGATACTATTAGCTCCATGTAGGATACTGGTACTAGAAACATTTAATTTCTCTTAGCTTCAGTATATTAATTTGGATCTGTGACCTATAGAAAAGAAACACAATCAAATTCTGTATGCAGTTCAATACTAGTGTCATAGGAATATTTTTTATACTTTAATCTGTGTCACCTTTTACTGTCTTATCAACACAGATCTTAAAGTGCCTGTGTCACATATAATTCTCAAAAGATTTAAATGAATTCTAATGACAGGATTCTTACCGGAAACGACGGCACTCCTCTGTCCTTAACAATAGAGAAGTTAACTGGATTAGAAGTAGAAAAAGCCCCAGACAGTAGGGATATCAATACAATTGAATGAAATAAGATATCACCTTTCTCAAAGACTTTATTACTACCAGCTTGAGATATTTTCCTGATATTTTCCTATGTTACATTTCTAGGTATTAGTGTATAACTTCAACATCAACGTGCTAACACAGTTGATCACCCTAACGTAACTCCAGTAGAAGTGGACTTGCTCCTGAAATAACAAATTCATTTCATAATAAATTTAAGTATCAAAACAGAAGCTTTGAAAGGAAATGCAAAGGGATAAAGAACAACGTAAAATGTTAATGGGTCCAGAGTCTATTTAATCACTATGTTCAGGACAAGTCGTGCACTTGTGTGCATGTTAATAGGCATTGAAAATAGTTGGGAAATTTAAAACATATTGAAATTGTAACCATTTTGGATTCCTTTTTTGTAGTACAAAATGTTAAATATATTAAAATAGAAAACGATCTTTCTACAAAGTTTAACCCGGATGTTAAAATACATTAACAAAATAGGAATGAGAAATGATAGAAACAAACAATTATTTCCTTCTAAAATGCTGCCACTGTTTGGGGGGGTTTTTTAGTAGTATTATCTGCTCTTTTGTAACTGTACAGATATCATTTATAGTTAAATTGACAAATTGTCTTATCTATTTGTCTATAATTTCTGCAAAGGCATTTAGCCAGACTGCAGTCACTATTTGTAAGATACTGATTGAAAAATTAACAATTATATAAAGATCATCCTAAATTAAATTAGAGTTTTGGGTTTTCTTCTTTCAAACATTTGCTGACTGAATAAAAGATCTACACTGTGCTCTGCTTTGCCTATGGACACATTTTTTAATCTGCTAATGGAATATTTCTTATGACCTAAGAAATATTGCCAGGTTGAGATCCTTGCTCAATGTGAACGATTTGGAAAGACTGGTAAACAGATTTGTTACTTTAGGGGTAGATTATCACACATTTCACATCTTGGCATTTCTGGTCTATAGCTCATCTAAAAGGCAACAGCTTAAATCTTTGTCACAGCCATCTGTTTAACCATAACACTTTAGTTGTTACATATAAAAGTTTGTTTCCAATAATTTATTTTTTAATATAAGGCTGCTTTATAATTCCCTATGACCACTCCAACACTATTGCATCTTTTTGTATTTCAAGGATATCCTAATTAGGATGACATTAAATATTTTCTGCCTATGTGGAAGTTGTTGAATTGCTTTTTAGAAGCTGTCTTAACTTTCTCACTGATCGTGATTTAAAATTCCATTAAAGAGACCTACGCTTAACACAGCTTTTAACTGATGCAGGCATTGCAGAGTTTATTAGCAGCATTTGTTACAAGAACTTCTCTTTCTTTTGGGGAAGCCGTAGTCATAAATACATTTAGAGACATTATTGTTTGGGGATTGTGACATCCCCCCTTTGGAGCTATCAGCTGTGAGAGAAGTAGCACATATCCAGGAGTACCTTTGAGATGCTGCAAGTTAATATGATATGAATTCTTCAGACTGGTTACTGTCTCATGTAAGTGTCGAAGCACAGGAAGGGAGCTTGAATTCCTACCAAGATCAGCTGAAGTTATGGAGCAAGTCCATCATACTTCTTAACTGACAGTTTAACAAACACAGAAATAATATTTAATAATTCATGAAGTTTTAATAGTCTTCACTGAATTGTAGCAATACCATATATGCTCTATAGTATATTAAATTTGCATTATTTAGCATGTGCATTCTCTCTGTTCCTTTCCAAGAAACGCAATAAAATTATAATTAAAACCAACATTTGCCACTAAGGAAACTCAAGATTTGTCTACAGTTTCAATGATTAATTAACTTCTGTACATCCTTAGGTAAGCTGTGCCTCTAGACAGACTAATCATCAATATAGGTACACGTTTTCAGTGATGGGTACTGTTAGTGGGAATGCACAGAAGTTACCCCAAGAAAGAAACAACTAACTTTTCTGTTAGCAAGGCTTCTAGGAGTAATGCCTTAATGATACTTCTATAAGACAACTAGAGGAACATTTGGAGTTTAATGACTCTTTATATCTCACTGTAAAACCTAAACAGTGTTCAAATCAGCTTGTGAATGCATTCTGATTTGGACTTGTTCCTCTGGGCACAGGTATGCAGAGTGGGACAGGATTATGATATTTAACTGAGATTCTCGTTGATGCTTCATTTCTTTTATTTCTCCTAAACCTCTTCTGGGCACATGTCCTAGTTTATCGTCCATCGCTGTTCATTAGGCAAAGAAAATATTGTGCACTAACTAAACAGAAATATAATACAGCTGCAGTGAGAGCAAGCTAAACCCCGTATAAAGAATGGCTCTCAGAGGGGATATTAAGGACACAGTAGAGATTGGTTTATATTTCTTCAGAATCCGTTTTGCTCTGTACTGCTCCATTTTGAGATTTATGTTTTCTCTGGGGAAGTCATAACACTTGCAGTTAAGTACATATGTGCTCTTTAAAATAATCTTCAAACTAGATAGCAATCAATCAGTCAATTCATATTGAAATAAGTTACTTCAGGAAAAAAAAAGAGAAGAAGGGAAAACATTACTGCATAACATTCCAAGTATTTTGCAATATTCGTAAGTTGGAATATTCAATTCAAATAGTTTTAGAATTCTTTCATTTTAAACAAACAAAACAATATTAAAAAGTCAGTGGTTTTTTTCTAACAAGATAGAACCTAAATATGTATATTTCCTTATAAAATTAATTCAGCATGTTTTTTTTAATTACCTGTGGAGATCAAGACGTGCATATGTTTGTTCATCTACTTATTTGTGAGGAAAGAATGGGAGGGAAAGTGATAAGTGTGAAATAAAAAAATTGAAGAAAACTAAAAGACCAAACCAAATCTTTCATGCAGGTATTAATTCCAATTCAATTATTATTCAATTATTAAAAGAAAACATCAAAGGTTTATATTTTCATTTGAAGACAAGTTATTAATTTTGAATGAAATTTTTGGTTTTGTCAAGTTACCTTTTTCTAAAAAAACCAAAATCCTTGGTATTTTTCCCATCAGATTTAGTTTTTTATTATTGATAAGTCCAACATGAAGTTTACTTGGTGGATTTATACTTTATGCCAGTCTTAATCCATTCTCTCTCATGTCAGAATATGTTGAATTCCATCATTTTGGGCACGTAGTCCAATGCTTTAATTTGATAATATAAAAGAAAGTTCTGTCTTGTTAAATACTTGTTGAGAAATAAGGAGAATAATTGTTTTTAATATTTTTTCCTTTTTTTATCAAAGAAAGGAATCACACACGAAAAAATGCTGATAAGTGAAGAGTTTGCAAATCAGTAACACGAAATTCAACAAAGTTTCTCTTTAATGGTAAGGAACTGAAAAAATATGCTTTAAAATCCATTTTTAAATTAAAAAAGAAACAACAACAAACCTTTTTTAAAACTGCTCGAATATAAGGGAAAGCCTGTTTCCAGGTGCTCATCGTCCACTCAATGTCCTTCATGAAGAACTTGGCACAGGAACACTATGGAAATGCAATCTTAGGTTTAGAACGTGTCATAAATCAACACAGGTTCAGCATTTCACCAGGGGAGCCAAGATAATAATTTTTCTAAATTTCTGAAATGGAGCAGTAAACTCTTAACTACGAGGGTAGTGTGGTTCCTAAAGAACAAATCTGATTCAAAGATGACACTGACATCAGGAACATAAAATCCTATTGCCAATAAATGGCACCATAAATGAGATGGGAGAAGTCAGCAGGTGATGGACGGAAAGAGATTAAATTTAATTTTACCTAAACTTTATCCATTAGTTGCCAGTCATTTTTATTTTCATCAGTGCCATCATCACACTTTTTTTATGACATCCTTGTGAACTTAAAATCAGCATGAACATCAAACGACGAGAGGAATTTAGCTGTTCCTTGCCAAGTAATTTTTATTTATGTTGCTGCAACCCTTTGTATAGTAAGTACTGCCGAAATTCAGTCAAGGAAGACCTTATTGCTCTCTGCAACTACCTGAAAAGAGGTTGTAGAGAAGTGGGGATTGATCTCTTCTCCCAAGTAACAAGTGATAGGACAAGAGGAAATGGCGTCAAATTGCACCAGGGGAGGTTTAGATTGGATATTAGGAAAAAATTTTACACTGAAAGGGTTATTAATCATTTAAATGGGCTGCCCAGGGAAGTGGTTGAGGCACCATCACCTGGAGGTATTTAAAAGACAGGTTGACATAATGATGAGAGACATGATTTAGTGATCGTTTTTATCAGAGTTAGGTGGTTGGACTAGATAATCATCCCTTCCAACCTAGATGATTCCATGATTCTGTATGAGTTTAGAAATGCATCCTGTGATTTTCAGAATATTAAATTTGGCTTATGACATTGCCTGCAGGAGATTTTTTTTTTTTTCTCATTTCAACATAAGATATGGTTTTGATATTGTTTGATATTATTTTGCTAAGGTTTCAGCAGTCCGCACACTAGTTGTGGAACAGAGAAAAAATATCATATCTGGATTCTAACATTTAAGATTGAAATTATTTCTAACCAACATTTAAATTATTCTATTAACAAATTAGCTTTTAAGATTTAAGAGGACAGCTAAGATATTTCACATTACATTTTCTGTGACAGCTAATAAGAGTTTATTTCATTTCACAAAATGTGAAGAAGTAAACATGCTTGTCAACATTTCCGAAACAGTATAGTATTTTATTTTCTTCTATACACCTGAGTCTATATACTTTCTATACCAAGGTTTGCATAAATAACTTAGTTATGTGATAGGCAGAATGTGGTAATCAGAATGAAGGTTTGTCCATACAGGAGAAACATAACCCTAGCTATTTTTACTTAATCTTAGTAATAGGGAAAAAAAAGAGATTTAGAAATTTTTGTTTATTTTAGATTTCATAGTGCTTTAGAAAATTGCAGTGAACAAACCAATTTGTCTCATGTCAAGATCAAAGTCTTTTATAGAGAATGAAGCTCCATTTGAATCAAAGCATGATGTCTTTTGACATAAATAAAGACTGTGTTTGTAATTCTGCACTCGACTGATTTGAGTAAATCCACCATGGACAAAAGACATTTCTCAGCTTTCAACTAGTAACAACACAGCTATTGTGAAAGCAACTACCAGCATCTCTGACCCACTTGTAGAAAGCAGGTAACATCCGGATATGAAAAGAGATGCTGTACAACCTTGTACATTCAAAACTACCTTGGCCTTTCAAAAGCTGCGGGTGATTTGATTCCACTCTAATTATAATGCAAAAGAACCCCCAACCCCAGGTAACATTGGCAAAAACAGTAGGCAGAGGAAACCTAATACAAAATCTATCAGGAAACGGTAGTGAGATGCAGGCTTGTCTACGTCAGCACGAACTATCAAACACTAAGGCTCATATCTGTAATGAAATAATTGTTTCCTTTTAATTCTCAACACTAAAGTCAGTGAAAAGGGTGACATCAGTCACAAAATTAGATCTCGGGAGGTTTTTTTGTGGTTTGCCACTAAAGGTAATAATCATCTGCTTGAACTTTAGATGCTTAAAAGTTAAGGCTAAGCAAACTATATAGGCTCTTACAACACTAATGGAGAGAGACAGTTATTTCTGGAAGATAAAATCATATCTTCTACAGATATAGGCACTGAGTGAACTATTTCGATGCTGCTAATAGGATTCATCTTACTTAAAGGTGGCCATCAAGGAGTTAGGTAATAAGTGCAGGCTAATCATTAAGATTCCCTCCACAGACAGTGGAGACAAGT
Organism: Thinocorus orbignyianus; assembly: GCA_013400375.1. Lineage (NCBI taxonomy): Eukaryota > Metazoa > Chordata > Aves > Ciconiiformes > Thinocoridae > Thinocorus > Thinocorus orbignyianus. The sequence goes on along the minus strand of VXBW01005898.1, from coordinate 358,126 downwards.
AAGTACCGAGCATTTAGTTCTCTGTGAAGACAGATGTTTAAGGTAGATTGAACCACTCACCTTCCAGAAGCTCCACTCTGTGGAGACCCCAGAAGTGTGGGTGAGACAAAGACAAATTAGACACAAAGTTATGTGAGAGAAAGTTGTCCCCAGTCATTCCCTTAAAGGACACCAACAGAATTTGACTGCAGCTGACTGTTTTGCATATAAATATGTATATATCCATGTAATGATATCTATACACATGTGAGAAATATAATGAATGCAGCTCATCTATAAAATGCTAATAAGTGTTTACCTTTTTATTATTTTCACCACTTTCTCAGCTGCCTCATTGCCCGTCTTCTTCCCAGCAGGAGAGGTCTTCAATCCATTGACTTGCTGACAGTTTTTTGAGAAAGAGGTAGACCTTTTTTTTCTAACAGAAATTTTTCCACTCCCTTCAAAAGTCCTGTCAGCATTTCTCTTTCTGTAGGTAAGCTTCAGACAACTTTTGAAACAATCTATAAAAGGGATAAATCTATACTTCTACTCTATGCTATTGCTTCAGGAAACAGAAGACAGGAATTTTCCTTAGAAAGGTTGATTTTGTTTTTGTTCTTCATTATTTTTGACACTGAAGAATTGCTGGGTGGTTGAATAGGAATTAGAACCAGTTCTGGGCAAAAGACCATCCTCAGGAGATGTTTTGTCCAAGAAGTTCCAAATTCGAAGGCAGTAAGATGGATGATTGGCTCTATCAGATAGAAAAGTAAGAAATGAAAAGGTGGTGGGTTTTTTGCATTCAGTTGTACTGCAAAACCAGATTTAGCTGTGAATAAGGGCTGTGTGCAGCAACATATACATAATGAAAAAAACATCCACATCTTGCACTTAAAAGGTAGTAATTTTCTGTGCTGGAGAGCTCATGTTAGGCTTGGGACAGAGAGAAGAAAGTGAGAGACTGAAGTGATAAACAGAGAACTCAGAGTAAAAATGCAGTTTTCTTTAAAGAAAGACACACTTACTTTGTAATTTTTTAGTTGCAATCAATTGGCAGTTGGTATCAAAGTAATTCTCTAGAAAAAATTTATGAAATGACCAAACTATCAGATTTATTGATGTAAGTAAAGGTTTTTCATTTATACAGCATTGGCCAAGTTCAGCCATTCTCATAGATACTATCACATGATTTCACTACTGGATATAAGTGCTCAGTCCCTCTTTAAAGGAAATTTATTTAACTAATGCTGTGTTAGCTAAAACGGTACACAAAACCATCTCTTTTGTGACTTTACTTAAAATCTTTTGCCTGTGTGTTTTCAAAAGTTACTAGATTCTACTGCTGAGTGTCATCAGAATGTACAAGAAGAGCCATGAAAAGACTTACAAAGTTATTGATAGTAATTCTCACCATGCTGATATTATAGAGTCCCCAGTAGTTCGGTCTTCTATCAAAAGGTGCATGAGGAGTCACTTTGTGAGAAAATCTCATGAAAGACTTATTTTTCATTGAGTTTTTTTACTATGTTAGCTGTTTCAAGAGGTACCAGCAGTAGGTAGGAGTTTATAGAGGGAGCAACAGCTGCTTTCAAAGCTGCTGCTTGGATCAGTGAAAAATGAAGAGTATGACTGCAAAACCTTTACACCCTAGTGATTGTTCAGGTGCTCTTTATCACCATTATGATTACCCTGAGAAGCATCCTTACTTTTTCATGTATGTTTACATGTCCAGAAGAACAGTAACAAGCTTGTACTCCTATAATGACTGCCTAACTAAATCACATTGTCGTCCTCAAAGCAGGTGAACAATTCTGATGTAGCTCCACTAAACCTCCAAATTTAAAAATTTCCCCACAGATGGAGGTTAGTCAGATTTTTACAGACAGAGAAAACAACACAGAACAAATTGAAGACCTAACTGACAACAGACTGGAAAATAATAGACCTCAGAAGATCTCTTATCAATGTAAGAGTCAACATTATCGGTCAGGAATTACTCTGGGAAACCCTACTGTCTCTTTAGAATTGCCTGAAGGTCTCCAACATAATTTTAAAAATGAGAAATTGAAAATAAATTGTGCAATATGTCCAAGTAAAATCAGTAGTATCAATAGGTAATAAGGTGTTGCTTCTGAAGATTTGACCATGGATGTGAAATGCCATTTCTGCAGATTTTGTAAGACACAGCATAACAAAGAAACTCAGAAAGGTAGGGCAATGTGGGCTACAGAATACTCACTGTTCTGAGTTAAAAGTCAGGAAATCCAAGTTTTGACTAACTTATCACAGCTCATACTTCCTGACCTGTAGTTTTGCTGTTCACATTGAATATTTTAATAAAATAGTTAAAGAGGGATATTTCGATATTTCTTGTCCTTCTAAATTCTTATTCCTAGTTTGCACCTGAATTCATACATAGATCACAAACACACAAACACAGAGCAGCAGTTTTTAATAAGAATAAACAGAATAATAGATAAGCAGTCACCCAAAACTGTGTATGACTGTCACAGGATTTGTTGACATAAATCATTAGCACTTTGTTCTGTAAGTTTGGCTTATTTGTTTATTTCTTTAATATTTTAGATTTTTAAAATCTACATAGAACATTCAAATAATTACAAGAATAAAGGCTGGCATTCCTCTCTCTTTTATCCCTAGGGATTTTCAGCCTCCTGATTTTCTTTTAACATTCTGTCCCATCTTGCTTTTGGGAACAATATTCTTTTGTTAAAGATCTTTTTATGCTGGTGGATTAAGAGACCAAACACTTCCGAAGATATCAGTGAATGCTGTACTTTGCTTCATATCTCTCTGGATTTCCTTGTCCTCCCAACTGGAGTCAGTCAGGGCAGCAATGACTGTTTGGGTGCCTCAGCAAGGTGATAAGGCTCATGGGACCTTGAAGAGTGAAATGTATTTTTGGAATAGGAATGCACATTTGTGTTTTTCTGTTCTTCATATTTACTTTTTCCCAAAAAATTTTAAGAAGTGTTAAATGTTAAAAAGTGCAGCAGCTGCCAGCAGGTACAACTGATTACACGTAGTTATCCAACTATGAATACTGTGTTGCTGAAACAAAACTTAGAGGATCTAAAAAATATAGAGACTTTATTAGAAATTAAGAAAACAGGAGAGTCTCCCATTAACAGGCTTTGAAAGTTGCTGATTCTTCTGAGTCTTTCCCTTGGCATGCCTTCTGAGTTCATTTGCTTTGCTGATCTACAACACTCTTTCATTTAACTAGGCAGCCTTCCTCCTGTAATCACTAGGTTTTAATGTCACATCTTTTTCCTTATTAATTATTAGGCATATAAGTAACTTTACACAGTGTCAGAAGGGTCTAACAGTCATAGACAGCCCTTTACAAGATCAGGCTAGACCTATTCCTGGAGCCATATATAGAAACTATTACAGATTCAACCTTCCAAACCTGAAAGTCTTCAAGTGTTCCTATGGTAACCAATTGGATCATTGGATTGAGAGGTACAGCATATTCTGAAAAGAAAAAGTTTCAAAACCAGGGACTCAATTCCAATTTAAATACTGAAATAGATTGCTGTCACTAACAGCAGACAAGTGCTTGGCTCTTTGTTGCTTTCCTCTGCTTCTCCTTTTGTTTTGGGGGGTTTTGTTCCCTTTAGAGCTCTTGTGGCTTGACTGAGCGGCCGTGTGTGAGACTTCAAAGTCCACATGTGATTTGGCAAGGAATCTGCAGTATGCTTAATATTATGATGAGATGACTTTAAAGAATGCCTTCAAGATGGAGTTATTGCCTGATTTTTTCTTTTTTATATATATATTTTTTTTTTAAGAATTATTTGAATATACTAATCTCTCAACTCTCTCAAGACCTGGGAGCTCTTCACTAGGGATAGTTGATTCCTTTGTGCTGTCTGAAAAAGGAACAAACTTAAGCTTTTTGATCCAAATCTAACAAATCTAAACCCACTTTCCTTCTCCCTCTCTTCTTCTCAGGCTCAACTTCACGCCAACTTCTCTACCTCCTCTCATAGAACAGTGCAGGGGGATAGATGATGGGGGCTGTAATCAGTTCATAACACGTTGTCTTTGCCATTCCTTATTCCTCAAGCTTATCCTTAATCCAGTATGGGGTCCCAAGCACAGGAGAAAATCTTTCACAACCTTCTCCAAACTGGGTCCTTTCCACAGGCTGCAGTTCTTCAAGAACTGCTGCAGCATAGGTCCTTCCCACAGGGTGTAATCATTCAGGAACAGACTGATCCACCATAAGACCAGAAAAGTGAACAGAGCAATACTTCTTCACCTTCACGACACCAACAGCCAATGGTCTTGATATGCTGTAGCTCTCACTAATGCTGCAACCAGAGAGGTGGGATTTTTCACTATCTTTCTTTACCCAGGAAATATCTATTTTTAGATTTGTACAGTACATGCCGTGTGGTTTCTGAACCACACTGTGAGGTAGAGATTCATATAATTCTGTCAGCTTTTGGAAACATGTTAACAGTGATAAAGGAAGTTTCACAAAGGTGTTAGAAACCAAACTTGATGAGGTCCTTTACAATCTCCTCCAGCTGACCCTGCTTGAGCAGGGGACTTGGACTGCATGATACCAAGACCTGCTTTCTTACCCAACCAGTCTATGACTGTGATATAATGACCTAAATTATTGTTATACAATAGCTTAACAGAGGGTTTCAGAATTACTCTTTTGGGCTTAGAACATCTGCATTGTTTGTAATTCCTTCTTTCTATTTCGAAACTGATGCTAAACTTCTACATTCAGCTGGATTTGTCAGCTTTTCATCTGCATGCGTAACAAATCTGAAGATTTATTATATGAATTGTCCTAGGTTAGTTTTTCAACAACTCTACACCTGAAGAAAACAGTTTTAATAGGATAAAACAGGATCTTAATAAGAGATGGCTCTAATTTACTAAATTTAGTCTTATGTCATTCAGCTCTACTACTGCAGCTTTTGTCTCCAGTATTGATTAATGAACCACTGTAAAATATTTCTCCACTGCAAACTTATGCAAATCCACAATTAAAGGTAAGAGGGTTATTTTTGTCAAATCAATCAGATATTGTATCTATTTAAAACATAATTTATGATTAACAAAGACTATTAATAATTAAATGATAAGATGATATTATAGAAAGATCAGAGGAGTAATTTGTATTTTAAATACAGAAGTTTCTTTCTGTGTGCCTCCAATTAAATAGTCAGGCCATGAAATGAAATTTCTTTCATCTTGTTCACTGTTTGTGCCTGTGAGAGAGAGGACGTTCTCATCCATATGGTACAATCTTAAATGGCCCATCTTCACCAAGTAAACAGATCTGTTAAATCACCTAGCACAATAGTAAAGCAGAAGAATAAGTCAATTATACTGAACTGTGTATTCAAAGCTCGTTACTCCTAGTGTACTATGTTATGTACAAGGTTGTTTCTCTGTTCTGGCAACATACTTGAAGATGAGTGTTCCCTTCAAAAAAGACCATGTAATTACTCTCTCAATCTCTTTTCACGCTGAGTGGCCTCATCAGCTGTATCTATGGCTAGAAATTTTAGGGGAAATGCAAAGGTGGGTATGGAAAAGCACAGAGTTGCCCGAGATGCTTCTGCTGAAATAGCTGATCAACTTCTGTGGTTAGGAGGCAAGTACAGTCAGTCCTGTTGGGGAAAATCACTTGTGAGAGACATAATGCACCTACGCTCAGTTAAGAAGTAAAGGAAACACGCAGATATGGTAAACAAAATGAGATTTTAAGAATATTGTCCATGTGAACACTTCTATAATTTCATTGGTCTTACTGCTCTCTTCATGACATGGTTTTAAATTAGGATGATAACCTTTAGTGAAATAAGCAGAGCTTAGCTGGTGTAAAACTGGAGTGAGGTAACAAAATCACTTGCCCAGAGCCTTCATGTTTTTTCTGGTTTCTTTAAAGACAGGACAGAATAAAAATATAAAGGAAAAAGTTCTGCTATTTAGGAGAAAGTCCTGCTATGTCTAAGCAGTGACCTTGTAGGCAGCTTCAGCGCTTTTGTTAGAAATTCTGTTTAATAGTTCTATGTAATTTTTATTTCATAATTAGAGGTTTAAAATCCCCAGGCGTTTTATATATGGTAGCTCAATCTAGAAACAGAAAACAAAAATAGGAAATTAGAAAGAGGAACTTTTCCATCTATCAGGAATTTGATGAGTGATAAAAGCATATGGATATGAACATATAATAAAGAGACACTAATGAATATGCAGATTTCCTATTGGTACTTTTTTCTATTCCTTAGATGGCAGCAAAGCAGAGGAGAAGGCAGTCTCCTTTTATTGTGGAAGTTCTTTAGTGGAAAAGATAATCTACTGGGTACTGAAGTGCTCATAATATATAAAAAAACCTTTTCGTGACTTTCTATTGCTGTAGGTTTGTAATGGTCCAAGGCACTTTAATAATTAGTCTACAGGGAGCCTTAATAGACTAGGGCAACTCTTAATTAACTTAATCCCCAGTACATGAGTTGACCATGAGACATCAAACCACATTTTAGCTTGAAGGGTATGTGAACTCAGAGGAAATCTCATTTTTTAACTACAGTGGTGCTGCATTCTTTCCTTCTAGCACAGTTTGGTTGTAGCTAAGCACATTCTGCCACTCTGTCCTACGGTCAACACAAGCCTTTGTTTTCAGTAGAACTAATAATAACTGAAGGTGGCAATAATTCAGCATAATTATTTTAAGATGCAAAAAATATTATCATAGGGTGACATTCATTTCTCAGTTAAAACAGGTAATTAAGAACTGATTCTACGTGGTTTTCGCTGTCTCTCTATTGTACATTACTGCTACTTTCAAAAGAACTGGACCTGCTTAAAACATACGGAAACTTACTGGCAATATTTTAAACTACAGAGGTTTTTAATTAGAAATGTTCTATGCTCCTATGATTTGGTACTGAGGGAAGGATTCTAGTATATCATTATGCTGCCAGCGTATTTTATATTTATAAGGATTTGTTTTGTACTTTAAATTACACTCTAGCTTCTTATCAAGATTTGTGATAACTCCTAATAGCGGAAAAAAAGATAAACTTCCTGAAGAGAGCCAGCCAGCAGCCTTTCTGTTTTCTTTTCTATGTCATTATTCATGTATTCAGTAATATTTTTGACAAAGTGAATGTTGCTTTAGGAGTACTTTTTTTTGGGTACCTAAGGCAGTAGGAAAATAGTGATTATCACTGCATTACATGGAGCGCCACTGTGGGCAGCCCGACACAGACGAGAGAAACACCAGTATAATCAGAAAGCACCCATGTTAAAGACAAAGCTATACTATGAGGTATATATGTCTCTGAATGAACATTCTTAGCAAAGGAATGCACTAAACACATCCTTTCTTTTATCATTCTTTACAGAGAGTTGTTTTGACATTGGCATTATTAATGTTTGCTGCTGATTTCCAACTAAGCGAATGGGAGATGCGTTTAAATGGAATGAGTTACCCGAAAAATCATAGTATTTTAATCCAAAGTGTTTTAATCTACAGTACTAAGATTTTCTGGAAGAAAAAAAAAATATCATTTTACTTACTCCTCTTTACTCCTGCCATAATTTGTCTGTCCCAGTTGCTGTATGTTTTGGGGAACACACTTTTCCTTGAGATGTCTTCCATTAGTGTCTCAGCCAATATTTCTAATGCTACAAATAAGCTAAAAAATAGTCATCTTCAGGTAAACCAAGCCTTCAGCTGGACAATGAAATTTCTCACTCTCAACAAGAAAATCATAACCATTTTAACAATTGCACACTATCGGAATCAATGACAAAACTGAGAATATAAAGATGCTAGTGATGTATAATTGTAAAGTTTATAGGACAGTTCCTGACAAGTGACAGTTAACATTATCAAATGAATAAGCTATATTTGTGTGTATTGCATCCAGAATCATATTAAGCACTCAGAAACAAGTATAATTAGGAAAAAGGTACACACATTTGTTCCTGCTATTACAGCCAAATTTAATTTATCTCATCAAAACGCATCCCTTTTATTTCACCACTGCTGCATGTATTCAAAAGCACCGTATTTTATATTGAATTTGATTTCTTATATTATTAACCCCCTTATTAAAGGGAAAATTCAATCTCTTCAAAAATCTTGATATAGTCAGTTTAATTTCCATAACTATAAATCTTTTATAACAAATGATTTTTAATTAGTTGCTGTCCTTGCCCATGTACAAGAGGAAGGAATCATCTTTCAATTCATCTATTGTTAGGTTATACTGAATTAAAAAGTCCCATATGTTTAAGATGTTCAGACTGCTATCCTTCCAACTTAATAGACATTGACTCATATATTTCTAAGTAGTTTTCAAGTGTTCTTCTTTGTTTCTGTTTTAGAAGAGAGCTCATTTTATTAACTTGATGGGCTGAAAAAACAACAGCTAGAAAAGCAACTCCAAAAAACTCCAAAGATTTACACAGCTATAAATGGAATCAAAATCTCCAAACAAATATCCCCAGACTTAGACTATTTGAAACTTTTCAATTTTCTGACCTACTTTTATTTGGAATATAAAAACAATGGATACTGTCTTGATATATGGTCCAACTGAATTCAGGAGTCAAGGAACAAACTCGATTAATCCCTATCTTTAATTCATTTTATATTTTACAATTTTCAGTTTGCTTGTAGTCTCATAGGATAATGCAGATTGGAAGATCATTCAGTCAATTCTTAGGCTCTAAAGAGGATCAGAACAAGTGGTTTAAGTCTTCATGCAGTCATTCCTGAAAACCTCCAAAGCGGGAGACTGCAACACCTCTGTGGGCAACCTGTTCCACTGCCTGATTGTCCCCATGAGAAAGAATTTACTCCACTGTCACCAAAGTTTATCTGAGATGTTATGTTTGGCTTTGTTGACACAACCAAGTAGAAGAGGTACAGTAAGACACTAGAAGTAATTTATTTATATGAAATTGAAAGGAAAAAAAAAAAAGGCTTTTACAGTGAAGTTTCAAGAAAGAGGTTTTCCAAGTGACCTGGAAAAGAAAAATATGATTAAATGTTGTTAAAAATTCTGTTTATCTAAATCTTCCTTCCACACTTTATTGGAGAAACCACACAATTTTTGTTTTCTAGTATAATTGTATTGACCTTGTTAAGCAATAATGCGCCAGGGATTAAAAGATTTGGGTTGGTGGTTGCTGGGCTTTTGTCTTCATGGAACTTCGATAAGCCACCTGTGAGCTAGAAAATGTACCATTATGTACTACAGCTACAACTTTTGTCAGGGTGGCACCTCAGATACAATATAATTAGGAGCGTGGCCCAATTGTCACTCTTCCCTTCAAACAAAAGGCAATACCCTTTGTCTGTGTGGTGCCAAAGAGCCTCATGTGAACGCTTTGTTCACAGCCACGTAGTCACCTCAAAGACATGTTTACAGTAAGATCTGAAAGAAGACAATGCTACAGGATTTCATCATATTAGATAAGTGAGAAAGGATTAGTTACGTAATACTTATTAATAATTACTCAGAAGCTGAGACTGACTTACCCTAGATTAAAGACTCTTCATTATTCTTCTTACCTTCTCGCGTCATGATCCATCCCGACACACATTCAGCATCAAGAAACCTAATAGGACTACGCATTTTGATACCTAAAGATCCCTAGATGTCTGAAGTACCCCTCTTCTGCTCGAACAGCATAAGTCACTCAAAAAAAACAGGGCTCTCACCTATTCCTGGTTAGTATTGGAATGCAGTGTTTGCTTTCAAGATGTTTCAAGCATGCACTGGAAAGAGCAGAGATGGCACTGAGCAGCCGTTCTAGCAGCACTGAGCCAAAAGCACCAGCTGATGAGTTGACAGAGCTGAAGGAAGCCAAAACTTGAGGAAAGTCTCATAAAACAGCAGCAGCAACAAACCAGTTTGTCTACCGAGCAACATTGAACTGTGAATAAAAGATCAAGGCACCATAAATATTACCACCCTGCCACTGACAGTTTTAGCTACAGGGGACTCCAAAAGTGGCATGGATGTGTAACAAGAACTGCTAAGTAGAACAAATAGCAACTACATGGAGATATTCTGGGTTAAATCCTCTGAGCAGTTATATCTAAGGTTAAAAAAATTGTTCAAGTCACAAGGTAACACGACCTAGAGAGATAGTAACACAGAGTAAATCAATCAAAAGCTCATTTATGTTAAATTCCATTCATGCAGCAGCTTCTTTCAGTTGGTTAAATGATGTGCAAATGGAAAGGTAACGCAGAAGGATCTTATAAAACAGCTTAGGAAGGTGGCAGATGAGTCTAAAGGTAGATAAATTACTAGTAATAAATAACGTATGAAGTAATGTACTGGATTAAAAATAGAATCATGGAATCAGAACGGTTTGGGTTGAAAGAGACCTTTAATCATCTAGTCCAACCCTTCCAACAAGGGTAAGGACAACTTCCACTAGATTAGGTTGCTCAAGGGGCCATCCAGCCTGGTTCTGAAAACCTCCAGAGGTGTTTCTTCTCTGGGCAACCTAGGCCAGTGTCTCACCACCTTGATTTTAAAAAATTTCTTCTCTAAGCCAAGTCTAAATTTACTCTCATTTAGTTTTAGATCATTGTCCTTTATCCTGCTAGTAAAGGTTCTGGTAAAAAGCCTCTGTCCATTTTTATCATAAGCCCCCTTTAAGTATTGAAAGGCCGCAGTAAGGTTTCCTGAGTCTTTTCTTCTTGAGACTGAATAACTCCAGCTTTCTCAGCCTATCTTTACAGAAGATCTATTCCAAATCTCTGATTGTTTTCATGACCCTCCTCTCGATGTATTACAATAACTTTGTGTCTTTCTTGTGCTGGGTTCCCCAGAGTTGGATGCAGTACTCTAGGTGGGACCTCGCAAGAGCAGAGCACAGGGACAGAATCATCTCCCTCAGCCTGTTGGCTGTGCTTCTTTTGATGCAGTCCAGGATACAGTTGGCTTTCTGGGCTGCAAGTGCACATTGCTGACTCATATTTGATTTTTTATTTACCAGTGCCCTCCACAGGGCAATTCTCAATCCATTCATCCATGAGTCTGTATTGGTACTGCAGGTATCAGTCTCTTACTCTAAGGAAAAAGTGATAGGACAAGAGGAAATGGCCTCAAGTTGTACCTGGGGAACTTTAGACTGGATATTAGGAAAAATTTCTTCACTGAAAAGGTTATTATGCATTGGAACATGTTGTCCAGGGAAGTAGTTGAGTCCTGGCAGTATTTAAAATATGTGTAAATGCGGTGCTTATGAACATGGTTTAGTGGCGAACTTGGCAGTGGTAGATTAGTGGTTGGACTTGATCATCCTAAAAGTCTTTCCCAACCTAAATGATTCTATGATATTTGGGATCACCTCAACCCACGTGCAGGACCTTGCTCTTAGTCTTATTGAACTTCAGAAGGTTCACATGGGCTCAAGCCTGTCAAGGTACCTCTAGATGGTATCCCTTCCCTCTAGAGTATCAAACACACCACTCAGCTGGATGTCATCCTCAAACTTGCTGAAACTGCACTCAAACACATTGCTATGTCATTGATGTAGATATTAAATAGTATTGGTCCCAGTACAGACCCTTGACACGTTCCAGTCATTAGTGGTTTCCATTCGAACATCAAGCCGTTGACTACAACTCTTTGAAGGCAGCCATCCGCCTAACTCCTGATCCATCTTAACTGTCCCTCTATCAAATCCATATCTCTCCACTTCAGCATCAAGGATGTTGTGTGGGACTGTATCAAAGGCCTTACAGAAGTCTAGGTAGGTGACATCAGAGGCTTTTCCCTTGTTCGCTGGTTATAGCCACTCCACCATAGAAAACCACTAGATTAGCCAGGCATAATTTACCCTTGGTGAAGTCTTGCTGGCTTTATCTAACCATCTGTCTTTGGCATATTTTGATACAATTTCCAGGAGGATCTGTTCCATGATCTTCCTAGGCACTGAGGTAAAGCTGACTGGTTGTTAGTTCCCTTATTACCCTTTGTAAAAACAAATGTAATATTCCTTTTTATTTAACTTGGGACTACATGTGACTGCAAATATAAAATACTCTAAACTGTGTTTACCTAATGCTCAACTCAAGGCAGGCAGTTATAATTACAGAAAGAGATCTTGGAATGACCACTGCCCCATCTTTGCAATCATTACCTCAATGTAATAATTCAAAATTGGTGAAAAAAACACATATTCAGGCAACTTCAGGAAAATGCTAAGAGCAAACCAGGAGGTGTCATTGGTGCTGCCTAGAGTTCCAGTCTTCACTTCTTGAGAAAGAAGTCATTAGAGAAGGTAAAGAGCAAGCACCCAAAGTAATGGAGATACAGAACAAGTGTATTGTGAGAAGAGCATAATGAGGCTAGAACTACTCTTTTTAGATAAAAACAGGTGGGGATGTGACTAAAAATCATTAACAGGGTGAATATATGTTTACTAGTCACAAAGTCCTGCAGTTTTGTAATTAGGGGGCATTTATTGAAATGTTTCAGCAATCAAGCAGAAAAGAAAGGATTTCTGGTGTGGTTTGGTTTGGTTTGGTTTGGTTTGGTTTGGTTTGGTTTAAACAGTAGATTATACACCACTACAATTTGGTAACATGAGAGCCTTTTAGCAGAAGCAGACAAAACAAACACATTTGGTTAGAGTTTAAACAAATTCACAGGCAAGAGAACAAAACAGACACTAAAACGTATAGGCAGGCTTGTATTTTCCACCATCACTAACCTGGTGCTTAGTGGGGAAAAAAAAAGAAGTTAGAGTTGCAGAAATTTGCATATTATCTCACAGTAGTTTTTCTTAATCTGGCTGTTAGATACAGACTACAGTTGTATGGAAGAAGCTAATTTCTAAAACATCTGGAAACTTTGCTGTAAGCATCTTCCTTGTCCAAAATATTACAGTGCCAAAAATAACCATGTCATCCTTCCATCTTCTTTTAGGGGTGTCATTAAAATATCAACTCTGAATTAATGAATAAATTGATAGAAGGACAAAAAAAGTAAAGAATTATGCCACTCGTGTTATCGCTGGACCACCAAAAGTTTTGATTAGCTGACTGCTCACAATTAATGGTTTAGATGCTCGGAGGCATTAGCAATTAAAGATTAGTTCTTTTGCCCCACAATTCAAAGCATAGATATGAAAATAAGGAAAAAATCATTTTACTCAGTTATAATTGACATTGATGCTATTATTAATACAATTTCAAACAGAATAAGAAAAAAAGCTACAAGTACTTCTGTGCAGTCTATAAATCCACAGGCAAAATTTCTTTTTTCACTTCTTTCACACCTATTAGGAAGCAGCAATTTTCCTTACTACTCCAAGAGTATTTCAGGCACTAAAATATATGATTTTGGCAATGTTGATTCATCAAGTACGAAATCTGTTTCCAGCATTAAAATAGAGACAGAGGAACAAAGGATTGCAATTTATTGAGAAAAGTGCAAATGAAGAAATGGAAGAAAATTCAATTTCTCTGACCTAACATGTCTGAATGTATTTCTATGCTATCATCTTTATGGCACTCTTTATTATGAGGTGAAGAATCATTGAACAGATTGGCTTAAAATATATATAAGCCACATTTAAAAAAAAATAAAAAAAATAAATGAAATAATGTTTTCTGATTAAACAGGCCTTTAGCCAAAACTAAAATAGTTAGATCATTCTGACTTTAAGCATATGCTTCAGCTGGAATAAATAATGATTAACTACATTTGTATTGACAGGAACACACTAATAATTAAGTTAATATCCGTGTTTCACTGTATTAAATAAAAAGACAATATCTTTATTCATTTTTTTCCCATTCTGAAAAGTAATTATTCTCTTCTACCAATTTCTCTGCTTAGCAGTGCACATATTAGACCAAACACCATCAATAATCACCTGCCATACTTTATTCATCTCTTTAATGTAATCTTTTCTTTGTTCTGTAATTAAAGATTAATGTACTTGTATAGTTAGTAGTGGAATTCTGTAATGGCAGTATTTTGTTCTTGGAATACTTTATCTGTCTTTAGTCTGGAGGAACAATTATAGACAAATATTTATATAACTGAAAACATTACTCTGAATTTTGGGACATTTCAGTAAAATCCATCAGCAAATTTTTAGTTAACAATTCAACAATATTCATCCTGATGTAATTGTGAGGCATACCTCTGCATTTTTACTATTAGTAATGACATCTACATTGTCTTTATTTCTATTAGAACTGGAGAAGTAATGAAGCTGTAAGAAAATGAAAGATTCTCTTCTCTGTCTTACTTAATCAATGAAGCAATTTAACTGAAATGTCTTGAGTCAAAATCTTCTTCTCAGCCTATTCAGAGCTGAACAGCTTCACACCTATTACCCACAGGTCAGTAATACCAATGATGCTAATTCAGCTGGTTACAACAGAATTTAATGCTCAGATCCAAAGAGATAAAAAATATTTTGACTTATGAGAAACATTAACTTAGATCACAAATTAATCACGTTTGTTCAGTTTTGCTAACGCATGAAGCCTGTACAATTTGGGTTGAGACCAAGGTTTTAGATGAGAGAGGTGAATTGTGGAATAATGGCCTTCTTCCAAGAAATATTGAGGCAATAAAAAGAAATTACCAACACACCATTAAACCTACATTTTAGAGTATAGTCTGATTTTAAAATGGAAGCAAAACACCTTCTAGGAATTCAAATGCTTGGTCTGTAATAAAGGATTCCCATATTCCTACCATCCTAGTAGCAACCTACCAATTCAAAGATCTCAGATCTCTGATCCACTCTGAGCCATTAGCATAAAGATATCAGATTAATTTTACTTTTCTTCAAGAGGATTATTCAGTGGGAAATGACATTTCTGTAGCTCCTCCATATCTTCTCTACACTTGACAGCCTTTCTTTAGATTATACCATTAATCATACCCATAAAATCACTACGTCTATTATCAGCTAAGTTATCTGAATAACTGAAGAAAATCAGACTGAGCTTAATATATGTTCTTAAAGAAAAGGAAAAACCACTATTTCTGGAACAAAGTTTATGTTCTTTATACAACTGAGTGCACTGTGAAGAAATATATTTAAATAGTTTCTATTTTTAAAAGCAGTACTGGAAAGAGGAGGCTTTTTACTTTTTTCCTTTTTTTTGGTACAAAATGTAATTTTAATTTCTTTTATGCACTTTCTATAGCATGGCTGTTAGTATTTCAATATTTGATTTTTTTTCCCTGTAATTCAACCATAAAACCTGTGTATTTGTTAATGAAACTACTTGGAATTCATTTGGAATTCAGGTGAACTGACTTACACTTAGTAAGTTAGTTGGTTGCCACAGCTCAGGTGAATGCTGCCCTAAGTCTTGCTCCATCTGACAAAACACCACCCAGCAACAGAGATGGCTAAGCAGAATATGTATTTACTTTTTGGCCATCTCAGTTTGTAGACTGAATATTAAAGTAGTGTTGGTCCTCCTTAGCCCACCAGCAGATTTGTGTCAGCTTCCTAAATGTTTTTAGGCAGCTTATATTAAAATTCTAGGCTGTAAACATGTCAGGAGTGAACAAGTATCTCATTCAGGATATAAATATCCTATTCAGGATATACAGACTTTTCAAAAAAAAATATTTTTTTCAGATGGTCAAGGTAAAGAGCTAAGATTGCTCACCACTTCAGCCATCCCAGATACATCTGACTGGGAATTAACACCTCTGCAATTCACAGAATCATGGAATCATAGAATGGTTCAGGTTGGAAGGGACCCTAAAGATCATTGAGTTCCAACTCCCCTGCCGTGGGCAGGGACACCTCCCACCACACCAGGTTGCTCCAAGCCCCATCCAGCCTGGCCTTGAACCCCTCCAGGGATGGGGCAGCCACAGTTTCTCTGGGCAACCTGTTCCAGAGCCTCATCACCCTCACAGGAAAGACTTTCTTCCTCAGATCTAACCTGAATCTCCCCTCTTTCAGTTTAAAACCATTACCCCTCACTCTATCATTCAATTCCTTGATCAAGAGTCCCTCCAAATCTTGACCAGTTTGTTTTTGTATAGGACAGGACAACATCAAATTCTATATTGCATATTCAAAGGGAGCTCACTAAGTAGAACTCTCTTCCTCTCAAAACCACAGAATATCAGATCTACAAGTTAACCATTAGGAACCTAAG
This sequence comes from Thinocorus orbignyianus, assembly GCA_013400375.1. Taxonomy (NCBI): domain Eukaryota; kingdom Metazoa; phylum Chordata; class Aves; order Ciconiiformes; family Thinocoridae; genus Thinocorus; species Thinocorus orbignyianus. The sequence goes on along the minus strand of VXBW01005898.1, from coordinate 341,961 downwards.
TGTTTGTCATACTGTCTAATATGCACTTAAATGAAAATAAACAATAAGACCCAAGGGGGTGAAAGACAAGCAATTCTTACCAGTAAACTCAAACCAATAAGTATCAAGATGTCAGTGAGGAGGACAATGTCCACAGAGACCCATCACACTCTCAAACTTGTCTTTTGTCTCTCTGCTTCACAATTGTATTTTTTTTTTGTTTGTGAAACTTCCCATTTCATTCCTTCATCCTTTCTCTCATTCTTTTTTGGAAGTGACAGAGTAAGAACTTTATACCTCAAGAACAGCATTTATTTGCTCTTCCTTTTGTGGGGGAGCTGGAGGCAGAAAGAAGAAAATCTGATGAGTGCAAGTGCCTTCTTATGAGTTTGTGCGCACACCCTGTAGACAAACCCACAATATTTTCATTACTGGGGAAGAGACTAAAAAAAATGTCCTAAGAGAAAGGAAAAACAAGCTAGGTCAAAACTGCTTAGTTAAGGACTTTATTTTCAGAAGTACTGAACCTTTGCTTATCATCTGAAGTCAATGGAAGCTGCAGGTGGTTCACTTATTTTTAGTGATCCATAGGAAACTATACAAGAAAATATTTTTTTTAGTACATAAAGGCATTGTTTGCACCTGAAGTTTCTATTGAAATTATCGAACAGGCCTATTAGGATTTCTGAGCCTACTGCAGGTAGCCAGATAAGAAACATATGGCTTAAGCACTGCTAGCTCCACTCACATCTTTTTTAGCAGAGGATTAGCCTCCTGGTTGAAAAAATATATTGGATTGTTATCTTAATTTCAGGAATATTTTTTTTTTTGGACTTTTACTACCTTCCTGAGAGTTTAGGTATTCAGTCCTTCTGAACACCATCTGTTTAGAAACCTAAAAATACAGAAGAATTTCACCTTTACCTGCTGCTACTTTATTATTTGTTGCTTGATTCTGTTGGCAGAGATCCTTCTAATATTGTTTGTCCCGAACTTCTTAGTGGCTCACCTTCTGTTTCTAGTCTACCATGCTTTAAACAAGGTTCTAAAAACTTGTATCAATAGGAAAGACATGTATTTCTACCAGGCTGTTAAAAAATAATACCTGAAGTGCGCCTAGTTTCTTAACAGGGTGCTAAGTTATGCACCTGAAAATGGATATGCCAATAGTCATTAATCCTTTAGGAAATCATGAAGGATAATGTTAATGATATAATTATCTGTTTCTGTTAAAATTTTCCCCATAGGTAAAATATAACTGATTTTATAGCAAAGATAGTGCCAGTGGTATGCGAAGCCATTTTATTCTGGGCTGTAAGTCAAGGATGTCAAGCACGTAAGTGGTAGTGGGACACCAGGGGAAGATCCACGACCAAAGGCCTTCTTTTTACTCCGTAACTTCTCATCTTCAGGTGACACCACAAATCATTGTCACTGTCAGAAATTTACAGTGAACAGTGGTATTATTTTCACAGCTACTGTAAAGTACCACCTGGTATTTTGCATAAACTATGTGGTAAATCACGGTAACACTGCAGTGTTATTTTTACGATAACACTGTAAATAACCTGTATCTCAACCATAAATCTGTGTTACCAGCAACAGCCTTATCAACAACAGCAACTCTGAGACTAAAAAAAAATCTTCCTCTTTACCTGTAAAAAGGTTCTTGGTATTCTGGCTTTGTCTCATGTCTAGTAACTATATCCTCATCTGCTCTGTGCAAATGAAGACTGAATAAGTCAGCTTCAAACTGCACCAGGGAAGGTTTCCATCAGATATTAGGTTAAAAAATAAACTGAAAGGAGTATTAAGCAATGGAAAATGCTGCCCAAGGAAGTCGTTGAGACACCATCCCTGGAGGTATTTGAAAGATGGGTAGACTTAGTGCTTACAGATATGGTTTAGTGATGTTTTTTTCAGTGTTGGGTTGATGGTTGGGGTTGGAGATCTGAAAGGTCTCTTCCAAACCAGGCAATTCTATGATTCTACAAATACTTGAGAAGGGTAGTTTAAATACTTGACAGCATTTATACTCAAGACTCCCAATATTTTCTGATTCAAAAATGAATGCATGCAGGGATGTCTTCCCATACTGCTTTATTATTATTATTTAGGTGACTTCCAAAAATACAAAAGTACCCAACTGCTGAGTTTTGATGCAAACAAAAATTATATATATTTCGCAGGTCTGGGTCACAATTTATTCCTGGAGTTACTCAGAATAAAAAGAAGAGACAGAAAACAAACGCTCTGATAGAGCATTTTTTTCCCTACACATTGCATTATGACCTTCTAGGGCACCAGCAGTGCTACTGAGTATCTTTTATTCCTGCCCAGATTGCCCATCTTGGAGAAATCATTAACTTCACACTGGATATGTTAACGAAGGTGTATAACTTTTTCATGTTTGGTATTCTGCTGTGTTTATGAAGCCCAGTATATAAAATAACCATCCATTTTTCAGCAGAAGGAGTCTTAACTGTCTTGTTCAAAATTTAATGTGTTTTCCAATGTGCTCCTCAGAAAGCTGTTAAGGGAGTTATTAGAGCAATACCTGCCACTTGCTGTCATACTATTCAGTATCCCTTAAATACTATAAAAAGTATCTACTAAAAATTCTAAACTGTCCTAAAATTAGCGTATCACCTTCTGCTTTACCTATTCTGCCATTGTGTATTTTATTCAGTTACCTTTTGCTTCATTGCTAATCATTCCAGAAAGAGTTCAAAAAAAATGTACATTATTTCATGTTTCAGTTTGCGCATAAGGAGAGAGGTTTTTTTGCTTGTACTGACTTTAAAGATTCATGCGTACTTTTACTGAGTGGTTAATTTTTTTATATTTTTATTTTTTTTCAGATTCAGCAAAGCCCTGCCAGAAGACATTTAGTGCTGTCATCGATATTCACTCTACTGTCAGGGATATTAAACTGAGAAGAAAGACCTGGCATGCTGACTTTCTCTTGAAGCTTTGATAGTATGTTGGCTGCAGTTTAGCAGTGTGAAAGTAGTGTTGCACTGCAAGCAAAAATAGGCAGTTTTCTTCTTGTCAATTTAGAAAAGTTGTGAGGAGAAAAAGTCAGCTTCAGACCACATAGAATTCAAAGATTAAAAAGACTGCAATTTTCATTTCATTTTTTAAGTGAAAATCTGCCTCCATTCTTTTGTCAAAATTAACTATACTATTATAGAGCACTGGACATTAAGAGGCTATTTTAGTTTTCAGAATCATGAGGGCTTTCATCTGATTTCATTCCTTTACCTGTTCAGTGGCATTAACCCATTAAAGAGAAAACCTGCAAAACATCTAAATTTAACAGACTCAGTAGATAGCACTGAACCTGAAAGAGAGGGGCTGGTTTATAAGGTGAAGATGTGTGAGAGATGTAAATACTTGAACCTGTTTATCTTGACTTCAGGAAGACTTTCAAGACCATGCCTTGTAACATCCCCATAGACTAGGGGAGTGAACAGTCAAGTGGACTGAAAACTAGCTCAACTGTCAGACTCAAAGTACCTTCATCAGCGACGTGAAGTCCAGTTGGCAACCAGTTACTAGTGGTGTACCCCAGGGGTCAATACCAGGTTTGGCCTCTTCGTCAATGACCTGGTCAATGGGACAGAAGACACCCTCAAAACTGAGGGTGATACAAAACTGAGAAGAAAGGTAGATATACCAGCTGATCATGAGGACATTGATGGGCTGAGGAATTGAGCTGAGAGGAATCTAATAACTGAGAGCAAAGAGAAGTGTAAAGTCCTTTACCTGTACAGGAATAAACCCAGGTGCCAGTGCATATTGGATGCTGACCATCTGCAACGTAGCTTTGCTGGGAAGTACCCACAAGTCCTGGTGGACATCCAGTTAAACATGAGCCAGTGAGACACCCTCAGGGCAAAGAAGACCAACAGTATCCTGGGCTGTATTAGACAGAGTGTTGACATAAGATTGAGAGACGTGATTCCTCCCCTCCATTCATCACTGGTGAGACCTTGTCTGGAGTCCTGTGTCCAGTTCTGGGCTCCCTAGCTCAAGGGAGATTCTGACTTACTGGAATGAGTCCACTGTAGGGCCATAAAGAAGATTAAGGAACTGGAGCACATGTCACATGTCTTCAGCCTGGAGAAGGCAAGGCTTGAGAAAGAATCTTATCAGTGTGTATAAATACCTGATGAGAGGGGATAGTGGAGTCAGACTCTTCTCCATGTTCAATGCAGGAACAGGAGGCAATGGGCACACACTGAAATAAACAAATTCCACTTAAGCCTACAAATCCCCCAAAATTTAAAAATTACTGTGAGGGTGATTGAGCATCGAGACAGGTTGCTTAGGGAGTTTGTGGAGTCTCCATCCTCAGAGATCCTCAAAACTTGACAGGGCACGGCCCTAATCAATCTAGCAGACACTCTTTGTGCAGGGAAGTTGAAGTAAATGATGTAGACCCCTTTCCACCTCTGCCCTTCTGTGGTTTTTTTGTTTGAAAGAGGGAGATGATTTCTGTGTGACAGTTTTAACACGTTATTACTGTGAATTTTCTGTACAGAGGAATGACTTGAGTTTAAATACTGCAAGTCAGCAGAAAGAAGTACACCTTGATTTAAAGGCTAGAGGATAGAAATACTTCCTTGAACAATTTGACACATATCCTTGACAATTTGAAAGATACAATTCTAATATTCTAGTTAAATTGAGAGGAAAAATATGCTGTCTGCATCACCTATCTAACCATTCAAAAATAGTTGAGAGTCACACTTAACCAGAAGCTGAAAGTCATACAGACCATAACAACCAATCAAAGAAGATAAGTAACCTCCAGCTGTCATCTTTCCTTAACCTACTAGCAAGACACAAATACATCTGAGAGTTCACTCACCCTACTCTATTTCCACACTGCCTCTCCTAGCTCTGAATCTCTGTTAGACACTGGTAATTTTCTCCCTGACAATAACTCTTGGGGCATCAGTCAGAAGATTTCCCAACACAATGACCATGTTTTCTTTTCCTGCTTGGAATTTATAAGAGAAGTCTTCAGGAGACTCTAGTTGTGCTGACCATTCATCGGGAAGACACTTTTTTTCTGTGCTGCACCAGGAAAAGAACGTGGTCTTGATTTACTCATCTACTCTTCTCTGGTGAGGCCCCACCTGGAGTTCTCTTTCTAATCTGGGATTACTACTATAAACTGCATTTTCTTTACATTAATCCGTAATAAATAATCAAATACAATGTATTAAGCACTTTTAATATCCCTCTTGACAAAGTAATGCAAAGTAAGGTGGTTTCCCAGGAATATAGAATGCCAGGAATGTAGAGACATCCACAATCTGGCACTCCCAACTGGCCTTGTCCCATACCCACCCCTGTGACCTTGCCCAGCTATCCCAGGGATGTGTCTGACCCCAGTTCTCCCCTCTAGGCCTGAACCTGACTCCCACCAATGGGATGACGTTCCAACCTGACCTTGTCTGTATCCATCCCCGAGGAAATTCTGGATAACTGGGGCTGGGTCTGACCCAGACTCACACTTACTTGCCCTGCTTCCCGGATGGGGCTTTTTCTGATAGGTTGGACCTTAGGGGAGGTTTCCTGAAGGGCAAAAATCCCAATTTAAGAGATTCATCTTTAAATACTAGCCCAGCAAAGAGTGAGGCTCTGGTTCAACGTGCAAGGAAATGAGTGGGAGAGGCATAAGCCACTTGGCTGAACACAGCATTCTTCTCTGAGCTTGAACACTAAAAGAGGAGATGAAAGGTTGTGCTACCAAGGAGGAACAGAGAAGCATTTTTCAGGCATAGAGGGATGGAATTAGAAAACCCAAACCCTTTCTGAATAATCCCGCACAATTACACAGGCTGGTGGAATGGTGGGGCTTTTGTTGGATGAAGGAAAATATGAATCGGTTTGTACTCTTGTGATGTTGAAGGCTGACTGCATATTGCGCTGCAACAGCAGGGGTATAGCTTTCAGGTTAATAGAGACGATTATTCACTGTACTTAGCACTCGTTGAAATGCATCTGGAATATTGTATCTCAGCCTGGAAAAGAGAAGGCTCTATGGAGACCTTATAACAGCCTTCCAGTACCTAAAGGGAGCCTACAAGTGAGATGGGGAAGAACTCTTTATCAGGGAGTGTAGTGATAAAGTGAGAGGTAATGGTTTAAAAGCAAAAGAGAGAAGATTTAGATGACATATTAGGAAGACACTCTTTCCTGTAAGGGTGGTGAGGCACTGGAACAGGTTGCCCAGAGAAGCTGTGGCTGCCCCATCCCTGGAGGGGTTCAAGGCCAGGCTGAATGAGGCTTTTACCAACCTGGTCTGGTGGGAGGTGTCCCTGCCCATGGCAGGGGAGTTGGAGCTGGGTGATCTTTAAGGTCCCTTCCAATCCAAACCATTCCATGATTCTATGATATGGTTTTCAGATTATCAGTGCTAGAGCTGAAGAAACAAGAGCATGTCTAATGGAGAATCATTAAGAATGTTGGATGCTAGAGCACACATTGCACAAGAGGGTGAAAGACCTGGATTGTTTAGCCTGGAGAGCAGAAAGATAAGGGAAGACTGGGGGGGAAATTTTCAACTGCAAGAAGAAGGATTACAAAAAAGATGGACCCGGACTCTTCACAGTGACATGCATAAGATGACATAGGCACAAGCTGCAGCAAGAGATATTTTCAGCAGGCATAAGGAAAAAAAAATATGCCCAAACGACAGTTATTTATACCAGAACAGATTTTTCAGAGAGGTTTTGAAATACCAGTTGCTGGAAATGTTTTGACTGGTCAAGGTCCTAAACAACCTGAGCTACTTTTTGGGATTTGACCAGATGATTTCCAAACTACCATTACAGCATCATTACTGACTATGTTTACTCTATGGTTATTCTAGCTCAGGTTAGTACTGAACATAAAGGAGGACTGAGCAAAGAATGGACAAACCATGCAACACATTCCTTACAAACAGTCCTTATGGAGATGATTGTGGGAGTTAATAACATTCAAAAATAGAACTGGGGTGGTGTTTTTTGCAAAATACTCTTCATATCTGTTTCAAATAAGTGACAAATAGAGTCTTTTACAGGGTGGGACTCAGCGGAGTCGGATTCAGTGTGGCAGAATTATTTTGGGAGATATTTGCATTCTAAAGGGACCGTTTACTGGAGAACATTATTAGGAGTTCATGTGTATGCAACAGAAGCTGAAGGCTCAGAAAAGAGATAGAAGGAAAATTTATTTCCTTCTAGCTAGATAGACCGAGCCACTATCTAATCAGGCCGTTTTAAGTTGCAGCTGAAGAAGTTATTGGGAGAATGGTAGAATTTACTTAGGTTTTGTTCTGCTGTACTGAGTCGAAATAGCAGTAATTTGAAAGTATTTTGGTTTTCTATGAGTCTTTGTTTTGTGGTTAGTATTTGCAGAAGAAAATGTCTACCATTAATAAAATATCTTGAAAAACGTATTTTGTTTTTGTCGGTCAATAGAGAAGTAATAGACAGTTTTAACATCAGAAAACTCTTTTTCTCCTGTATATTTATGGAGTAATTTTAGTCAGATATGTACACCACCACATCTGAAAGATCACTAAACTGACATCTACTGACTGGAAAACACATCAAGGATTATGTTGAAAATCTACCTATTTGCCACATCTCAGAAATAAATGTACCTAAAGGGTGTTAATTCAACTTCATATTACAAAGGTTTAAATGCTTCCTCAGTTGATATCCACCCACCAGCTGACATCCACTCAGCTGTAGATATCCAGCTGTCTTGACACAGGCACCTGTAATCAAGGCCCCATCTTGAATACCATGTCCAGTTTTGGAACCCTTCCCACAAAAAAGATATTGAGGGGCTGGAGCGGGTCCAGAGAAAGGCAATGAAGACGGCAAAGGGTCTGGAGAGTAAGTCTTATGAGGAGAGGCTGAGGGAGCGGAGGTTGTTCAGCCTGGAGAAAAGGAGGCTGAGGGGAAACCTTATTGTTCTCTACAACTACCTGAAAGGAGGGTGTAGAGAGGCGAGTGTTGGTCTCTTCTCTCAAGTCACAGGCAACAAGACAAGAGGAAGCAGCCTCAAGTTGTGTCAGGGAGGTTCATATTGGATATCAGGAAATATTTCTTCACTGAAAGGGTTATTAAGCCTTGGAATGGGCTGCCCAGGGAAGTGGTTGAGATGGAGATGTTTGAGAGATGGGTTGACATAGTGCTCAATGACATGGTTTAGTGATGGGTTGGTTTTTTATCAGTTAGGTTGATGGTTGGACTAGATGATCCCAAATGTCCGTTCCAACCCAGACAATTCTATGATTCTATGATACAAGCTGGTGTTAGGTTTTACTGTGAAAAGAAAGAGCTCCCTTCTAGCTCCTTTGCCAGGGATTTTTACAGGGTTTCTCTTTGTTGTAGATGATCAGAGGGAGAGCAATAGTGAAGGAATGAAGAAGCCAACATTCCCTATAAAGGAGGCTGACCTATTGGAAGGACATATTAAGAAATGAAAAATGTAGGACAACATATATTTAGAAAACATCTGCAGGTTAAGAATCAGTAAAATATAATCCCCAGTGTTCAAACTTTCTGCTGCCAGTTCAGAAAGATGTCAAAAAGCGCACTAGAGAAGAAAAAGGAAAGTACAGGTAATAGAAATTATAACCCAAATTTTCAAAGACAAGGTTATGCCAGCCCAAGCCATGTTCAGTTACCAAATTTGTATAAGATGCTCACAAGCATATGAATAATCTGTAGATGGCACTACAAATTTCCTGAGTGTACAAGATTCACACCCATGACCAGAGAACTTGACATTTGTGCATAGGCAAATATTCCTCCTGTTCTGCAGCCCTAAAGTCTTTTCAATTAATTAGACACATAAAGCAGGAGTGGACTGAATGGGAGTGTGAGTCACATTTATGTCTTCAGTAAGTCATGAAAATAGCTTCAGTTCAGCTTTGCAAGGGTTGAGTGAAAATATAGACAGTTTTCAGCTACAGACAGACCGCATGTTGAATGACCTTGTGGATTTCCATAATGCTTTGGGTGACATATGTTTTGATCATTCTGGACTCATTGAGCCCTGAATGAGAAGAGTATCCCTCAGAGATTACAGATTGAAATCTGGAAAAGGGGCCAGATCTGACATCTGTACTTGAATGTTCCTCACATATAGTGAAGCTGAAAGTACTTCACTTGTCGTCATCTCAAGTCCTGCAATGTTTCATCAATGCATACGAACTATTCCCGTCCAGAACTAGACCTAGACAGTGAATTTGTTCTAATGGCAGGCTATGCTCCACATTTAATGATCCGTGGCTGACAGTGACTGAAGGCTATTGAAAGCAAAATGACTATAGTGTGTGTGGGCAGAATGCTCCAGGAATGGTTACTGTAGGACACTGCTGGCATTTAAATACCAGGAGATGCATAAACTGTATAATTCCAACACAACCATATTTGAATGCAGGGGGAATAGCTGCTTGATTTGGCTTTTTTTCTGCAACCACATTGGTCTTTAATAGTAGTGAAGGTTAATTTCCCCAAGCATATCTGCACAGTTATTTTATTAGATGGTAACACCATTTATTTTTAAGGCAGTCTGATTATTTCATCGTGAGATTCTGCTTTCATTTGCTCAGAGTATTGATAAACTTCATCTATTTGTGTATATGTTTTCCATATGTATGACTTAAATGTCATACAAAGCAGTTCATGTATTTCTGAGAATGAAAACAGAAAAGAATATATTGCTTGCCAATGTTAAATGATTGTCAGTCTTTTTTTTAAACGTATAATAGCATCAGACTCTGGAGTACCTTTTCAGAAATTGGTTGGGAGTGACTTTTGAAAGGTATTCCTTTAGTTTTCTATATGAAAACCTACTCTGTTAGAAGTTTTTTAAAAACTAAAGCTAATATACTCTATAAAGATGATTAGCAACTATAGCCACATACATCTTTGCTTATGCAGAACATTCTCTATTCTAGCATAGAGGAGGACTTTCTTTTAAATTTGCAGCTTCAGGACATTGTTAAACAGTCATTGTAGATTGGTAGATAGATGATGGGATGTTTCTAGAGATCTTAATAGTGAGCTGTGACAGAAAGAAACTGTCCACTTAAAATGAAATCCAGTCCAGACCAGAGAAGGCAAAAGGGAGAATAGAATGGAAATAAAGGTATGGATTTAACATTGGAACAAGTAAATTGAGAAGAAAACCAAATCTGAACTTTGAGTCTCTATGGCCATGGAGACTGAGGATAAAGTTGGGAAAACTGTGAGAAGTCAGAAAGATTACTTTTTCACAAGTAACTTTCAATCTCGGTAAATCAGACTAAACAGTAGTAGTGCCCAGTGTTCTGGAAATAAAGCAATGCTAAATTGTCCATCCCCATTTCATCCTTAGGCTATGAAGCAAAAGTGCCCTGGTGATGTCTCTTTTAAAGTATAAACTAAGATCAAAATAAGATTAATCTTCAACTTCTTATAACCACCTGGATCTTAGAGGGAGAGATGGGGTATGATAGAAAACAGTGAGTCTTATATAGGGTACCCAAGATGCATCCAGGGACAGAGACAGGACGAAAGTACTTCTGTCCTCCAAGATAGTAGACGAATGCTAAGCTCCACAGTCATTGTCACAGGTAGATTTTAACCATATTTTTTTCTGTGGATGGCTGGGAAAAACTGTCCGGAAAGATTCAGCTTCAGTAAGAGTCAATTAGAAAGTGAAAGGTTTAATGCACTTAGCACTCAATAATTACTTGTATTAGCAGCACATGTTAATAGGATAATTCAGTCTAGAAAGAACCTGAGGAAGTTCCTAGTCCAAATTCCTGCTCAAACCAGGATCAACTGATATATCAGACCAGGTCGCCCAGGTCTGTATCCAGCTGAATCTGGAAAACTTCAAGGCTGGAGCTTTCACAAACTGTCTGGGAAGCCTGCTCCAGTCAGAACCTAACTTCACATCATGCCTTTTTTTGTCATACTTTTAGACAGTAAATGATTAAACAGCAGGAACATTTCAGAGATAAGCTACAGCTGGAAAGCAGGAAAGATTTCTAATGACTCAGAAGGACATCATATGTTTAAAAGCAGAAATCTAAGCCCTTGGTCTCATATTGCATGTAGATAATATCTATCTAGATGATAGTACGCTATCTATATTCACTCTTTAGTACGTTATTTGCTATATAACTAGTGATTTGAAACAAAATGGGAGTATTTGGGTGATAAGATATGAGAGGGGGAAAACAAAGCACTATATTTTATATAACTCCTTAAAGCCAGGAGAACATTTTATTGTGCATTAATAAATGTGATACGGCACTTGCACAGATTCTGATACCCTTGTGTGTGAAATAACACCCTACTCCAAGAGAAAACTGTCTTGTGTAAATGAGGTAAACTCCTTTGATCTCAGGGAGATGTGGAGGTGTTATAGAAGACCTAGATCATCAGCTTCAGTGGTATAATACTCAATTTTTCATGGACAAGGACATCTGCACTTAGCCTTGAAGATGCCCTGAGCGTTTATTTCAGTGAAGAGTGTTGTGTTTAGTCGATCTTGGTTACACCAACATTGACCTACAGAATTTATGAATTTCTTTTTCTTCCTATTAGAAATATCTCAAAGAAAAGTATGCCTTGCCTTCTTCAGCATGTACCACTCAGGTGCAATGAATCCCCTACTTTATCATAATTAAAAGAAAATAGAGAAGTCCCCCAGGTTTCTGAAAATTGCTATAAGTAGGATAGGTTTACAGTTCTGATTCAGAAAATTAAACCAGAAATTCATAAAAAGGAAATTATTAATGGATTCAATATTGCCATCTCACTGTTAATGGTTTAAATAAATTATTGGTATAGAGATTCCCTTAGCTGTTTAAAAATAGCAAGAGTATCTCCAATTACTCATGTTTAATGTTGCTCAGTGAATGAGAGTGAATCTTTGACCCTATTAATGCCTTGTTAGAAATGAGATGGATGTCTAGAAATGTGGGGATCTCACACAGTTCTGTTATAGCAGCTATATAAGAATATATAAACAAGAAGAATTATAGAATAATTAGAACCGTCTAGGTCTAGGGTTTCTAGCTGGTGGGGTTCTAAACAGAAGAATTCTGAAGTACTCTTTATACACGTGGGCACATGGGTGCCCAATATGTCCACACAGATGATATGACAGTGGTTCAAAGGGCACGACCACACAAAACAACGTAAGTACAAGTTATTAATTATCAAGACAATGCTAAGACAATTATTTGTTACATGTTGGAAAAGAAATAATGGCCTCCTTGTTGAAAAATTGTGTAAATTGCTTCTGGGTGTCTCTTTTTATACTGTGCCTGAGTTACCAAACGCCCAGGTCTGTGAGCTTGGGGATAACCAGCAAAATCCCAACTAAGGGCTACAGCACAAGCAAGTCTTCTTATATTCTCTGTCCATTTTGGTACCCAAATTGTTGCAAAAGCACCTGCATATAGGTCTCAAAAGTAGGAAGAAAACCAGAAAAAAAAGAAAAAAAAAAAGAAAAAAAAAGATATTTTTAGTTACCGTGCCTTTCTTGTGTTTAATTTTCCTAATATTTCTGAAAAAGAAGGCTCTGGATTGGAGGGGTGGTAGGCATAACAGATTAATTACCTAAATAAATAGACAATAGATATTTTCTGAGAGAAGAAAAAGAAAGGAATTTTATCAGACTATCTTTCTCTGAGCTATATCTTTTGATTAAAGTGTAGCTTGTAAAGTGGTTTGATATTTAGGGTTGCATCAAGCTGTGGAAGAAGTCAGTTCTATTCTACAGCTGCTGCTATAGACTTTGAACTAGAGTCGTACCCTTGGTACTGTTTTGCATTTCGGATTCAGGGTCACAATTGCTCATATCCTCATGCTTTTATGTCTGTCCTGTCCTGCCAGGGGATCCTTCTGTTATTTTACACTTAGATCTGATCTATAAATAAATGAATAGTCATATGACATTGTGTAATAATAAAGATACTTGTCTATGCTACTAAAAAGAATTACTAAATTCACTGAGAGGAGATAAAAGCAATTAAGTTGAACTGCTATTTTGCCTTTTTTCTTTTTTTAATCTTTTACAGTCCCTGGTTATGCTGATTGAATTCAGAGATAAAAATACTCTGCTCCTATTTGGTATAACTGGCAGCTTGGCTGTAGGAAAATCAAAGGAAAAAAGGTTGCAAAGTACTTCGGGACCCACCAGGAAAATAAATATATGTGGCTTGCAGAGTTGTAGTAGTTTTCTATCACATTCTCCATGTCTTATCTTCATTCCTGACTAAGTTCCAAGGATGTGTAAGGCTCCCAGAATGCGCCTACATCACATGTCTGCATAGAAATCCCTCAGCAAGTAGAAACTTTTTCTGCTGTAAAACTAAGTGGAAGGAATCATAGAATCACAGAATGACTTGGGTTGGAAGGGACCTTCAAGATAATCGAGTTCCAACCTCCTGCTATGGGCAGGGACATCTCCCACTAGAGCAGATTGCTCAAAGCCCCATCCAGCCTGGCCTTGAACACCTCCAGGTACATGGCAGCCACAGCTTCTCTGGGCAACTTCTTCCTCACCACATTCATAGTGAAGAATTTCTTCCTAATACCTCATCTAGCTCACCCCTCTTTCAGTTTAAAACCACTTCTCCTTGTCTTATCATTCCACTCCCTGATAAAGAGTCTCTCCCCATCTGTCCTGCAGCCCCCTTGAGGTTCTGGAAGGGGCTATAAGGTTTCCCCAGAGCCTTCTCCAGTTTAAACATCCCCAGCTCTTTTGGTCTGTCCTCATAGCAGAGGTGCTCCAGCTGTCCTACTTTGACTCTCACTTCAAAGGGTGATTTTTATTTTTCTTATGGAGTGTGCTGCAAGCTAATGATGATAACAAATGATAGAAAGCATGAATAAATTATTTTCCTGTTAGGTATGGTACAATTTTTTGTGGAATTACTTAAGTAACAAAGTAAGAACAGCCCCAAAGAAAATGCTAACAAGCTTTGTAACTGTCAACATTTTAAAGCTGGGAACAAGTGCTCAAAAGGCATTTCATGGCAGTTGTGTGAGCTTTTGTGTGCCTCTCAAAATAAAATTATGTATATGATAAGTACCCTTTTACACGGATCTCATTTCCTTTTCCTTTTTTTAACTTCCCTGGAATTATGTAGCTTTTAGACAGGTAGAAAAAACGCACTGAAAAGTTGTGGGCCAACTCTTATAAAGTTTCTGTGCATAGGTATATTTCTTCAGCATTGTAATTTAATTAACATAATGTAATTAATACCCTTGATTAAGTAACTTTCTGAAGGGTAAAAATATAATGGCTTGTGTTACTGAGAGAATATATAATGTGGCTTTTGAACCATAAATGAAGAAACACAGTTTTCTACCCTAAAATCCTATGTCTTGCAGTGTCCAATAGTTTTCACACTTTTCATTACATTTTAGTAATTTCAACCATTATATAGTGATGAGGGTTTTTTTCTTAAGATGTTAATATTTATGTACTTTCATTATTGCCAGAAAGCCAACATCTTCTCAACCATCAGATGAGGTTGTCTGCAAATTGTAGAGCTACAACATCAGTTTATTTATTATTAATAGAGCTCATAAATGCCCACACTATTCAAAATAGCCTTAAACAATTGCACCTGAGTATGATCTGAATTTTTTTCTTCTCCAGGGAGTTCTATTTTCTAGTATATAATTAGGTGTCATCAGCTGTGATGGGAAGAACTCTTCTCCACCCCATTTCTTACAATAAATGACAGATATTGTAGCCTACAGCCAGTAAAATATTTGACTAACTAGAAAACAGAACTAAGCAATATGGAAAGGTTGTTATTTTTGACAAAAATATAATTAGCTCACTAATAAACTTTTTAAAGTCCACTTTCTACAAAATTTGAAAGACTGCTCTTGAAAGTTCTAAAGTCCAGCAAAACTCCACAGTGATGAATGTTGTAAGTGACCTTGCAAAATATTTGATTTGTGAATTATACTATCCCTTCAAAATACGAATGTACAGATTCATAATTACCTAGAGAAAACGTTATCCACAGCTGTACACTCTGCTCCTAATTTGGAGGTTTGCATTCCTTTGTACTGAGAGCAAACTAAGACTCACAGAAAGAATAAAAATTTCACTGGGGCTATTTTTCCTCAAAATACCAAGATCTGAAGTGAAGATATTTCAAATTTTCGTGTTGGCTCACCTGTTTATGCGTAAAGGAGGCAGAGCAAGGAAGGTCAAATTATGAGCTGTGAATTAATAATACATTGGAGTGTCAGCATGGAATACTACCTAAGCAATTCTTAATTTGGTATTTGAAAACACATACTCAGAGAGTAGCTAAAACAGGAAAAAAATGTTTGTCAAATGCAGAAAAATTAAGTTAGACAAAATTAAAATAAAAATAGCTAAGATTAAAGCCGAGAGGCCAAATCTATCTTGACGAAGTAGAAAAAGGAAGTCGCCATATATAGTTTTGTCAACTCAAAATAATATTTATAACCTAAGAGATTCCTGGAAGAAAAAGAGGTAAGTTAAACAATGAAATAATAACTTGTAACCCTGGCATTGGAATAATAATATGAACATTTTTATTCCAAAATTATCCTGAAGCAAAAATTAATGCCCCTTTTTAAGGAAATTAGATTAATTCTTCTCATATAACAATGAGAAATCATATTTCTTGAAGCTGAAAGTGGTTATCAGGAACTCTCTCCAAATTAGAACAGATAAACAAGGCGGTGAATAGCAAATGTCTTTAACGAAGCTGTGTGTTATTTCACAATTCATTTCTGTGGCCCTGCTCTTATTGATGTTAATTATTATTTCAATGAGAGTTTATTAATATATTTCTTAAGTGGTTTGGAGACTGAGGGTCAAAACTGAATGTGATTGTTTTTTGATATTTTAATATAAAATGAATTTTGTCTTTTAAAAAAACCCCAACAACTTGTGAAGGAATGTCAATCAATCAATAAGGCATCCTGTTGGCACACCATTATACAGAAAGGTAGACTTAGGTTTTGTCCAATTGTATTTGCAAAAATCAAGATGATATGCAGATGAAGAAAAAGGAACCTACTGCAGGAAAATATAACTGAAAAAGAGATATATCTGACATTGATTAGAAATGCTGAAGAACCTTTTAAAAAGAAAGAAAATATATTGTTTCTGTTACTGAGATTAAAAAAAAAAAGGCATTAGAGATAGTCCCCTCACAGTCTGCAGACTCCTTTGTGCAAAACTATAATTGTTATTGTATTTCACTTGTAAAGACGCATTCAGTGGCAGAAACTTTAATTAAGAGAATCAATGACATTGTTATCTGCTTTTCCTTGGAAAGGATAAGATCTTAAACTAAGATCTTAGAAGAACTTAGATTACACTTTAATTTAAAGAAAAAACTGTATCCATTTATTTTGCCCATATACAATGGGCATTAGTCTAATGTAACTCAGGAGAAGTAAAATAATGCAGTATAACCCAAAAATGTTGAATCACAGAATCATAAGGTCATAGAGTAGTTTGGGTTGAAAGGGACCTTTAAAGGTCATCTAGTCCAACCTCCCCTGCTATAAGCAGGGACATCTTCAACTAGATCAGGTTGCTTAGAGCCTTATCCAACCTCACCTTGAATATTTCCAGGGATGGGACATCTGTCACCTCTCTGGGTAACCCGTGCCAGATCATGGCCATCACAATATCGGTTAGGATGAGTTGCACCTGGACTTTGAGGTGTGGCTGACAACACAGCCAAAACACTGTCTGGAGTGGGGACCTAGATATTTTGTTCCCATGAGAACACGACTATAAATCAATAATCTTACTGTATAAATAGTGGACAACCCAAGAGCCCTTTGAGCTCTCCGGTATGGCAGTGGGCTGCACACCAGGATGTCCCCTTTTGTGAGGACGCTCGCTTAAGGATCTGCTCCTCGAGGCTGAGAGATTCCTTGCTGCAACAGATTCTCGGTAAGTGACTAATAGCATGCTAAAACTTGGAAATCTTAAGTGATATAAAGGACTGATTGTGCATATACAATCCTTACAGAAATAAACTGTTAACCAAGTCTGGTACTAGGATTGGATCCAACCACACCCAGACTCCTCTCTGAGAAGGAGTTTACAAAGCAAGGGGGTCCTTTCTGAACCTCGTGACTTAACGAGAGCGTCTTCCTGGCAGCTTTTCTGACCCTGTCCTCTATGCAGTAAATGAACAAGTGTACCTTGGCATCGAATCTCGTAAAATACTGTTGTGTTTACTACTAATTTTGTTAAATCATTGTTTCACCTTGATTATTTTTTCACTACTTCTCTCTTACGAGTGAAGTCAATCGCTCCGCCTGCAAAAATACTTAATAAAATCTATACAACATTTATTAAGCATATTAAAAATCATGTCAAATGATGCTATAGGAATACAACAAACTAAAAGAGTAATAAGCACTAGGAAGATTAAAAATATTAATGAAACTAGTTTAATAAAGAAACATAGAAAAGGCAATTTAATAGATCCTAATTTTCTTGGATAAGAAGAGTAGTTGAGGTTAAAATAGGATTTCATTTCTTAGTTGCTTAGGTTTTGCACTTTATAAAAAAATGAAATCGGATTCATTTATTAATATGAAAAAAAAAATCCGAACAACAAAAACTATACTGTACAATTATCAGGATTATAAAAAAATTAGTAAATAGAAAAATCAATGCATAGTTGGTTCCAAACAGCCTTCCCTTCCCCAGAATTCTGTTTAATGTATGTCTTTGTAGCGTATTTTGGAGAACATTTCTATCAACATCAGTGTTGTGTTAAGGAGTTCTCATCAATCATTGCAGCCTTCATGCCGTCTCCTGAGTTAAGCTAGTACAACTGTTTGAGGGCCCGTTCTGCGGGACTGAAAAATTGATCCAAAGTAAAAATAAGGCATTTTCCCTAGTTATTTTTAACCGAGGGAAATGAAGATAAGGAGCGTCAGATATTTAGGGACTGCCTGAGTCAGCACAGGCGCTGAAAGGAGTGTTTATCAAACTGCAGCTTTTCATGTCTTATTCTATCACATGTGTGCAAAAGCTTGAATTTAGAGGCAACGCAAAGGTGAATGCTCACTGACTGCATTACGGCTAAACTGAGAGCATGGAAAAAAAACATTCCTTCGCTGCATCCTTTTCCTTACCTCTGGGCTATTCTCAGATGCTGGAGAAAAGCCTTAAAATAATATGAGGGGGAATCTAATTTGTAAATATATTTAACAGAAATTTTACTCCGGCTGCAAAGCTTTAAGGTATATAGAACATCATGAAAATTTCTCAAAACAGAAGCAAAGACTGTAGGAACCCTGAAAAACTACAGATACTCTGATAAAACAACTGTATCAGTGTAGCAGGCAGCAAACAGAGCCATACTATATTTCCAATGTATGTTTGGCTGTTGTTCCAGATCTACAAATCAGTCTTGAAATGCTATCTTATACATTATATCCTGGAGGTTTTGCCAAAGCATCCTCCTGCTCTCCAGAAATGTAATTATAACTCACACGGTATGATA
The DNA here is from genome assembly GCA_013400375.1 of Thinocorus orbignyianus. Taxonomy (NCBI): domain Eukaryota; kingdom Metazoa; phylum Chordata; class Aves; order Ciconiiformes; family Thinocoridae; genus Thinocorus; species Thinocorus orbignyianus. Next base: position 323,423 of record VXBW01005898.1, on the reverse strand, counting down.
ATGAGCCTCACAAATCCCCGAAGCAGAACCCTGCCTCAGCCTCCCTTGGTGCTAAACACATTCAAGGCTCTGTTGATCTGACAAAACCAGCTCTAATATGAGAAGCGCAGACTGTAACATGCAGTAATCTTTCAGCGTTTAGAGTGTTTTAAAAAGTCATCATAGCATTTATAAAGGAAGATTTTATGTGTTTTCTGCTACACGGACACAACTCTTACAGTTCTGCTCTAATTATAATAATCAAGAAAGCTATTAAGGTGAATTTTTGTTATTTCATAAAACACAAATTTTGGTGATTAGAAGAGAAAATCACCCATTGTTTGAGTTTTACTGTATCACAATAGCACATGCAGTTCTCACTGCATATTTTCACCATGAGACTCTAAGCAGATTGCTATAGATTCCTTAAAAGTAAAAAAAGATCTCAAAGACAGCACAAACAACAGATAGCCAGTATATAGATGTCAATAAATAGTGATTAGTAAGCACAATCAGAGAATCAAAACCCCCCGCCAAAGCAGGTCCACCCAGAGCAGGTTGCACAGGAACGTGTCCAGGCAGGTCTGGAATGTCTCCAGAGATGGAGACTCCACCACCTCTCTGGGCAACCTCTTCTAGGGCTCTGCCACCCTCCAAGCGAAGAAGTTCCTCCTCCTGTTTAGATGGAACTCCTTATGTTCAAGTTTATGCCCATTTCCTCTTGTCCTTCCACTGGGCACAACTGAAAAAAGACTTACCCCAGTTTTCTGACACTCACCTTTTAAGTTCTGTACTAAAATATTCTTCAAAGGAACCATGATACTAACCAAAATAAATTACCCCTGCTTCCCAAGAGCTAACTGCAAACAATTTCAAACTTTAGGATTCTACGGCGTCTAATCACTGAGGTTTTGACTGAATTTAATTTGTGAACATGAATGGAAAGCTCAACATAAGTGTTTATATATAAATAAAATATTTTGGGTTTATTTATTATTTTTCAGCACCTGTAATTATGCATCTTTAATTACATTTTCAAGATTTTTAAAAATTATTATTTCAATGTGTTGAGTGTACAATGTAGAATTCAATAACACCTTTTTTTTGACAATATTCATTACTAAAAATTCAAGATAGTGATTAATAATGGTTGGTAGAAAAGTATTCTACAGTTTCACTGTAGCTAAGCAGGAAAATGTAACTTTTAATCTGTTCAATCTTTTAATCTTACAGGTTTCGAGCAGGCTATAGCAAGATACACTGGCCAGGATCAGCACTTACATTTAATTGCTCTTGTAATGTTTCTGCGAAGTAATTAATTTCATTTTGATATATTGTGTTTGGAGTGAACTGTGCAGTCAGATTTCTTATCTGACTCATTTATTGCCTCAGTAAGAGCACAATTAGAAGTTTTTGAAAGTCCTGTTCCTCAGTTGTCCTGTAAAGTAAGATTTCACCTCTAATAAACATGGGATTCCTTACGTGAATATTATTAATACAACAGAAAGAAACACACAGTTAAGGTCATTTAGGGGATTTATCTTTTTTTTTTTTTTTTTTTTTTCAAATCCGTTAGATTATTATTTCTTCTTTCAGTACCAGCCAAAATTCAAAACTCATAGATGGTACACTAGTTGCAATCAGAAAGAAGAAATACCACGTGCCTTATGGATTAATAATTATTAAAACATGTTTTAGTATTTTTCAGTACAATGAGTGATAAAATAAGCCTGTACTTTCTTCTCATTTTTTATCCTGATTTTGTCCCAGTTAAACAATTTTAAGATAAATTAGAAAATATTTTAAATTATTTTAAGGAACATTGTTAGTGATAGCATAAGCTTGAAAACAGACTTTCCAGGCATATCTCTTCAATATCTTTCATACCTTTTTACATATACTGTGGCCAAAGTATTCTAAGAAAAATATTCACTCTTTTAGTTCCATGCTGAGGGAGATAAAACTCCATATATTATGATTAGGCTTAATATTGGATCTAACAAAGGAATGAGGTGAAGTGAAGGTGACTAAAACAGGGCTGCACAAAAAAGAACCACGTTCATCTGCTATCTGACCAGGAATATTAAAAGTCTGCAGGCCATGTAAAGAACCTTTAAAAGACAAATAAGAAAACTGGATACAGTAATTGAAGACTCATTTGTTTTGCACAGAATATTTGTCTCCACATGGGTGTTTGCAGCCACAAGTATGGAGGCCTTACTGAAATTATTCCCTCCCTGTTCCTTACTGTATACGAGAATAGGGAACAATTATAGTCATTATTTGGATCTTAGTCCATATCCTAAGTCACATTCAGTGAAAAGTAAGTACATCTGTCTCATTTCCAACATCAAAAGGAGTGAAATGCAACTTTTATTCCCCTCAGAAAAGAGTTTAGAAGTAAACATCAAAATCATCCTTGGAAAAAAAGTATTTAAATCGTAATTTCTAAAATATCCTTATTTTTGCCTCTATTGTGTTTCATATTTAGTGTTATTATTACAGGAAAATAAGTGAGTTCTCTTATGACATATTAGATTTATTTCAATGATATCTTTTTTAAAAAATGTTGATGAAAAGCCAAGGGTTGTAACTGAAGGTATTTTATACCCATTGGGTATGTGCTGTCCAGATCGAGTTCAAGGATTAGCCGTAAAAAGCAAATCCAAAAATAAACTGCATAGCTGCTGCTCAGCCACTCTTAAATGTCTGATTAATGATTGAACCTATTAAGATGACAGGTATTTTCAAGGGACTGCCCAAAGAGTAAGGCAGCTTAATGCATTAACTTTTCATTTTGCTTTAACTCAGAAACAAGCTCTGAGTACACTAAAGACCGTAAGGTGTTCTCTGCTCATTGCATTGCCCTGGTGGAGGTGTCACACTGCAGGTCAATGCAGTAGTTGTTCAACGATGAATATTTTTGAGAAGCCAGAATAATAATGATATTACATCTGAGACTAAACATCTCACAAATACCAGGGACAAAATGAAAAACACAACTAACCGCAACGTATTCTGAAGAATATTCTAGTATCATTAAGAGGAATGATCTGATATAAGAGCCATTATGATATTTTCTACAAAAAGCAGCTAATATATTTTTTAAAAATAATAACAGATCAAGTAGAACAGTATTTTTGGTTGGTTGGTTGTTTTTTTTTCTCATTCTGGACAACCCCACACATCAGAGCTCTTCTTCTCTTCATGATTAAGTCCACAACACAAAATCCATTTCATTTTACTTTCTCACGTTTAAATTAAATTTTATTCTCTTAGAGAAACAGATGCACCTTTAAAGGAATTGATGAATCCATTCAGGCAAATCAGGGTTCCACTGACCTTCAGGGAAGTTTTGCCAAAATTTCATCCATTCTGATAGTCCTTATTTATTTAGTGACTGAATGTCTTGATTAAAGATTTGTTTCCCGTTTGCACACAAGCTAGTAAAAGTCAATTCCTGTTTCAGTAACCGTTATTTTGTTAAAAGACCTAAGAGAAGTTACAAAACTTGGATTTTTTCCAAGAAACTTTGTGATCCAAGTCACTTGGGAAAAAAAAATGGTTAAATACAAATATATACTTCAGAGAAGGTTTGCTGAAGTAACAGCTAATTCCACAATTGCTGTGCTGTAAGATTAGCCCTTCCATTCAGCAGGGTGAGACAGAAAAAGGTTTACTAAAGTCACTGAAATGTTTGGGATTTTTTTTTAATTTTCAGTATATAGAAAATACCATTCCCTCACTTATACATTAAGTTGCAATAAATAAAGAAATTCTGTCTTACCAGGACAGTAGAAAAACTCCTAAATCTTCCAGTTACAAGGCTATATTTTTATTTTTTTATAAACAAAGAAACCCTCAGCATTTTGTTAAATGTGCAAAAGACACTTCGAGAGTAACCGCAATTTAAAAGCTTAAGTTAAAAGGTTTTCAAAGAAATGTGGAATCCTAGAAATGCAAAGCTGCAAAGGAACTCAGAATATCACATCATCTCGCTTTGAGGCTGGAACAAATATATTCAGACCAATCTTAACGGCAATCTATCAAAACCACTCTTTAAAATGTTTAATGACAGGCACTCCACAAGAGATTTAGGTAACTTGTTCTTAACTGTAATAAAAAGGTGTTCCTGATTCATAGCATAAATCTCTCCTAATGCAACCAATTATTTTTGTTTTGCTTTTGGTGGCAATATTGACAACAAATGATTGTTCAAATCCTTAGAGCAATTTGTATATTGGAAGCCTGATATCCTGTCACACCAAGGTTCTCCTTTTCAAGACTAAGAAAGGCTATTCATTTTTCTTATTCAGCCTTTGCTCAGTGGTTATATTTTCCATATCTATTAACCTTTTGGTGCTTTTATCTCATCCCTTTCTTTCCTTAGTGCTTAAAACTGCATTCAGTAATCCTGTCAAGGCTTCACAAATGCTGACTAGAGTGAAATAGTTACTCCGTACGTCTCAGGACTTACATATTTCAAATCGGCCTTTTTCTGCTGGTTTTGCAACATTGACTAATGTTCCATTTGCAACCCATTGTAATCCTGAGACCCCTTTCTGCAGTATATCTGCCTACTGAGCCATTCTGCATTTCACATTTTCTTTTTCCTTCCTAGGCAGTTTGCATCTCTCTTCCTTACACTCTATTTTACTGCTTTGTACCATTTCTCCAGTTTATTGAAATCATGCTGAATAAATTCTAGCTTCCAGAACGTCTATAGCCTTCCTGGTTAATGTTATCCACTGTAATAGTCCTTCAATCGTAAATGCAAATATTGCATACTCCTGCACTCGAGTATTTCTTTCAGTCTGACTGAACAGATGCTGTCTCTGCTAAGCGATTCGACTGATTTTACAGTGATTTCCAGAGAGAACATATTTCCCCACTTCTGACAGTGTCATATGGAATCATCACGTGTCAGCAAAGAAAAAGTATGTAAATGCTTTCCTGTTACCCTGTTATTTGTACTGTCACAGAAGGATATAAGGCTGGCCCATTGTGATTTGTAACTTGTGATTTCTGTAAACTACTGTGGGGTTTTTAATCCGTTTCAGATCTTCTAGGTACTAGGAGAGAAAATTATAGAATCATAGAATGGTTGGGGTTGGAAGGGACCTTAAAGATCATCAAGTTCCAACCCCCCTGCCATGGGCCGGCACACTTTCCACCAGACCAAGTTGCTTCAAAGCTTCATCTGGCCTGGATGATTAATTATTTATTGCAGTATCATTCTATGAATAAACTAGGCAGACGATACATAATACTCTTTTCCTTTTTAGTTTACTAGTTATGTTTTTCAATTAGATGCTCCCTCATCCTTTATCTGTTCTGAAAAGTTCTCAAAGGTGACTGTTAATGGTTCAGAAAGGAATTTAGTTCATAAATACTTAAGGGAAAAATGTTGTTAAGTCATGGTGATTTGAATGGATCTGGTTCAGCTAAGAACTTTTCTGTCTGTTAACCAATTCTGGCTTACAGTTCTAGCACTAAGTTGCTAATATTAATTATGTTAAGCTTCTGGTCACAATTAACCTTTCTGGCGAAGAATGAAGAAAAAATATAGTGAAGACTGCCTTTTGTTATATCATCTCTTATGCAGTCTTCCCTTCTGTTAAGTAATAGACATTTGTTTTCTTTCATCTTTTATTTTAATGAACTTGTGGAACTTTTTCGTATTTCTTTTTATGTAAGTTTCTTGTGGTATCTTTTTGCACCTCAGCCTTTCTAAGTTTGTTCATGGACATTTTAGTCTTTATTGCTGGAGTACTATAGTACCTACCCATTTAATGGTGTGGATCCTAAAGCAGGTAAGAAGACTGAGACTGTTAAAGGAAGTAGGAATCTCACCAATTGCTTAAATAGAGAAGGGATTTAGTCTCCAGGCAGGGCAGTGCCATGCACAGAGTCCCCAAATCATGATTAGAAAGAGGGGAAGCTGTGGTGGGTTGACCCTGGCTGGGTGTCAGGTGTCCATCAAAGTCACTGTCACTCCCCTCCTCAGCTGGACAGGGGAGAGAAAATGTAAATGAATTTTCATGAGTCAAGATAAGGACAGGGAGAGATCACTCATCAATCACTGTCACAAGTGAAACAAACTTGTCTTGGGGAAATTAATTTAGCTTCTTGCCAATCGAATCAGAGGAAGATAATGAGAAATAAAATCTAAATCTTAAAGCACCTTCCCCCCACCCCTCCCTTATTCTTGGGCTCAGCTACACACTCAGTTTTCTCTACCTGTTTGCCCAAGTGGGGCAATGGGGGTTGTGGTCAGTTCATCACATGTTGTCTCTCTTGCTCCTTCCTCCTCAGGGGGACGACTCCTCACACTCTTCTGCTGCTCCACTATGGGGGTCCCTCTCACAAAGACAGTTCTCCATTAACTTCTCCAACATGGGTTCTTCCCATGGGTTGCAGTTCTTCATGAACTGCTCCAGCATGGGTCATTTCCATGAAGTGCAGTCCTTCAGGAACAGGCTGCTCCAGCATGGGTCCTCCATGGGATCACAAGTCCTGCCAGCCAACCTGCCCCATTGTGTGCTCCTCTCTCCATGGGGTCATGGGTGCTTCCAGGAGCCTACTGTAGAGTGGGCTTCCTACTACAGGTTCACAGCCCCCTTCAGGTGCATTTGCCTACTCTAGTGTGGGATCCCCCATGCTGCAGGTGGATATTTTCCCCACTGTTAATCTCCATGAGCTGCAGGGGGACAGTTTACCTCACCATGGCCTCCACCAAAAGCTTCAGGGGAAAATCTACTCCGGTGCCTGGAACACTTTCTCTCCCTCCTTCACTGACCTTGGTATCTGCAGAGTTGTTTCTTTCACATTTTAATCGCTCCTCTCTTCTGGCTGCAGTTCCACAGCAGGTTTTTTTCCCCTTTTTAGTCATGTTATCACAAAGGCGCTACCACCATCACTGATGGACTTAGCCCTGGCCAGTGGCGGATCTGTCTTGAAGCCAGCTGGTATTCACTCTCTCAGATGTAGGGGAAGCTTCTGGCATCTTTTGACAGAAGCCATTCCTTCAGCCCCCCTGCTACCAAACTGTTGCCCTGCAAACCCAATACAGCAGCACAGTCACGTTAGTGCAGCACTCCACCTGGCTCATTAGGCCTGCCTCTCAGTGGGAGACTCTGATTCATAGTTTGTCAATGTCTCTGCATGGAGCTACTCTGTCCCACAAAATTCTTTTTATTTATTCAGAGCAATTTATTCAGACCTGATTTCTGAAAGCAGTGCCACTGAGTATCATATTCTCAACATATCCTAAGCTCTTATAACCTGAAAAATCTTAATACATATAATAAATACCTCCCATTATTAATTACAGTCATGTTTTACTGCACATTATTTTCAGATTTTTATTTTTATTTTTTTTTACTGGTCAACACAAACATTATGATAAGTGCTCATGAAACATAAAGCTGCAAAGTTCTAGATACTATTGTATTTAATATTTTCTGCCAGCAGGATAGTCTGGTTAAATCATTACATTTTAATTTCTCCTTATGCAATTGCTGCCAGCTACCAGGAAGACAAAGGAAACACTTTATAGAATGTTTCTGTAGAGCTTCCGTGCAGGCTTTGTTAATACAATCTCCTGTCTACTGAAAAATGAAATGAAAGATTTTGCTTTTCAGTGTGTCCATAGTGAACCAACAAAACATAAATATTACAGGCCTGTAAGCCTTTGTGAATCTTGTATTATTTTGGAAAAAAATAAGGAAAGGTTTGAGACAGATAGAAATAATTGAGGACCATGCATTCACTGAAGTTAAAAATATCTAATAATCTCTGCTTTAACTTATCTGTTCAGGTTAAATTCTTTCTTTGCTTGATTATTTTAATCCTCAGACCCTCTCTTTTTGTTTGTGAAAAGAGTCAAATAGGCTCACATTAAAGAAGGTAGAGTTCAGGCCACTCACATGCTTTCTTTAGAAAGCCTATTTTGCAGGTCTAGCTTTCTGGAAGACTCACTGAGAAGTGTCACACCTCTTGGCCTCCATCCCCATGTTGAGAAAAAAAATATATTTGCAGTCCTACATACAACAAACATGGAATTTACTCCACATGATCAACTAACTTTCAATAGATTCTTGTGGGATGGTAATATTTAAATACTCATCTTTATTTATTTACCCTGATGATACTATATATGAGCTATTGAAAGACCCCAGTGGCTCCAAGAGAGCTAAATATATATATGACAGTTGTGGAATTTCCCTGATAGGAAGAAAAGACCATTGGAATTTGTATTAATTAACCATGTCCTATAAGGAACCATGGAGTGTTAATATTTGTCGTCACACTATTGCACTGCAGTATAAAACACGGTACCCAAGAGTTAATGCAAATATGAGATAATAAAGTTCCCCCTCCTAAATTCTAATAACCCCAGGGCTTTGGTGCAACCACCAACTATTTATCTTCTCATTGTATCTTTATCTTTATCAACCTGCAAACGGCATCAGAATGCTATACATATACATGATGGATTATTGCTATTATGCTCATGAGAACGGCAGGCATGAAGTATGAGAACAGAGTTCAGCCAGCAAGTATGATATAAATTATGTATAAGTAGCTCTTAGTGTTGAGCACTTTGAAAAGTTCAGTAAGTGCATGTAACTGAAGTAAATCAGCTAACCCTGTGTCACCACAGGACTATTTCCTTCAAGAGCGTACGTAAGGCATTTTTCAACACGCTTAAAAAGTGTATGAAAGTAACTCATTTTAATTATGTAAGCAAGACTGCTCTGGACATAGAAGGAGAAAGTTTGCAGGACCATTGTAAGGCCTGAGGACCTAATTACCACTCAAGTCTGATTTAAGATCTAATCTAAGATGTTGTGTCTTGAACTACGGGGGGCTGAGTATTTGAGAGTCCAACCTCATCTTTTTCTATACTGCTACTGTTAGGTTCCAACGAGATGCTTGGCATGATTCCCTTCAGCTTGAATTTTGAGGGTATACAACCTGAGAGGGGGCACAGATCTAGGATTTTTCTATTTTTTCCCCTCCTTCGATCACTGTATTTCTGCTCTTTCATGCTGCATTTTCACATGCTTCAGATCCCGTAGACTGCCGTGATGGAAGGATATGACAGGTTTGGGGTTGTGGAAACGATGAGGGTTTGGTGCTTCATTTTTTTAGTTGTATCAACTTCTTTAGTGGTAGCCATTATACACTAAGAGAGAATCAAACGTTTTTTTCCTCAAGATATTTAGAAATATTCGAGTGAGATTTTACAAAATGACAGGAGTCTGGTACATTCATTGTTGAAAAACGGTATACCTGGCTTTTCCTTGTTTCATTTTAATATAATTTTTGATAACACTTTATTGCCCTTAATTCTTGACTATATAAGCAGGCAGACCGGCTGAAGAAATAGCATATAACTAACTTAGCTTTCCTTACAATCTTCGTAGTGTTGGAAAGTGAAAAGGTTATCTTTTTCTCTCAAATAAACACGAACACCAGCACACCAGCACACACAGACATGCGCGTAGAGCCTGGTGGGATTAAAGCACTCTATGGGGCTCAACATCTTGCGGAAAATCAGGAAACTACAGAGGAGAATATTTTCTTGTTTGAAGATTTGAAAGAACCATACTTAGAGAAAAGGGAGGAAGCTTCTGATGTTAGTGATCTTGCCCCTTTCATGCTTTAAAAAGACTAAAGGAAAGCTCCCCTTTCATCGGCCTGAGGTAGAAAAGAAGTGGCTTTCCCAACTCTAAATATTTAAAGAAGTCTTCATAAAACTTGAAAAAGGCTTGAGCTGCTTCTTTGTGGGACTAAATTCCTAAGGGTATAGGAAGACACACATTGATATTTACCTCTTATAATATTTTACTTCTTCTATAATAGATGTATCATGGGGGTAGCGGTATCATTTTGTAGACTTCACAGGATGTTGCTTTTATATACTTTCAAAGAGTCTATAGAGTGTAAGCTCTAAATAGAAAGCTTTTTCAATAGTCCTTCCTGTATGAGTGTACATATGTAAAAAAAAAAATCAAAGGTGAAAGGCTACTGAAACAGATCTAGGGTACATGTTTATTGATAGATTTCACTATTGACCTGAGACCCCCGAGGTAAGGTCATCATGTAGCAGAGCTCACACAAGGTGCTGCATCACACAAGGGATTCTACTACTGGCTTTGAATGCTTACAGAAATGGGATGGAAATAGATGAATTTGTGGGCTAGCCCAACTTTGAGCTGAAATCCATCGAAGAGAACATTCCAGAGCTCAGAGAAATCTCCTTTTCATTGAAATTAAGTCACTGAAAGAGGAATCAGTTTGCAGCTTTTAAAAAGCAATTTAAAACAACATAATCTCACCATTTTAAAGTGTTCTTCTTATAAAACAACACATTTTTAGAATATGTTTAAGCATTATAATTTCCTAGACTCTTACGCATATCGTTAGCTTTTCAGTCTTGAGTTGCGTAGGCATTCTTACCACATTAATGTTTTCTAATTCTCATACTATTCAATATTTGTAAAATAAGATGAACACTGAAGTATTTTCTCTCTTGCTCAGATATGTGTAGTGTAGCATTATTTATTTGCAGTACAAGGGTACTGGAAGGCACCAGAAAACAGTAGGCATCCATTGTACAAAGCACCGAGCAAATACATGGAAGGATACAAGTGAATGTGCTGGTTCAGAGGCGAGCAGATAGCCTTCAGTCCTTCAGGCAGACAGGACTATTGGCTCTGTCTGAGGCACCCTTGCACGCCTTTAGCAAGCAGTGAACTTTTAAGGCTGGCTCCTCAGCTGGCACAGCTGAGAAAATGGAAACAAAGCCATATTTTTATTCCCCTGACTTTAGAATCAGCCAGGGGCAATCTAATCCATACTGCAATTTACAGCAGCCCAGCTGCCCAAGGAGCTATTCTGGCAGCTGAGAAGCACCAGAGCCTAAGGTCATTCTCCACTTCTCCCAAAAGAGTCTGTATGCAAGGGTTAGAAAGTGAACAATATTAAGATTTGCTTTTGCTTTTGCAGCTGGAATGTCTCAGAGCAGCTGGAACAGAACTAATGATTGCCCCGTTAATGCTGGGACTTCACTTAGTTTCATTATTGCAAGAGAGGAGCCTTTGAGACATAAAGGGATGTTTTATTTTTATCATTAATATATTCCTCATAAATGTGTGCATTTCATTCTCCAGTAATTCCACGTATGGATACTTGATTACCAGTGAAATAAAAAGAAATTAAATTATTTCACTGGTTATTAAAAAAAACATATACTGCAGACGTTTTGCCGCATACTTACAAAACATTTTTTATTGCTTGCTCCTGTGTGACAATTTGCTAAATCTGTCTCAAAACAGCTGATAATTTCTGGTTGATGGCTAGGAACCCTTCAAGAGTGCTTACATCAGGATGCAGTTTCCATTTTGAATGTAGGGACTTCTTTTTCTATGCTTTCAAATTACAGTGATATCAATGCCACAGAAATGCAAAGCAGAAACTCTTTCAGCTCCAAAAATATAAATTCTGTACCCTAAAAATGTTTTGAGGTAAAACAGGCTGCCTTCTCAAAAAGTCTAACTCCCCACAATCCCTTGTAGAGGGAAGAATACATTTTGAATCCAGATGAATGAAGATGAGTAGTGAGTAACAAGTTTCAGAGGACTGAAGAAAAAGTCTCTTACCATAAATGTTAGGATGAAGGAGCCTGAGGCCAAGCTGAGAGCAGAAGGCAGACAGTGGAAACAGTGGAGGAGATACATCACTTGCTCAGATGATGAGTATACTCTCCAGATGAGCACTTCGCCGCATGAGAGGATTTAAGCTGAAAAGAGTGGAGAAGCTTGTAAGAAAGAAGTTTAATGATCTCACTTACATCTTGAGATTTGATTTGCCAGCAAAAGTTCAGAGCTGCCAGCTCAAAAACTTTTATCACTTCGGCTATTGTGAGTCCCTAAGGTGGCATACGTTAATGAAATTGTCTACTGGTTTTGGCTGGGATAGAGTTGAATGGGGCTTTGAGCAACCTGGGCTGGTGGGAGGTGTCCCTGCCCACGGCAGGGGGCATGGAACTGGATGATCTTTAAGGTCGCTTCCAACTCTAACCATTCTACGATTCTATGAAATTTCTTCATAGCATCTTGCATGGTTCAATGGCTTGGATTTCCCATGAAAACAGTGTTGCTAAGACAGGGATATTTTAGTTATTGCTGAGCAGCATGACCCAGTGTCATGGCCTTTTCTGCTCCTCACACCATCCCACTAGCAAGCAGGCTGGAGGTGCACAGAAAGATGGGAGGGGACACAGCTGGGACAGTGACCCCAATGGACCAAAGGGATGTTCCATGCCACATGACATTATGCTCAGCCATAAAAGCTGTGAGAAGAAAGAGGAAAAGGGAGATATACAGAGTGGTGGCATTTGTCCTTCCAAGTAACCATTACATGTGCTTTTCTGGAGGCAGCTGAACACCTGCCTGCCAATGGGAAGGAGTGAATGAATTCTGCTGTGCTTGTGTGTGCAGATTTTTCTTTACCTATTAAGCTGTCTTTTTTTTCTCAAACCACAGGTTTTCTCACTTTTGTCCTTTTGATCCTCTCCCACATCATAGTGGAGAAGACTTGAGTGAGAGGCTGCAAGCTGTCTGCCGGGGTTAAACCACGACAACCTGAAAATGGGAACTTTTGGAAAAGATCAGGAATGAGGTACTGAAATGGAGCTAAAGTAAATGCCCCCCAGAGCTAGACGGAGACTGAGTAGAGATCTTGAAGATAAAACTTGAACTTCAACACCTAAATTGAGAGCCAGGTTTCCAAAGACAGAGTTTTTAGAGGACCTAAGGATCAATGCCATTGAAAACCAGCTTAAAAGCCTCAGCTGGGCAACGGATAATATCACGTACTGAAGTCAGTTGGAAAGCCTAAAGATACAACTGCAGGTACTCTCTTGCAGAATGGAATACAGTGGAAAAGGCCTTTGACCACACTTTTTCTTTCTTTACCACCCCTGTGCTTAGCTTTTCAAGTTAAATATCATGGCCACTGTCATTTGGAGGCAGAAAACCACGACTCTACAAAACTCTGTTAAAGAAACTCTCCTGGAATTTCATTAGAGTTTCTTCTGGAGACTGGAGTTGGCGTAGATTCTGTGCTTTGAGCAATTCTGCAGAACTGAATCTCTAAAGACTGTAGTAATGAAGGAGATCATGGGAGGAGGAGGTGCGAGGAGCAAATGTAAGTTGTCCTCGCTGCTTTACTGAGCAAAAAGTAAGAGGGTTAGAGATGATGCTCTGTTATGAGGCGAGGCAGAATGTTGCCAGTGCAAAGTCTGGAAACAAAGATGCCCTGATGTCACCACCACAAATGTCACCACCACTGCAGGTCTGACCTTGTGCCCTGAGAAACAGCAAAAATATGCCAGTGCCAGCTTGCCCCTGTTTTTTTTACAATGCAAGAATGTGTATCACTGATGCTGGTGTTCCTAGAGTTCAAAGATAATGCAAGTCTGAAGAATGAATCTTTTATGTGAACAATTGAACCAAAGGCTATTACTTAACAGCATTCTGCTTTCATGTGTCATACACGGTGTCTCTCTGGTTTGTAAGCCACAAATGCTCAAGTACCTTTATACACTCCGAGACATTCTCTAGCAGTGCTCTTTCCTGCAATTCCCTAGTTATTATAGCTATGTCACTTCAACACTGTTTTAAAACAAAAAGTCATTTAAAAAAAAAAAAGTTTTAAATTTACACTTATAAATATTTTAATATAATGCTTTTCTCTATAGACTAAAGAAAAAAAATTCCTGCCATTTACCCTAAAAATTAGTAACATAAAAACCAGATCAGATCACCCAAAAACTAAGAAGCAAAAAGAAAATGTAAAGTTCTCAATGAAGAATAGAGGTCCAGCTCTCCTGAATCCCAGAAGTATTTGAATGTCTTTTAATGAATGCCAGAGTATTTGACATGGATTCTGTCAGAGATTCTAATAATAATGGACAATTTGCAATATTGCAGATTCAACAACTTTCTTTTCTGCAAGGAAAATGCTACTAAATAATTCTAAATTAAACAGAAGATGAAACCACTCTAAATCGTCTCCTTTCATTACGTGAGAAAAAAGAATCCTAATATTCCCAGACCACAAACATAGTTGCAAAGAAGGTTTACTTCATTACACTGGGGACAAATGTGGTAAATCATTCTAAATCTATGAAGCATATGTATCTGTCTACGTGGGTACGGAAGGAGACGAGGCACAGACACGTTCTTGCCATAATGAACAAAAAGGTGTTTTTTTCAGTTGCTTTCTTCTCTGATAAAAATGCTGGAAGTTCTGGAAGATATATCAGAATACCAATTCCCCCAGATTTCTGTTGCTGCCCATGCAAAGTTATTATCCAAACAGAAAATCTCTATACTCCTAGTTTAAAACACACATTTTATTCCTCTTCAGTTCTTGGCAGATCTGAGTAGATTCTTGCATAAATTTCTATCATGAATAAAACTCTGTGTTTACAGTTCTGGCTGCTGCCTGTTGTGCTCTAAGATTGCAAACCCCCCTGTGCTACACCAAATGACATTCACTAAAATTTTAACCCAAATAAGCAGCCTCCTCCAGCTGATGACATGGCACCCTCTGCTCTGAAAGGGTTTCTTTCAAGTTGGTGATGGTTGTGATCTACCTATTGTGAAATTAATCTTCCTTAAAATGTCTAATGATACCTAGCACTAATATAATGCAGTTGTCTTATCATAGCAAATCGAATGCTTCATTAATATTTCTGCTTGGGTGGCTTGGTTACAGCATCCGTTACTGTACATTATGAAACTAGAGATGAGAACAGTTTTGTAGGGAGCAGAATGTGAAAAAAAGTCTGGACTGTGTGAAATACTTCAGGGTCTCACAGCAGTGACAGGAACCTCCAGAACTGTTTGGTGTCTGTCTTTCAGAATTTCACTGTAAGTGTTATTTCCAACGTGCTCTGCCTTTACTCCTTCTGGGGCTACAGCAGTCCTGGATGAAGCTTACATATCCTACTGGTGGCTGAAGGATTGGGAAGGAATATTGTATCAGTTCGTCCAAGCTTGTAAAGGCCAGATTTCAGATCTTCTCAGGTTCTTGGTGTCTTGGATATTGATAGTATTTCCTGCAGTGGTTTTCACAGACTTGGTCTCACAACGAAGATCAGCAACAGTACTTTTAGCTATCAACACTTTCATTAGCAGCTTCAAGTGTGCATGACAGGAAGATGAAAAGCATCCTGAAGGAAAATGTCATGATATCACAGCTTTCTGGAGTGATACTTCTCCTAAAGCCAAGTTGTATCTTATGTTCATACTGTGCAATAATTAGCTGCAATAATAACTTTGCACATCTTCCTTAATACCAACCCCAAATATTGCTGATTCAAAACTGAGGGATTACTAGACCTGTAACAGCCCAGATAGGACCAGCAGCTTGGTCCTCTATCACTATAAATTCTTTCCAAAGCATAATGGTTCCATCAGGCAGGTAAAGTCTTTGCATAGCCCATGAAGTATGGAGTCTCTGATAATTATCCCCGAAATTCTCATCTGTGATTAGTGATAAGGCTGCATTTGTAATATTCAGCATGCTTACCTTCTATTTTGTACACTTTCTCCATGTCAAGAATCTTTAATTAATTTCTCTACTACCACAAAAGTATTCAAAAGTCTCTTTAAACATTTTTCTTACTCCAGTAGCTGACCAGCAGCTGGACTTCATTTAAAATAGGCTAATAAATCTTTGACAAAAAGATGGGTTACACAAGTTGTTGGTTGACAAGACACTTTGAGGGATGCATGAAGTGATGCCCATTTAAACCGTGGCAGAAGTTTCAGCTGTCCTAACCACATTGCAGGCTAACTCATTGGCAATTAGAACCTTTACTCTATGAAAAATCCATCTACAGAAGCCTACCCTTCCTTTCTGGATTCACCACTGATGTACAAGCCTCAGTGGGCATAAACCAGACATATTAACCTAGGCTTGATATGTTCTGGAAAATACCATGTGTATAGGAATCAGGATAATCTGCCCACTTTAAGGTGTTGCACCACACTCTAAGGTACATAAAACCTACCAGAGCAGCTAGACCAAAAGCAATTGGTCAATCCAAAGCCAGATCCTTCTACTGGGAAAATTGAATTTAACTTCTCTTGTGTTATAATTCTTAAGACTAAATAGCTGAAACTCACCCTTTGCTTCACAGGACATAGACTATGTTTGCTATGTACGGAGAGGGATCAGTGAGAGAAAAAGTTTCCTCCTTTATACCACTCTTTTTCTTAATTTGTCCTTGGAGAGTTTAATTTAAACATGTGTTAGTGTATGAATGAGAGGAGAGGAAAAAAATTAGACATATTTCTGTTTTCTTTCTGCAGCTCCATAGCTTGCTTTCCCTCATCCCTCATTAGTCTGGCAGGTACAGGTTTCAAGACAATTTGCTCAGGCTTTTATGTGATATTTGTTTTTCAAAGCTGTACCAGCTTATTAAAATTAAAAGAAACAAATATAAAATTACCACATCATTGCTGCTGCTAGAAGATCAGCTTTGGCTGACAATCAGAAGTGACCATCTTAATTAAATTAGGCTTTTCATTAATTCTGTGAAAGCTGGCTTTTTAGTGTCTGTTTTTATTTGTTATCATGTATCTATCCTTTCCTTTAAATATTACTTAGCTTTGGCATTATTCTCAGCTTTTTTCTATTAATGTATCTTACTTTAAGATTTAATTAGATGTGCAGTTTACATCTTGATGAGAATTATATCTGCACAGTTTGTCCTATGAAAAAAAAAGTATAGGTTTTAAACATAAAAATAAAAATAGTCTTCTAGAAATGGGCCATTTCCTACTTTTTTGAATTTTATTTGGAGAGTTGACAGTTCAAATAATAAATATATTTAATAGGTCTCACTGTAACCTAATTAAAATATGCATCTTATTAAAAGTTACAAAGATTTTTCAGTCTTTTATGAACTTTAAATAAGAATATGTCTTTATTTTATGATCCAAAGCAGCATTTAAAGGATTGCTGAAGGTGAACAGTTATAACGGCATCTTCATTTGAAGGAGAAGTAAAACTTCAGTAAAGATCAAAAGGTAAGGACACTTTAGACCAGAGACTTCACTACTTATAATACTGCAAAAACTACAGTAAATTAAATGCTAAACATAATGAATCAGTGTGTCAAAGGCCAGTTTTCTCCTAAGATCAAAGAGGGACAAAATGCATTACATGTTGAAGTTCACTTCCTTTCCTTGATATAGAACAAAAAATGTAAAAATATTGCAGATCCACCCAGAAAAAGCCCCGCAGATTGTCACAAATGTTGTCACGATATGGCAGAACAATAATCACAGAGTATTTGTACCTACTGTTCCCTTGTAAAAAGTGGGCATATTCCACTTAAGGAAGTCAGATTTTGACACGTAGGCTATTAATGTCTTTGTTCTTCAAACATAAAGGAGAGCTCAAGCTAATTTTGGAAGGGTCTAAAGAAAATGAGAACTACAGACACAGGTTTTTTGCTCTTTTTTTCTGAGGAAAAAGACCTGGGAGTCCTGGTGGACAACAGAATGACCGTGAGCCAGCAATGTGCCCTTGTGACCACGAAGGCCAATGACATCCTGGGGTGTATCAAGAAGAGTGTGACCAGCAGGTCAAGAGAGGTTATCCAGCCCCTCTACTCTGCTCTACTGAGGCCCCATGTGGAGTCCTGTGTCCAGTTCCGGGCTCCCCAGTTCAAGAAGAACAGGAAACTGCTGGAGAGGAGACAGCAGAGGACCACAAAGATGATGAAGGACTTGGAGCATCTCCTTGATAAGGAAAGGCTGAGGGACTTGAATCTCTTTTAGTCTGGAGAAGAGAAGGCTGAGGGGGGATCTGATCAACACCTATAAATACTTATAGAGGTGGGTGTCAAGAGAAAAAAGACTGGGGGCCAGCCTTTTTTCAGTGGAGCCCAGTAACATGACAGGAGGAAATGGGCACAAATTTGAACACAGAAAGATCCATCTAAACAACAGGAGGAACTTCTTTCCTTGGAGGGTGGCAGACCCCTGGCAGAGGCTGTCCAGAGAGGTGGTGGAATCTCTGTCTCTGGAGACATTCAAACCCTGCCTGGACACATTCTTGTGCAGCCTGCTCTGGATGGACCTGCTTTGGCAGGGCAGTTGGACTGGATGACCTCCAGAGGTCCCTTCCAACCCAATATCATTCTGTGATTCTGTGGGTTGTTCCTCATACAGCACATGTGTCCATGCATGTGTACTGTATGTACAGTATTTTGGACTTTAAAAGGCAACTTTTTAATTACCAGTGGTTGTAATTAGGTTCTCCCAGCTCATGGAAGTATTCAGAGACAAACAAGAGGCAGTGAAAAATATTTTCAAGACTCTGAAAGAAGCAATTGATGAAACAAAAAGTATTTCACCTTAATCTTACAAAATAATACCCCTTTTCAGGGTTTTTTAGCTGAAGAACATGAACCAAAGAATACTGTGATTGATATTCTGGTATACCAGGTCTCATGGAAAAGTATCTTTTGTCAAACAAAACTGGCAACTCTGTTGATAACAGCATCTTTAGACTTCTCTAAGGCTTTTGCAGATGTGTCACATGACATTTTTAATTTCCTATAACGCAAGATTTTTAATCAAGAGGGCACACATTAGATGAATTAAAACCGGGCTTATTGGCAGATATCAATGAGTAGGGTTGTTCCAAGCAAGTTCCCCTGAGAGAGATTCCTGATCCAACAGTATTCAGTCCGTTCTTATAAACAATCTAGATGATGAAATAAAATCTTAGCTGATTAAATTTGCATATGACACAAAGATTGATGGGATAATAAATAAAAAGGAGGGCAGTTTACTGTTAGAATTTAATTTAAATCACTCGGTCGAATTGTCAGAATCCAGCAAAACGTAGGTACAGAGTAATGCACTTTGTAAAAAAGAACCACAGGTTATGCCACCAGATAAGAACTGTTATCTTAGAAAGCTGTAACTCATAAAGGATTTGAATCCAACCCAATATCATTCTGTGATTCCGAGCTCTCGGAGCACTGTTGCAGCACTTACTGGAACGAAGTCCCCTGGGCACTATTTCGCAACTTTAACCTTAAACAACACAAAATACAATCATGATCATTAATACGGGCATAGTTTGCAAAGGATGGTAAGGGAACAAACATAAATTTATGGCAAGATGAGGTAACTTTCTAAGTATATAGTTTTGGAATAATTTTTCAGTTTCTACAAAGAGCTTGTTTATTCAGCTACCGCAGCGATCGCTGGCAGCCTTTAGTCAATGAATCACTCTGGAAAATCCATTGGAATCAATCTTTTTATGCCCTTTTGCTCTTTTATGGCTAAAGAAGTGGGTTTTTGCTCATGACCAGCAAAGTTACCTCTATATATTACAAGCAAAACAGGTAAGATAGATGTTGTGCAAACTTACCTACCTGTATGTGGTTGTGTGTATATGTATAAACCTATATATTTTTATACATGTACACACACCCACAAATCCCTGCTCACTATTACTACAAAATTATTTTTTTAAGACTACAGTATTTCTGTACATTCTTGAGAATTCTGCTCATTCTTGAAATACCTTCATTTACATATTCTCATATACAAACTGGAAACAGAAGATATTTACCTTTTCTCTTTTAGCAGAATATAGAGTCAAGAATTAATTTCAGCAAGACCTCCTAGGTAATCCACATGTGGTGAATTAAAGCTGTTGTGAGACTTCAAGCCTTGTTTTTCATGCAGTATGTAGAAGATTATAAATAGCAAGTTTTTGAATTAAACCTGCTCTACTGATTTCACCGTAGTTCTGCAGTTCCACAGTCAATAATATGAACGATTTTATTTCTTCGAAGTGAAACATCAGCAAAAAGCATACAGTTATAATAAGTACCATGAAAAAGATCTGTCCTGTTCTGCTCCTTTTAGGACCCTTGAGTAGTGGAAAAAGCGCATTGTGGAATCCATGTCATCCTACAGCTAATCCTACAAAGTGCCTATAGGGTCTCAGAGAAGTTATGTGTGAAAGAAAGGAGACAGCATTCCACTCGATTCTACTATGGTTATATCAGTTTATTATCAGAAAACCTGCTGAGGAACTTCACAGGTCAGAGTCTAACACATGATGCTTTGA
Source organism: Thinocorus orbignyianus (assembly GCA_013400375.1). Classification (NCBI taxonomy): domain Eukaryota; kingdom Metazoa; phylum Chordata; class Aves; order Ciconiiformes; family Thinocoridae; genus Thinocorus; species Thinocorus orbignyianus. The sequence continues at coordinate 303,260 of VXBW01005898.1, read as the reverse complement.
GCTGTGTTATAATAAGGCAGCAGAAATAGGCAGTAGAAATCTGTGAACCAGGAACTAGGAATTTGTAAGCCAGAACTCCTGTCCACCTCTGGAAGGTGGCACACTATAATTAAAATACATTTGCTATGCATTACAGGCTGCTATTATTTTAAAGAAAACACCTTATGGCATTTCATTTTTTAAATCTACTTACACTTGATAATTTGGCTTAACAAGAGGGGACCAAGTGTTTGATGTTTTTGTTTTCTGCCAGTAAAGTCATTGAATAAGTGAATGAGAACAACTAATTAATTCATGATAATTAATTAGTGACTGGATATAATTTTTCCTTTCAAGAGCTTGACCAAAAAAAGAATATTTGAGCCATGTGAGTGAAAAAGTCTTTGACATAAAAATTACATATACCTCAAAGAGGTGGAAGCTTGGATCAATTTTGTTTGTCTGCTTTTTTGTTTTTGAGGGAGGGGATAAAAATACCTTGCTTATTCTTAAAAAAATTAAAGCATTTGTTTCTCTGGGCATTGTGAAAATGTGTAAGAAAACAACTGACATCTCAGTTTAACCTTAACTTTTGCTTTATGTGCCAGTCAAACCTGTAATAGATAGCATAAGCTGTCAAGTTTCTATTTCATCCATTTATAAGATTATATGTTTGTTTATTTTTTCTCTGGAATGGTAGATTGGCAAATCATAATAAAGCCATACCTGACAGTTATTCAGAAAACCCACTTTTCTAGTTATGTAGTTCATTTTTCTCTTACCTCTTTGAATGAGTTTCAATGTGTGCAATAAAACTTTATTTACTGGGAGTACCAAAAAAATGAGTCAATAAATTTATTGAGCAAGATCTGAAATAGAAATGTCAAAGATGAATAAATTTTAGCACAGTGTTTACTTGATAATTGTATTTTTTCATGGAATTCAATTCCTCTGTAGACTTTGAAGCATAACAACAGCAGAAAATGCAGTCAGAGTATGAAGATGAAAAAATGTAAAATAGTGAACTTAGTTTTAGGCCAATGAATAACTGCAAACATTATGAATGTTGTACTTAATAAAATGCAGAATTTACGGTATTACAGTCTTAATTCTATTCTGTTCAGCTCCATTCACACCTTCCTGGAAGAACTTTCTTCTTTTCATTTTTATAGCCAAATCGTTAGTCCTGAATAGTTTCCTTACTCCTCTATGGCCTAAGTTCCTGTAGTGCATTTCACTTGTATTGCACCACGGGCAGTAAAAGCCAAAGATGGAATAAAATGCATTTAGCCCAAACTACTAATAAATGTATGATTGATATTCAGCTATGAAAACTTTCATAAAATCATTTCATTCTTGATGATTTTGAAAAAAACAATGAGTTTTGGCCTAGAAATGGACATGTTTTCACTCCCTGTTTTCCTGCAAAACTTCTTACTTCATTTGATGTAAGTAAATTATCACTTCAACTTTCCTCTGCAGAGTTGGGGATATTCCTTCACCAGATTTACTACATTATCACCTGGGATTTCTCTGCGTCCATGCTATGTACTACACACAGCAAGCACCTGCTTTTCTAGACATCCTGGATACACACAGCCAAGTCTCAAAATCTTCCTGGACAGCAGGAAGGGTACGTATGAACCTTTGCCACTAGTGCCTGCAATACAGCTGCTGTAATTATAGTGAGATCTAGACAAATTTGGGTGAGCAACTAAAAAAAAATATGTCAAATCAATCGCCTTCACTGGACTTTGATGTTTTGAGAACTCAAGTTATCTAGCTGAAAATTAGCGCAGGTAGATTTGCATTATACAAATCATGGTAATGACTACAGTGTAGACACATGATTTGTTACTGTTCAGTGCCTTTTACTCAGCCTTAGTCTCAGTGATTCCCATTACAGTGCCCACATACTAAGTGCAAGCTAGGATTAATGAATTCTCAGCTGAAAAAAAAAGAAAAAGAAAATAATAAAATAAATTTCAGCCTCAAAATGATAAGTGTTTGACAGCTTGTAGATAGAGAACATTGAAACTGTGTTATCTGACCCTCCAGCTCTTCTTGCTTCTTTGGTCCAAAAAAGATGGAATATTAGAAAATGAAATAGGAGTATTGATGGGTCTTTCCTACAGGCACAATGAAATTCTATTCTTGACTGCGCTTTGCAAGGGCAATAATTACAACATTATAGCTCACAAAATATATAAGCATAGATTTAAAATCAGTCATATGCCCAGCAAAAGGAAGCCTTTGACTTCAAACATGAGAGAAATCAGAAATGCATTCCCAAGCTATCTTTTTGCTGGGGTTCCAATACATCTACAAAGGAGGTTATAGATAGGTATAGTTCTAAGTTATCACTGATCAGCCTTACCGGTTATTGTTCCCTAGATTGAGACCCACTTAGATACAACATAAAAATCAACATGGTAATAATGCTAGCACAATTTAATTTCCAATTGTTTTAGCAAAGGAAATCATACCTACTTTAAAAGCCGACTGAAAATGATGGAATTTTTATGCAAAGTTTCTTAAAGGAAACAAAATGCAGGATTTATTCTTTATGGGGTTGTATACTATTACCTATATAGAAGTGCTGAAAGAAAAAGAATGAAAACAATTAAATAGCATAAAATTTACAAGGGGCTTCAAAGGGATATTGGGAACTACCCTTGCCTACTGCTGCCAATATGGGCCTAGCAACAGCTAATGTATTCCAGCTGAAAGCACTGGAGAAATGAAATGAGATCCTTATCAAAATAGGAGGGCTGCCTAATTGTCAACTATCTAGATTCCTGTCTTGCTCTGACAGTGAAACTGTGAATAAACTTGAATAATTTGCCATAAACTTGTGACCTTCTTCTTAAGACTGTTATTTTAGAGTATATAATATTTTTATTCTAATGGATCAATACTTTCCCTTTCAAAACTGTTTTAACTGTATTATGATCTTGTCAACAATATAATAGCATATGATCTTCTGTGAATTGCTTACAGACTACTTGCACTTTGTGATTCCCTATTTCTGAACTTCTCATCAAGGGCCACCTTGTCATGGTTAGCTGTAATCTCTGCATCTCAGTGATACTCTACATGCCTTACTCTTTTGTATTCTTAAATATCAGGTTAGTTTGCAGTTGAATATTAGAATAACAAGTTCAGATAATACATAATGTTTAAGGCTTAACCCTATATTGACTTTTTTTTACAGTCAACATTTAGACCTTTCAAGGACATTTTTTGATTTTTTATACTAATAAAATATCTCATGAAAAAAAATTCAGATACACAGATATAATCTTGCATTAAAAAAAAAAAAGTATTACTCTATATTACTCTTGATCACTACTAAAACAAATGGTGAATCTAACTTTCTCAAAAATCCACCAAACTTTGATTTCAAATGTTTTTCTTTCTAACGATTAGATGCTTCTAATCATTATGCTCACAAATTCTTCTCCAGGATATATAGAATTAATAAATCCTAGGTTAACAGCCAGAGAAAATTCTTGTCCACATTTTTTGCTTCTGGTGAGCTCTGGGCAATGGTCACATCCATTATAACCTTTGCTCGTGGCTTTCTTTCTCTCTTCCCTTATCCTGACAGGCTTAAAAATGAGATAAAAACTCATTACTTCTACCTCCACCTTCCTGTTGCTACTATATACAAAAGGCAAATTCCATGTAGGAAATCGTCATCTTCTGCAATGGGACTAGAGGTTATTTTAGGTGGTGGTGGAGATTAAAGTATTAGAGGATTTGATTGCTCCTTTTGTTTAGCATGGCATGCTTTAAAAAGCTCTGTAATTATATTTTTTTTAATTCACGCTCTCTATGCAGCTGTTATAACACTTCAGTATCCAAAAGCAGTGAAGATCAGGTAGATGATTTAATATAATATAATGCATTACTATTTTTAAATCCATAAGTCACCAGCACTCATTATAGAATCATGTTTATGCAATCACATCCAGTCGTTAATAGCCTGGTTTTATCCTTTAAATGTTGTATTTTTATTTGCATTTGACTTAAGCAAAATCTCTCTCTGATTCAACTTCCCTACTTACCTCTGTGAATTTTTAGAGCAAAAAGAATATCAATTACATGGTAGAACTGTAGCTCAGGATCTCATTTTTCTATAGAGATTCTCTATTAGGTCAAAAACAATGTTTGTGAAGGTAGTATGAGAATAACATAAAAGAAAAATTTACAAGCAACGGGAAGCCCTCTGCCTCTTCCTGTCAGGTCCTCATCTGATCTCATATCTGATCTGTAGTTCTCCTCCTGATCTCATCCATGTTTCTGAGTTTTCCCATGCAAATCTGTGGGTTTTTTAAAGACACTTTGAATCTCTGGTGTGAACAGCTTTGTGCAGTTCTCTTTCCCCCGTACATATATATGCTCCTTAATCTTCAAATTCCCAACCTTCTTATTTTTAAAGATTCATGAACTCTATTTTATAGTCATAGGAAGCAAAAATAAAAATTGGCTTTAAAGTCAAAGCAATTTTTTCCCCTTCTCTGACTGCAGTGAATGTGAAATAATTTCAGGCATTGTAGCAATTTTCGTAGCTATTTATGGCTACTATAATTCTTGTCAGAAATCTATATAATGAAATGAAGATTATTCAGGTCATGCTATCATCCATACCAAACACAAGATATGTACAGTAACATAAGAGAGACACTTTTTCACCTGTCTTCTGCAGAGAGCTTGTTGGTTACTTTAAAGTTATAGCTAAATTTCATGGTTTTCCTAGGACAACTTCAAACTGAAAATTGTGCAGATTCTTTTTCTGTTGCAGAGGATTTCTGATAGCTCTCTCTTTGAATACTTTTATGGAAGAAAGCCCTTCTTCAGGGACAGCAAGATCAGTCCTCATGAAAGAAATTTGACCTTTGGTGCAATCTTTCTAAGTCTTCTTCGCCCTGGCCTTAGCACACCCACAGTGTGCTGTTAACCCCAAGCCCAAAATCCTGACACACTGGAAGAAAAAGTAGAAAGTGGACCTGGAGGTGCACATCAGAAATAGATGGATGCTGAAATAGCACAGTGACCATTAGTGGGGGAGACCTCCACCAGCTAAGAAGCATCAGAGCCATCACTATCTTTAGGAGTAAATGTAGCAGTCACAGGAAGCTCTTATTCTTTGCATTTTGAATAGCATTTTAATAACTTTTTGACATTTCAGCCTACAATAACAATACTAAATGATATCTAAATTAGATATTTGCTTGCTGGTGAATAAACACTGAACTTACTTGTGTGTGTGTATGTGACATCCTTATGCATCCATGAAATGAAAAATAATGTTTGGAAGCTGAATCAAATGATTAAGATAGTTGCATTTCCCGGCAAAATGTTATGTTCCAGTACAAATTAATCCTCTGCTACAGCATATTACCAAAATTGGTGTAGGCATTTTAATGAAAGCAGAGTGTTAACAAGCAAATAAAGAATCCTCTAAAAATCCAGTCCTCAGTGTTGAGCTACTGTTAAGAAAACACTGAGGGGACAATAAAAGAAAAATTCATCTCTCTATACCTTGAAAGCACCTCTTTTGATGTGGGATTCTCAGCAAAAAATTCTCACCAAAGTACTAGAGCCATTTCTGATTTTCTTAAAGCTGGTCTCTCCTGTTTATCAGCAGATGGGAAGCATGGGAAGCCATTTCAAATATAAAAGGCATTAACCTTTTTGGTTATATGCCTTAACCGCTGTAATTGTAGGCACCTGAATTCAATTTGATCCTTTCTGATGCTGGTAGATTACTATAGCTCCTGTGTAATGAATATTCTCTGTGAGATTCTCTCAAGTTGGTCTATTGCAAATTCACCTCCTGAAAGTCCTGAGAACTAGATGGGCATATAGAGTCATTGGATTCCAATACAAAACATGGTCATTTCAATTATGTGCATTTGTAAATGTGTAAGGAATCTAGCTTTGATTACTAGGAAATTATCCTGAAAGGCAGAGCTTCCAATCTACTCTTAAATTGGACAGTGGGATAGGATGTAAATGGAAACATGGCAAAATTCTACAAACATAGAATCATAGAATGGTTAGAGTTGGAAGGGACCTTAAAGATCATCAAGTTCCAACCCCCCTGCCATGGGCAGGGACACTTCCCACCAGACCAAGTTGCTCAAAGCCCCATCCAGCCCGGCCTCGAACCCTTTCAGGGATGGGGCATCAACAACTTCCCTGGGCAACCTGTTCCAGTGCCTCACCACCCCCACAGTAAAGAATTTCTTCCTAATATCTAAATCTCCCCTCTTCCAATTTAAAACCACTACCCTCTGTCCTATCACTATACTTCCTGATAAACATGTAAACACTAAAAGAGAAACTAGTGTAAATAAGGACCCACTGCTGAATGTGGCCAGGAACCTGGTGAGAAAGGACATGGAAAAAACTGGGGCACTTAATGCTTTCTTTGTCTCAGTCTCTATCTCTAAAACCAGCCTTTGGGAATCGCAGACACTTGAGACCATGGGGAAAGCCTGGAGGAAGGAAGCCCTATCCTCAGCAGAGGAGGACCAAGGCAGGGAGCACTTAAACTGCACATGTTGAAGTCTATTGTGTCTGACAGGTTGCATCCAGAGATGACCTATAAAGTTATGATATATAAAGTTGCTAATGTATATACAGCAGCATGTAAAAAGATAAGGGCTTTTCTCTGATATGAAAAGAATAATGAAAATGTTACTCATACTAAGCTGTTCTTCCAGTATGTAAAAAGTTGCCTTTGGTGCAATCTTTCTCTGAAGTTGTTGAACTCCTGAAGTTCAAATGAAAGAGAAATTAAGGTCAACCATAAAGAAGCTAGAACAGTAAAACAAGCTTCCCAGTCCTTTATGCTTACTTCCTCAAAGTGGGGGAAAGCAATCCATTTCAATGGTAAGTTCCACTTGACAAGGAGAGGAAGGTAAAAAGATTTTCTCAATTCTGATCTCTGCAGGAACATGTAACATTCTCAGCTTGAGGACTTGAGTATCTCAGTTATTGCAAATCAGCACACTCTCAGTTTTCAGTTATACTGACATCAGTTATATCAGTATTGATATTAGTTATATTTATATTGCTATTGTAGTAAAAAAGGGGGAAAAAGACATCAGTTCCATTGATTGAAGCTTAATAAATAATAGCATTTCAGCACAAGTTATTTTGAGGCAGATACCGTTGCTCTGAACTACTTTACCTCTAAGAAAAGAAACTTTAGTCCATATTTAGCTTAAAGTTCATTCATTTGGATGAAAGAGAACTTTATTCTACATTTGCTGAAGACAGCAAAGTTATTTTTAACTTTTAAAGCCAGGCAAGAATATGACTTTTTGTGGGTTTGGTTTTAAAATCAGTTATTTAATAAAACCTAAATATTTGAGAGTTTAGTGAATTCCAGACAACTATGATATAGCTTCTGTCATTTGTCATGCAATTTAAATCTGTTTACAAATAACAGGGAGAAAATATGTGAATAGGTAAATAGTAGTAGAATATCACGGCTTCTTTTGGGAATTTTATACATGCAAACATGTCAAAATGTGCCCTGCAGCTCTTTGGAAATGAGACTTCTAGCCACCTGTGACTGCTCCAGTTATTGTCGTATTTAGGAATAAAAGTTTCACTTCACAACAACGCAGTTCCTAGATGCCCAGGGAAATGTAGGATAGGGGGAAGACAGTGCAATGAGAATGTCCCCAGTTTTAAGGACTTGCACAGTCTGGAGCTTAGCTGGGCTCTGCTTTTAGCTGTTTACAACTGAGAGGTTAAGGGGAAAATAACTTCAAGCTTTATTTTTGTACTCCGGAATTCACAATAGCTTGAAACAACTTTGACGTCTTCAAAAATGTGTTTCTAAGTCTTCCATTATAAGAAGTAGCAAAGGCAAAAGTTCTGTCACTTCTGAATGAGAGAGCACACAAGAGGAAAACCATTTCTTTTTCCATATGAAACTTATCTTTCCCACCAGCCACTACATAAGGAAATTCAGAGACACAGTGGGTCTCATGGTCTCAAATTTCTTTCTTAAACTCACAGTTCATCTCTGCTGAAAAGAGGTGGGAAGAAAAAAGCCAACAATGTGTGTATAGTGTAATTAACAGATTTTTTTAAGTTATCTTTGGAAACTTTCAGCCGGCTCTTCCTTCAGAGAAAGTGGTTGTGTGCTCTGACCTGGCAGTTTCTATGAACCAAAGAAAAGATTAAAAGAAGACATACTGTGAAATAGATTACACTAACTGTGCCGTGCAGCTATCACTGTTTTATATTAGACAGCAAGAGCACTTATTTGATTACAGTTTTCTAAAGGCAAGATTCATGTTTACAAGCAAAATATCTGAAAAGGAAAGCAGCTTATGAAATGGTTTATCAGTAATAACAGCATCTGGAGCCAAAGGCTGAAAGAGACTTGGCCTCCTGTTTAGCCATTTCCAATGCCTCTCTAACCAGAAAATCAATTAAGAGACTTTAACACAGCCATATCTGCATAGCAGAGCAGAACTTAGCCCAGAGGTACTGCTTTTCAGTCTCTGAGATGATGATGATCTTCTGAGAGTCTGGCTGAGGAAGAAAAGGCAGCAACACAGCGAGGCAATCAGATAGCAGGCAGGAAAAAAAAAAAAAAATAAGAAAAAATGAAAGAAAATATAAAACCGAAAAAATAAAACCAATAAAAATAGTGTAAAAAAAAAAAAAAGAAAACCAATCTGTTCTAACATGAGAACTGAGTGGGTAAATATGAGCTAGAAATTTCATTCTAATATTTTTTCATGGAACAGTGATTTTAGAAAAGAGACTATGAGAACAATAATTTGAACTGTGTCTGAGTTCATCTGTGTCTCAGCCCATTAAACTGGAGTGTCTGCACTGTGAACTGAGGTGTGAACTGAGATAATTATACTAATTGTTCTGACTGGGAGCGCTGACTGCAGTGGGAGAAAAAGAACCAATTTTCGAGGATATAGACGAAACCAGGCAGCACAACTCTTCCCCAGCTGAAAGGGTGCCACATTTTATTACATAAGCTGAAATATGGGCAGAAGAACTTCAAAGAAGAGAAAGAGGAATGCTGCGTCTTCCTTTCCTTGCACTGTAAGTGCCTTACTTGTCCTGTCCTATAAACATCAAGGAGGTATTTGAAATACTCCTAAATATCTCATCCTCTGTATTTATCTCCATCCAGTGTAGCTGGTCACGGCAGCTGCTCAGTTACATTAGTCTGCCCTGACAACTTTACCTTCTCTGCATCTGGTGATTTCTTTTCAGCTACAAAGGTGTACATGAGACACAGAACAGCAACACACATCTGTCCAAAAGACCTTGCGCCAACCACTTCAGGAACGAACAAGGAAAAGGTGCAATGGAGACAGAAGGGATGAAGGAATTTAGTGGCAATGCTGTGACTACTATTGTGGTAACAGAGTGCTGTTCCATGATTTTGCTACTGCTTCTAGTGAGCGCTAGCGCTAAAATAAATGGTCCCACAAATATCTGTTTCTGACCATTTTCTGATTTGTCTTTTGCAGAGTCTTTGCACATGCAGTATTATCACTGAGAAATATTTTACACCTCATGGAACCCTATTGTTCTTCGGTTGGAATGCCTGCTTGACATTGGCCAAACCATTACCTTTAATTGTGTACCTGAACGGCTGGCATTTTCTCTGACACAGATTCACTGCCAAAATTTTAAGACTTGGATCATAAGCAAGGAGTTTCGACTGTAAATGCATTTTGGCATTTTTCTATACTGTTCTTCCAGTCAATGTTGATGTCGGTCAATAGACAACATCGGTTGTACGTGAAAAAAGGGGGCAAAGTTTTCTTGCATGGTTAATATCCAATCAGAAAAACCTAATGTAAAATATTTTTAAGATCACAGTAACAAATTACAGTACTTTAGTGAATTAGATGGATGTAGCAGTGCAGTCTGTTTGGGAAAGGAACACCAAGGAAAGGAATAAACACTTCTGAAGATGTGTCCTAGAGAATAAAAGGCAGGTTTCATCTAGTCTTTCATTGTCCACAAGTGAAGCATGTAGTTTAAAGCTCTTGACTAAATTCCTTCACGTGTCAGAGAGGAAGGAGATAGACTTCTCTAGAGGACAATTTATCCTACCTTCCTTAAATGTTGGTCTTAAGATAGGATGAATCACTCTCAGGAGTCATCTCTTTCCACTTCTTCCCTTTGAAGGAAAAGTTGGCATGAATGCCATGCTTGGATTAGACATCTAATTTTGAGAACTAAATTAGGTGAACTGCATTTCACCTTTATTCGGAGCATAATTCTTATTCCAAGAGGCATTAACTTAGCGTCCTAAGAGCGTAGTTTTCAAAGGTCTTCATTCAGGTGCAGATAGGTCTCTAGTGAGATTTTAGAAGTGTATAAATGAATAATAACCTCACCCTTGCAATTACTTGGGCCCAGAAGCACAAGAGCTTTTAAACTCTTAACTCACGTGTACATATTTAGTTCCTCCTACTCAGACTTAAGTACTTGGATGGGACTTCACTGTTTTGCTGCATGTTTAGACTCCTAAATCACTTTGAAAATTTGACTGTATATGGACACCAGAACACTGGACTTTAAGATGATATAAAATTTTTACAAGTACCCTTAATTATTTTATCTCACATGTCAAAAACTAGCTCATTTTGGTGAAATAAATTCACATCAGTTAAACTATTCTGTTTCTTAGCTATTAAATTAGATAAATCATATATAAAAAAAAAAAGAAACATGAAATAAAGAAAGAAATTAACTTTTGGACAGATTAATCAACCCATACGGACATTTTTGCACTTTGGAATTTGATCTGAACAGACAAACCCTGCAAGCACTCTTAAACTGAAACGCACTACTTGGAACACTTGTTTTTCTTGAGTTGCAGATTCATATTATTGCATCAAATTATCGTGTATAATATATGACTCTCTAGCTTCAAGCACATAGTACAATACCCTTTATGTAGCATTTTGCCATCTTGAAAACCAAAAGTTGTTTCCCACAGGTCTTAGAAAAAGCAGGCATACAGAGTTGATAATAATATTGTTCTTAGCAAAGAATGTCAAGTTATTCCCTCATTCTTTAACCCACACCAAGGAGAACTTTAATCCATGGGTTACTGTGCTGAAATCAAAGAAATATTTTACGTGATTTTTCAAGTTTAGTAAGGATGGACGAATTGCACTCGGAATGAAAAGCGCACATTGCAAAACAATAGGAATCAGTAAATGAAGAAAAAGTGCATTAGTGCCCTATATATATATGAGAAATAAGATAATTTGATGTCCTCAGTAACTGAACTATGAAGCAGTTATGTGCAGAAACAAATAATAACAATTAATAATCTACTACAATACCAAAATGACATTTTTTTATGGAACAACTTAATTAATTATTCAAGCAGATGCTTCTGAGACTCTTTCCAGGGGCTAATCCAAAAATGCTAAAGCTTAAGTGCCACATTCTGTTCTGAAATCTGTCAAAAGAAATTACCTAGACTTTTCAACTTGGACAAGTTAGCACTTTGGGGGGAAAATTTATTGTTACTTTACTGTTGCTGACAATTTCTTTACTGATCATCCCACAAATATAATATCAAAGCGACTGCAGAAAAATTCTGCTCAATAGCAAAGTAAAACTTAGTGAAATATTTATTTATTTGAAGAAAACAGTTATTGAGAGAGAAAAAAAGTGCATCCAATTATTTCACAATTGGACTGATAATGGCACAATTGAAAAAAAAAAAAAAGTGCTAAAGTTTTCTTCCTTTAGAAATGCACAGGCTGAGATCCACTCTGCGTTACCTAGACATTTAATTTATGTTTACAGACTTTCCAAGTTCTGACGCAGTCAGTGGATATAAATATGTGTCTTCGAACACTTCCAAAAGGAAAATTTGTTAGCTGAGATTTGGCAACTAAATTAAGAGGAGAAATTTCCTCTTTAGACTTTCAGAGGCACTTTTCTTTCTTCTTTAATTATATAAGACATTCGGACACTGTCGACTTGATTCAATTGCTTTAAGGTGGGTCACTAATGTCTCTTGAGATGGATGTTAGCAATGAGGGCATGTCCTCCAACTGCTGAGCCAGAGGAATATGGGTCCCCTACAAGTCCTGTGTAGCATCTGGTAGCCTCATGGCACTGTATTATGTATTGTGAAGTGTTTCAAATGGTGTTTGACATTCACATCCTTATTTTAGAGCAAGCGATTCAGTATCTTTAGGAATGTTAAGTCATTAGGAATTTAAATGTGAGCGTAAATTATATGCCTTGATTAAGTCTATTGGAATCAATCCAACTACTAAACGTAATAAAACTGGTCCTGCAATGAGCATTAAATGAAAGAAATACAGGAGAGAGACCTATCTTCTAACTTAAATTAGAAATTTGGTCGACCTTAGAGAAACTTACATTTCACTTCATTTCATCTGGTCTTATTTTTGTTGGTTTATGTCAAAATCACCAATACCCAGTTTATGATGTAATTATATAGTACCAATCCACATTTTAACAGTCATACTTGTATTTGATTGCCAATAAATTATAACATTCATTATCCTTCCTAACACCTTGCAGGACTTGGTGGTATTTTGATGTATTAAGGTTCCCTTTCTTTCTCTTAACTACCACTTGCAGACTCTACCAACTATGTTTATGCAAGTAAGAGCAAGAAAATTCTACTGCTATATTTGCATTTGTGCACATACGTGGATGTGTATAGTAGGTGAATGCAAGTGCTAATGTAATAGTTATACAGATATTTATCTTCTGATTCTCTCATATCTGAGAGTACTTTCTCAATTTGCAGTTTTTACTGGAATGTGGCTGGTTAGATTTATTAACACCTAAGGTAACTTAAGGGAAAACAATACATTTTGACCCATGAAGCCTAGCTAATGCTTCCATTTATTTATTTATTTATTTGCCTGGAACCCTAAATTTAACTCACAATTTAAGTTATAATAAATTTAGGCTTTAACAGATGTTATTCCAACAGAAAATCCTATACATTGTTCTACATAGCTAAATGTATCTTGGGGTTACTTAATATCATCACTCTAACAGAAAAAATAAAGACATTTTTAAAAGCCCTTCCCAGATAGCTATTAAGTGATGTTAGACACTTTATTCCATATAATATAATGGATATTTCACCCCAAGGCTGATTCTGGTCAAGCTTTTTGTCTCAGTAATAACCTCTGCAACACAGTCAGATCACCTGGGCTTAGCCTAATTAGTCCTCAGTTTTTATTTTACAGTGTTAAATTAGTTTCAAGCGTCCAGAAACGTAGGCAGTGATGAACTGCATGGCTGTAAGGAAAGAAGGTAGAGAGTGATATTAAACAAGAGGCTTTGAGAGAAAATCAGTGGGAGACTGAGGGTGTATAAAAGAGCCTGTTGAGTTTCCAGAGGTACTTAGAAACTTTCAGAGATTCTGAAAAGCTGAAGGGTTTGCTTGCATTCCTCTCTTTTTAGTATTATTTATTATTCTGTTTTAAGTGTATACTGTTTTCTAAGTTTCCAACACTGATTATCTTTAGGTTCTCCCTTTTAAGGGAGAATGGCAGAGAAGTTTCCTTTCTTATCTGGATTTTAGGTGGAGTCAATACTTGCACTAGAAATATTGTAGATATTAAATTGTTACTGATGGAGAAAGGATTATCTGTTTTTTTGTTAAATTAGGTTTATTCCAAGAGTGTCATGTTTATCACACAGACAGTTTCCACCCCACTGGATTCTTTCTTATTGTCAAGAAAAATTGCAAAGCTGTAAGTATCATCAAAATTCAATACAAGCATCAGAGGAGCAGCAGTATGAAATATTTCTTCTGTTTTCTGAAAAGAAAAACATAAACCATGAAAAAAAAAAAAAGCACTCGTTTATTTCTTCCCATTCGTATTGAACGATGTTGAAAGTATTTGAGTACTTAAAATAAAAATACTTAGTTCTGAACACGAAGAATAGTTTTAATACTATATGAAATAATAATGAGTATATTATTGAGTATATTATTTTAAAATTATATTATTTTTTCCCAGTTATTTGTCCATGCCATTTGCACGGCATCTAGGTATCACATTGACATACTTCAAGAAGAAGTTCATATATAGAAAAGTATATAAATAGTTGACCTTCTAATGGTAAGAAAATGATTAAAATCTATCTATTCTATCTACTTGAAGATATCTGGCAATATGTTATTTAAGGAAAGACTTGGTCTTAGATTTTTAATAATATATAAAGCTGAACTCACAACCCCCCAAATTTGAAATAAAAGGGACTAGTATTGCTCTACGAACTCATTTGATATTTTCAATATACACAAAAATTGCAGATAAGTGTCAGAAATTCAGAGAGCAAACACTTAGAGAAAATTCATTTTGTCAGAAGAAAAAACACCTGTAGAATGCCTACTCAGTTTGGAGTCCTTTGAACTTCATCTTATACAAAATAATTTCTTAACATCACTACGTAATGCAATTTTTGTTTACCCAGGGAGACTGAACTGATCAACTGATTTGCAGACTGTGCACATTTCAAACCATTCTATCATCTCTTTCTGAAAATGGTTCAGCAGTGATTTATTGCGAATATTCAAAATAATTATTAATGGTGTTCCAAAAAGGAGAAAAAAACAACAACAAGAAAAGAAGCAGCCAGAGATATGTAAGTGTACTCCCAGCAGAGAGAGCTAAGCATGGAGTGCTGTCATTTCCCAGTGATACTATACTTCAGCAATTGTTTGAATTCTTTGAAAAACCTCTTAGCCTTACCTTGTACTGTTTTTCTACCCATAAATGCTTTCCTCTGTCAGTGCCACTGGTCTCTCCTCGGTGCAATTCTCCTCTTGGAAGGCATCCAGTGAAGAGCTGTAGAATTTACTTGTGCCCTACCAGGAGGGAATCAAGATACGGTGCATATGCAATGTGTCATCCAGTTTTCTCAGAACTTGTAAAAGATCCAGCTGTGCTGTTAATTTGGTCAGGCCTCAGGCCTTCCACAGCACATCAATTTTACTTGATTTACATTCCAGAGCCTACATTATATTTCTATGTCTGGAATCAGTGGGAAAAAGATCCTTTTTGAGTTCCTCTCTTTGCAAGAAAAAGACCAAGAGTCCAAAAAGATGCAGTGGCTACAGCGCATCCTGGAAATATATTTTCTGCATCCTTGTTTCTGGGAGAATTTTTCTCGTGGTATCCCTTTGTCAGAAAAAGGATATGAGAAAAAATATTCTGTTTTTTCAATATTTGTAGTTTTTACTTCATTTTTAATATTTAAAAAAAAATTTCAAACATAAAAGCGAGTTAAAATTGTCTATTCAGCTACCCAGAAATTGTTCTATTGATTTCATTGAGTATATAATATGATCCATTTTATTACTTTTTTTTAAAAGTGATTATTATGCTGAAATAATTCTGGTACTTATTTCCACTTTTTTTCCCCCCTGTCTTGACAAGAAACAACTCCTTTAGATCAAAAAAAAATTAAAACAAGTACAAACTTGAAAGATCAAAGGCAGAAAATTCAGATGGTCACTGCAGAAACACTGTTTTACACAAATAAAAACATTACTGAAAGGCAGTGTCCTAATAAAGTGAAATGAAAAATCAGATCCATCCATACACTAAAATGAGGTATTACCAAAAGTAAGAATGGCTACAAACTTTCAAAGAAAGAAAAAAGCATTTTGAAAATTAAATATAAAATTCAAGGATAGTGAGGCACTGGAACAGGCTGCCCAGAGAAGCTGTGGCTGCCCCATCCCTGGAGGGGTTCAAGGTCAGGCTGGATGGGGCTTGGAGCAACCTGGTGTGGTGGGAGGTGTCCCTGCCCAGGGCAGTGGGGTTGGAACTGGATGATCTTTAAGGTCCCTTCCAACCCAAACCATCCTATGATTCTATGAAATAAATACAGGACTGCTTACTTTTCTTTAAGGTAAATTCAGAGGACAATTTTTTTCTAGGAAGGGTAATATATTCGACCTTGTAGAGATACCTACTGAAAATAATTGCTATTATCTATTTTGAATATTTTATTGGTAATAAGAATTAATAATCTAATGAAACAACTGGAAATCAGAAGAGTGTCATTTATATTTAGGCATACATCAGTTTTGCAACATGCCTTGAGGAACACTGGACATAAGTGGAAGCTGAGAGTTTTTATTAGGTTATGTTACTAGAACGCTTTGTGACACATTTTTCCTTATATTCCTTTGATATCAATGTTCAACCGTAATAAAATTCAAAAATAGTAAAAGGATACTTGACTCCCTGAAGCCTCTGGAGTGTATTCAGACATATGAAAAAGCTTTAGTCATGTGCACACGTACAATATTTACAGTATCCTAATAACATAGGTGTGAAATTAAATACAAGTGTTTGTAAGCATGTGTTATGGTTTGAGAAAACCTATAACAATTTATTGTCATGCAGTCAATTATTCTGTCACCCGATGACCCCTCCCCACCCAGGAAAGGGGACTCGGGGAACGCAAAGAAATAGGAGGGTTGAAATGTAAATAGATTTAATAGAAAAAGACTAAATAATTAACAATAATGTTAAAGAACCAGTATTAATCCTGATACTGATATAAGATATGCAAGAATTGTTCTCAGACACATCAGAATTGTTCTCAGACAGCTGGAGGCTGTTCACCCCCAGCAGGGACAGCAAATGTCAGTCCCTGTGAGTGCAATGGCTTCGGGAGAAAAGGGATGCCTCAGGGGTCTGGCACCAGGGCAAGGAGCTGCTTGGACTCACCACCATCAAGGGAGAGCCAGCTACACAGCAAACTTTTCTAATTCATATTGAATGTGACATTCATGGTGTGAAATAATCCTGTTGGGCAGCTTGGGTCAAACATTCAGGCTTTGCTTCTCCTCGTCCCTGCACCTGGCAAGGCTCGGAAACACTGAGGCCTTGAATCTCACAGAGCCTGGCTGGCCATAAAGTAAATATTTTCTTGAATTCAGACTCTAGAGTCTTCTAAAAGTGCAATTTTCCCCAGCATTAGAAGAAAAATTAGTCCTGTCTCTCTCAACCTAGGACAACATGTGAGAAGCAACTGAAAGGAATAATATGAGCAGATGTATGAAAAATATTGGTGAAGTACTTGATCTTGACAATTAAGTACTTCAGCAGGTTGATATCAAATTTACTACAGCTTTTGTAGGGCAAAAAGTTCTTTAAGAAGCATAGCAGATATTTTTAATTTACTACCAAAGTAAGGTATTTGTTACAGAGTTCAAATTGTTTAGAAAGGATTTGTGCAAATGTGTAGACGATGTAATTAGATACGTTTCTGAAAGTTTGAATAGTAACTAGGAGTGATACAGTGCAGTTACCTTTCACTTTCTTTTGCAGCAACTACCTTCATGACTTTTTTTGTGGGTCAATATGACCCCTCTGTGTTGGTTTTTCCTAGCATCAAAATTGGGTGTTTTAGTCATCACTTAAGTATCCAGGCATTCAGGTTGAATCTGCAAAATAGTTTTGATGGAAACCATAAAATAAAATTTTGCACTTGTCTCATAGAAATAAGGATGAGGCAACCAACTTCTCTTACTGATGCAGTTTTGAGGAGTGTCTAAATGGAAATAGGAAGCCCAGGTCCAGTCTTTCCTTTATCCAACTGGATTTGAAACCCCATTTCCCAAGGAATAGTACTGATCCTATTTCTGTTTCTCCAGCCGTTGCTTTTTCATTTGCCTGAGTTAATTATGACCATTTTCCATATGCCCAGTTCCTTCTTCACACCATGTGTGTTCCCCTTATATCTGTACTTGATAATCTTGACATTCTGAGGTTTAAAGAACCTTCAGCTGATTTGACAAAGTATTGAACTGGGGTAATACGATTAAAAGGGAACTTCAGCTTGAGACTTTACAACTTGTGGAAGGAACCTAAGTACTCAGTTCTCATAAAGTTGTTGATAACTGTGTGTGCAAATGAGTAGAAGCTGAAATTCATAGCCCAGGATGAGAACCTTCCCTTCCCTTCCCTTCCCTTCCCTTCCCTTCCCTTCCCTTCCCCTGAACTGAAAGTCCTACTATTCATCCAGTTCCCTTATGAAAAACTGTGGCTAGCAGAGCTTTTGAGGGCAAACACTTTTCAAAAAGTTCTAAAGTAATCCAAAAGACACTACTGTGTTAAATTATACTCTTTTTAACTAGAATAGTACAGAGAAAGAAAAAATGTCTATCCATAAATCAAAAATCTCAGTATTAATTCATGCTCAGCGAGTGATGGACAAAATCATGAAGAATAACCACTTATTTCCAGCAAACACCAGGGCTATTCATTGTGATTCAAAAATGGCTTTTCTGAAAATAAGCTTAGAAAAACAAGCATAAGGACCATTCATTTGGATCAAAGAATCGTATTTCTTAAAATAAGCTTGGAGAAATTGCTGATCACAAAACCTCTCACAGTTTGTTTCTGTATTTCACATTCTCTTTTTGAAATGACTGTGTGGTTTCATTCACTTTGTTTAACACAATTTCGGTGGAAATATGTGAATAATATCTATGATTTTATGCCCAGGTACTTAAGAATCTTCAAGCAGCCTCACTTTGCACTCACTTCGGAAATCGTCTGTTTTGCAGGAGCTGCAGACTACTATCTCAGGATTAGGTTAAGGAAAATTTATGTTTCCCTTCTTCTGTTGTTCCAAAAGAAGTCTTTGGATGGAAAATACATCATGTTGGAGGCTGCTTCTGTTGTCTGAGTTCAAGTATCATCCCCAACCCCTCAAACAACAAGAACAAGTACTTAAACATCTTGTCAGCTGAGGCATAAAGACATAAAAATAACATAGAGTTCTTTTGTCATTATGACTCTATGAATCTCTCATTTTTAGACAAGAAAGGACATATTAGATTTTTTTTTTAATATAGTTCAAATAAAAGATTTATGCTAGCCTCACATTATCCAAATAAAATTGCCAAAACCCATGTAAAAGACTGCAGACTAAAAATTTTCATATTAAATTATATATTTTCATATTATATTATATATTTATTTCCTCCCTCCGCAGGTTCATACTGCTTGACAGTGTCTTCCAAAAAAATAAGCAGTGTTTTCACCCACTGGAAATACATGCAATTAGTAATGCAATTGATTCTATGCAGAAAGTGCCGAGATACTACAAGCCTTAGAGAATTAGGCAGCCCTGACCCAATCCGATGGATAATGCTGTGTCCTGACATATGAAAAAGGCCAGCACGAACTATTCACGTCTCCCCAGAATTTAGGACTCTGTTCTCTCAGCGCTGCACAGTATATTAGAGTTAATATGAGTTACAGCACTGATTCACTGCACATTAAGGCAACGTGAAATCCCTGAGGTTCTTTCTCTGTCTTTTGCAGAGTTCTGCAAAATGTGAGCTTCCGTTAAACAAAGCAAAGTCTCTAGCTCGTCTGCTTTCAAAAGGGGCTTTAATTCTATAAATCAGTGTACTTATATATTGTTAACTCTGGTCCCAGATGGGCAGGAATAACAACTCCAGTGGGGCTGAAGACTTTACTTATTCATCTTAATGTTGTACTGGCAACAAAGCCAAGTAGCAGGCAGTTGAAAGCCAGCACTGCAAGCATATATTTTGAAACAGAGGAAGAAAAAGCAGAGGATACTATTAACCTATAACACAGCTCACTTTCTGAGAACAACTTTGCCTTGGATGGTATCTTCTAGAAAATTGAATGGATAATGTTCTTCTGAAAGGAAGACTGTAACACTGTTCCACCATTGTTTTCCATTATACCGGCATGTTCAACCTGTTCATGTATATATAAAAATTCCTCAATACCATCATTGCAACAAATGCCCTGAATATTCAAAGGAAACTTATCCATGGAATTTATTTCTTGACAGGAACTTGATAACTTTAGACTCACTAGACATTTTCTCTGGATTTCAGTAGATGGTAGGTCTGCAAGAGGTTGATTTTATTAAAGTTGCTGATATGCTGCATGGTTTTTCTGATTTTATTATTTTTTGGTGTTTGGACATGAAAATTTAGTATGTGTTTGTTTGTGAAAGCCTCACAAAGGAGAATTTGGGTTTATTCCAAATAACAGAGAAGGTCACTACACCACCTTGTGAGATGAAAGTCCATCCTACTGATGTCATCCAGAAATACTTCATACCTGATTTGGGATTTAGTTGTAACTGTTATGTATTGTAAGCATTTATTTTTATTACTGTAAGTACATGGAGTGATGAACATTAGGTTTTTTAAACTGTTCAGTAGGATGGAAAGAAATAACAAGAATTTTAAAATACTGACTACGCTCCAGAAAAAAATATTCCTATTCAAATAGAAAAGTACCTTTTCTTCTTTGTAATGCCATATAACTTTTTATCAGGTAGGATTCAAAGTGAAAATGCAGTGTCTCAATTTCTTTCAGTCATTTGACTGTTAGATGAGGATTTGCTCAAAAGGAAAACCGAACATCTCCGTTATCTGCAGATCACTGGGGAAGAGCTTCTCTGCTTCCATCTACTGGTGAATTCGAAGAAACACAACACGGGCAAAGAGCTTTCCCAGTTGTGTACTCGTATCTTCTCTCTCTCCTGCTGTCTCTGGGGCATTTTGTTCTTTTTAATTAAAATTCTTTTAAAATCAAGTTGGAGGAGGCATGTTCAAATTCTATCTTTTTATGATTAAACACCATGATCTGATTGGGGGGGGAAAAAAAACCAAAAAACACAAAACATGAATCATCAAAACCTAACCAGTTGAATAACGGAGAAGTGAAACCGGACAGTACTGAGGAAATGGGGAACAGGTGAGGCCAAAAGCATTTGAGCTTGGATTTTCTCCTCCTCTTAATGCATACAAGGGAGTCCTCACCAGTTAAAAGAACTTGCCATGGATGAACTAGGGAGTCTCTCCAGGTCCATCACTGCATCTTGGCTTCAGGTTCTTCAATTAGACATTAAAGAAATGAACCATCGTAAGTTCTAGCCCCAACATGATGTGTGTTGGGAGAAAATGAGCTTCTGCATAATGATTGTACCTGTTGTGTGTATGTATAGATACATGCACATGCATACACATACATTTGCATTCTGTCATATAACAGACTGGACTGTGTATTCACATTCACAATTGATGTTTATAGAGGGAATAAAGTTCCTGGAGGAAAAAGGAGATTCTTGTTCACTTTATCTATTTCACAGCAAAGATGTGAAAGTTGAATGATGGCCAGTAACCATGGCATGCAGAAACATCTCATTTAAAACATGGTAATCTTTCATGAGGAGTGGGTTTGAGGGGTTGGTTTTCAAAGCATATCAAAAGATGGCCACTGAACTATATGTAAAATATACAGAAGGGGGATGCCAAGTGCCAATGAGATGTCTGTTAGAAAGATGGGAACATAGAATCAGTGCTGCAAAAAGTGCTTTACCTATTGTTGATATAAAAATACTATTGTTTTTCCCAAATCAATCACATTTGGTTATTATAACTTTTTTTTTTTTTATTTACTTCTATCTGGTTTACATCAA
Source organism: Thinocorus orbignyianus (assembly GCA_013400375.1). Classification (NCBI taxonomy): domain Eukaryota; kingdom Metazoa; phylum Chordata; class Aves; order Ciconiiformes; family Thinocoridae; genus Thinocorus; species Thinocorus orbignyianus. Next base: position 281,750 of record VXBW01005898.1, on the reverse strand, counting down.
CATACTATTCTTGTGGAAGTAGTCCAAGACCAGGCTGGATGGGGCTTTGTGCAACCTGCTCTGGTGGGAGGTGTCCCTGGCCATGGCAGGGGAGTTGGAACTCGATGATCTAACCATTCTAATTCTATGAGCAGCAACAGCAGGCACCAGTTTTATGGACAGACTCNAAAGACCAGCCACTTTCAGCTCCCGGACAAGGGCAGGGACATCTCCCACCAGAGCAGGTTGCTCAAAGCCTCATCCAGCCTGAGGTGTACGCTTTTCTGACTGAGGAGGCACCTGCGTGACAGGGTGCTCCTTACCTACTTCTTTTCCAGACTGATCATCCTCAATCAGAGCCTCATATCTGTTCCTAAGAGGTACTTTATAGGATGAGATGGGTAAGGTGGGAGGTCACCTGCTGCCCCGACTGCAAACCTGCTTCCATTCACTCTTTTCTATTACACTTTTGCCTGCCCTTTCTTTTATACTTTTGTCTTCAGCCTGCCCAGGGTTGTCTGCAGAGGCTCCTAGACCCTTGCTGCTTTTCTCCCTATTGTTGCTTTCCTTCCTATTGCTCCTCAGCCTTTCAACTTCTTCTTTCAGTTCTGCAACCATACTGAACAGATCATTGACCTTCTCACATCTTATACAGCAGGTCTCACAGCTACCATCTGTAACTAGTAGAAGATCCTGGCAGTGTTTTTGAGGCTGATATCTAATGGTTATTCCTCACAGATATGTGAGATAATTCATCTTACATGTATTGCTGCGTCGTGCAGAGTAGTTTTAGCTGCTTCTGATGGTCTTTCAGTGACTCTGTGCCTAAACTCAAGGTCTAATGACCAAAACATCCTCTATTTAGAAAATTTACCTTCTAAAAATGACTACTGTTTGATTATTTCAGCTTGTGGAGAGATACTAGGAAATCTCCTGCTGTTCTTGGGCTTGTTAAAGTTTCTGGTGCTCACACACCCTGAATTTGCAAGAGTTTATGCATCCCATTTACAAGAGAACATTCTGATTTCAGCTGGAGTTCATTTGCTCATCAAAGTAGAACGACTACAAGTTTTACTCATTTGAGACTGTTACCAGAAAGTTTCCTCCCACTCCAGAAAGATTTACTGAAGTTAATAATAGTTTGAGACATCCAAGCCTTTAGAAAATCATGTCAAAATTATCTCAAAAGTGTGAATGCTTATAGACAAGTGAAAAACAACAGACGTTTTCTGGGTTAAAAAAACAAAGCAAAACAACAAAATTCAAAGCAAAGAACTTGACTATCAGTACTTTTGTGATCAGTTCCCCCTCCCTAGGGATTTGTGAGGCACACAGAAAATGTGCAGTGAAGAGTGAGAGGAGCACACAAAAAAACACAGTATAAAAACAATCCCACATACCTGAATATTAGTGGTTTGATTTTTCATGTGCATCTTGTCTACAGCGTGACAAGGTAGATGTTGTAGCATAGCTAATGTTTCTTTGTGTGAAGAAAGCCTCAAAATATTTGAAAGCAGAAAGATTTGGAGCATATTCAATTAAATACAGACTAAAGCTGAAACATTTATGCAGCATATAGGCATGCTAGTGAGAAAACTAAACTCACCTCCAAATATATGGATCTCTTCAGTTTCGTCAAACTAGGCTTTTAATTCTGATACCAATTAGTGATTTCCTGTGCTGTTCTTCATTGCTTTTTCCAGAACACAAGGTAGAGCCTTCCCAGGTCTGACAATGTTTGGGTTTAAAGAGCAATGAAAAGGTAAAAATAATAGAGAGAGATACACAAGCATAGATGCTCCTATATTGTTCTCCCAAGTGTATCTATAAGGCAGAGTGAAACTAACAGTGAAGTTTTGGGTCTATTTTAAGATTATACAGCTTGATCAAGGCTGATTGTTGGTATCAAAGCTGTAGAACCTTGTTGGAGCTACATGGCCTTATAATTTTGCTTTTCTCAAGGGCAAAGAATAGCTGATTTAAAAAAGGGGAGAGAGAAAGAAATTGAAGCTTTGACTTAATTTTTAAAATATATGTGTTCTACATCAAATTGCTGAATCATTCTGCTGTTGTTTTTTTCGTTTTGCTTAAATGCTACACACCCAGTGATCGCGGCTGAAAGGAGAAATATTTGGAAAGTTAAATGTCTCAGGGTTAAAGTACTTGGATGAGTCAAGTAGAGCCCACAAACTTGGTAAGAAATAAGAGATGGGAATACACCTGTTTGGGATGGGACACAATTACCTTACACCAATACAAATGCCTACAATGGAAATTCGTATCTCTGAAAGCGCTAAGGTATTTGTACCACTTTGTCCTTGTCTAAGAATATAGCATAAAAGATCCATATGTTAGTAACCTCCTCCCAAATGATGTTTTACTGGAAATGAATACTGTTTAAAGCACTGTGCATTTGGTCATCAGTAAGTAATAAAAAAAAAAAAAGTGTTATGTACTGCCTCCTCCAGGAAAGACTTCTGTTGCCTGCCAGATGGACTATTCCACATCTATTTAGAAGTATAGAAAGGGCTATCTTAAGAAACCAAGACACATTTTATTATTTTGCCTGTATAATTTCTGGGTACAGAGTCATTGTTATCAGCAATAAAATAATAAATTCATTGCGCCGTTTGGATGTGAAGTTGAATATCTGAAATCAAATCAAGGACTGCTTAAAGGTAAGGCAGAAATGAAAGGAGGAAATAAATTGAGTCTTTGAATTGTTATGAACTACAAAAGCTGAACAAGGATTAGGAAGAAGCAGTAGAAGACATTGAGGTGGGAGCAAAATCCATTGTGTTTCACTGCACGTGAATTCAGTGAGAGCACTTCTGACTTTCGATCATATCCTTTCTCATGAAACTCACAGGGGTAAACTCACAAGATTTTATGGGAGCCATATTTTGGGACGAGATGATTGCAATGTTTGAAATGAAACATCATAAATAGTAACACATTAGAGAAAAAAGCATAGAGGATCACAGAGCACAGACCACGTTCAACAAATATTACTTACTTTAGTTGCAGATTCTGAAGAGTAATATTTATTGCTAAGTTTGATTTACCATTATACATTTATTTTACTTTCAAAATATTGGTAATTACATATGCAATTTGAGCTTTTTATACCCATGTAATAGAGAGTAACTTCTGCTTGTTCATGCTTGGATATGTAAGAAGTCAACTATATGTTGTTGGTTTTTTACTCATCTCTATTATAAACACTTCTTATCTCGGCCCTTAAAGCATTATTACTGGGGACCAAATATCTGTACAACTAGTCAACATGCTATTTTAGCCCTGCCTTCACTCTGCCTTACACCCATATAGATATCTGGCATTTCTTCTACTTGTCTGACTGCAAAGGCACAATATCAAAGCATTTTAAGTGAATTGAGGAAGGGCAAGGAAGGTTGTGGAGCACTGAGAACCACCAGCCACAATCCAATGAGGAAACTGTTTTTTGGTGAGAAAACTGACCTTGAAGAACCTCAGTATATTGTATACTTGATCTTATTTCCAGAGGGAGGTTGAAAGCTAAAGAATGACTTGACAAAACATGAGGATGACAGTTACTATTAATTTTTCTTAATGAAGGTTTAAAAAAAAAAAAATAGACAAAAGTTTAATGAAAATATTCTAACTGGCCTTGCTGGCTCTATTCAAACATTTATTTCTCATCCTTAATCACATTTAGTCCATTTACAAATAGGTCCACTATACATCTGAAATACAGATGCACACTCTTTATATAGTAAATTGTGCACGGATATTCTTGCATAGGCTGTTGAAGTTGAAATAGTGACCTCTGCAGAGGTATGAAAACACTGTTACCTTTTTGTCTGCTTTTCTTTCCATGTATATATTCCTTACATATAGAAAATTTTCTTCTTATAAGGACCAGAGTAAACATACTAGGAAAAAAAAAAAAAAAAGCATTGCAAAATCCACACAGACTGCATGAAAATTGACTGCTGTAAAGGTGAAATCATTGATTTTTACATAAGATCAGCAGATTGCTCTAGCAAGGTTCACCACCATGCAAGAACCCCCTTCAGGAAAGGGACACGAAAGGTTGTTAGAAAATCTGTGCAGAATTTAGATTAGCTACTTTAGTGTACTTATATAAGTTTTAATATCTTCCTTAATAATAAAATTCATTTATATCCCAGACGTCAGGTTATTGGTCTCTTGGCCTCTTTGAGGAAGTAATTGAGCACCTGTATGGGGACAATGGGAATTGAGGAGTTCTGATTAGTTTTCTCTAGTTATAAATTATTTATCACCTCATTCCATTTCCCTCTTACACCTATTGGGACGTTTTCACAGTCATGTTGCATAATAAGAAAGTGAACATCAGGATTCTATTTGCTATGGTTCACCCTCATGAGCCATTTAGCATTTTGTAATTCCACAGAAAAAGCTATCTGATCAGCGGAAATGAACTGAGAGTTTTATAGATGTTTTCTGTTATATGATTTTTACATATTTTTTTTTAAAAAGGGTAATGACTGACTCATTTGAAAATGGGTAAATTGGCTAACAAATCTTAACCTGTACTCCTATAAGGGACATCTACTGCTGAAAGTGCAGATAACTTCCATACTTACAAAATACATACATCACAAAATACGTACAAAATGCTTATATCTATTCAAGTTGAAAGGGAACACCACGTTTAAGCATAGTTTAATACATTTGAAGCACACTTCTGCAAATTCCATTTTGGGAAATCTCTTTCTTAGAGTGGTATGTTCTAAAATGGTGATCTGTAAACTTCTATCATTTTTCACATCCTCTTCCTTCTGCATATCTGTAAATTTAAAGGAATAGGCCACGGTTTCCTTCCTACCATCTGCAGGTCAAACAAAATGGTGATGGACATGTTGAAAGTTGTAAGTACTTAGAAGATTAACCCTTCGTACTCCTTGACTCCAGTCCACCAGTCTGGGGTAGAAGTTGCAGACACCTGCCTTCTCATACCTCTCATTTGTCACATATAATTCAGTAACACAAAATAAGATGTCGTGAATTTGTTTGTGGATACGAGAGAGCTTACAAAGAGCAAAACATCAATAAACGAGAAACTCTTACTTGGAAAAGACTCAATGGAAGAAGAATGTGCCGCTAATATTTGTTCATAGCATGGCTATGACCTGCCGCTAGAAAATTATAAAGAGTCAAATTCAGTAGCATTTAGTAACAGTCTGACTGAGCAAAGCTGTGAAGAGATCATAATCTGGTTATTAATAATGGTTCTAAGAGTTCATGTTACACCAGGATAAATTTAAATGTGACTCAGATCAAGGTTCTAAAGGTACATCATCACATGCAGGATCCACCGAGGATCCTGAAGAGAAGAGGTCGGTCTGACCATTCCAGCTCCAGGTTCTTCTGCAGCAGCCTTCCAAGGTGGAAAAGACACCAAATGCCCTGTAACTGCAAGTTACAAATTGTGGAATGGATGCCTATGGTAGCAGGCAGCTGGACTTAGTGACCCAGGGGCCCTCTTAGCTCAGTGTTCCTGTGTTTCTTCATCATTATTCTTATAAATTACCATTTCTGTATGCCTGGAGTACTGGATATGCCCAGCTTCCTCACATGGCTTCATACCTGCTGGGTTCAGTCCTTCCTTTTGTTACCTGGAGAAGATGCTTGGTTTCACCCCAAGCACAGACTTGTTTAAAACCCAGTTCAGACAGCCTAACTGTGTCTTGTGTCACGCTTGTAACAAGTTTCAGCCCAGCAGTATTTTAAATAAGACTAATTCTGCAAGCTGTGAAGTCAGTTCTAAAGCTTGCAGTGACCTTAATAATTAGACCAGGCAATGGCATATATCTTGCATAGTAATTATTGCTATATTTTAAGGGTGGCAGGAACTCCTCATAGATTAAAATTTAATCTAAAGAGAGTATATGAATGATAGTATGTTCCTCACCTCCTGAAGAGACAATGCCTCCCTAAGGCCGTACACACGCACCTTCTTTATTGGTCTTTATCACAATAATTGTAGGAGGCAGTAGCGCTGAACAGTACACCTTGACATCCATTTGGCTTATTAAGACTAATTTGCATGATTTGATGGCTTTGTTTTCTTCCCCACACCATAGAATTAAATGAAAGAGAAGTAGATCTCTTTTAGAATGCCAATAACATCATGTACATTAAGGAGGTGGGGGAAATATTCAAGTTAAGAAGTTACCAAATCCAGTTTTGTGGACAAGGACTGGGAAGAAAGTGCTGATGGTGAGTGACATATCCAGTAATCTGATTGCTAGAAACAAGGAAACAAATTGAATGATTCTACAGCTAATTTAATTTGCCAGAACTCATTAATCACATAGGGCCAATGGTGCCCTCAGACTAGGAAATTCAGTGTCAACTGGTATAGCGAGGATTATGGTCTAATGTTTGAAGGTAAAATTAAGATATTCCCTGTACCTGAGTACTTTTTTGATTGTCCCAGTCTTTCCAGTTCTATAGGAAAATAATTATTTTTGGTTCAACATGTAGGAAACCATCTCATTTGTTTTGCAAAAAGAATAGACACAGAATCTGCAAAATCAGAAGGTCACTCCTCAAAAGGAAAACCGCAGGTCAGATCTTCACATAATGCATACAGCCACGTAGACAAAACCTGACACACAACATTTTTAAATGCTTCCGAGTTTCATTACATCAAATTAAAATTTATGATGTAATAACATTCCAGTAAAGGCGCTGTAAATTCTGAAAATAAAGAAGATCCAGATAATTTCTAAAGAACAAGCCAGCAACTGCTTAGTTTAAGGAATGACTCAATACCATTAATATATCCAGAAAACCCCGATGTGATTCCCTTTTATAAATTGGATTCATAAAACCCATCTGGAAGAAAAAGAGTGGATTCTGCTGAATAACAGAGGTGTTTGATTAAGAAATACTATATCATCCGTGAAGTGAACATACTTGAAGACTGAAGAATCATAGAATCACAGAATGGTTACAGTTGGAAGGGATCTTAAAGATCACCCAGTTCCAACCCCACTGCCATGGGCAGGGACACCTCTCGCCAGACCAGACTGCTCGAAGCCCCACCCAAACCTCATCTATATATTGGTTTTAATGTTTTACTTACAGTGTTTGCATGATGCTAGTCATTATTCTGACACTAAAAGTGATAGCAACATTTATGATGAAATTTACCGATAGTTGAGAAATGCTGTTGAAAGATATATTCCACAGAAATTTTTTTAGTGGGGTTATTATTGGTGGTGGTTTGTTTGGAGGTTTTTTTTTTATTCACAGAATGCTGTGGAGTTGGAAGGGACCTCTGAAGATCACCTAGTCCAACCCCCTGCCAGAGCAAGTCTTCCTAGAGCAGTTTGCACAGGAACGTGTCCAGGTGGGTTTGGAATGTCTCCAGAGACAGAGACTCAACTATCTCTCCGGGCAGCCTGTTCCAGTGCTCTGCCACACTCCAAGTAAAGAAGTTCCTCCTCACATTTAAACGAAACTTTTTATGTTCAAGTTTGTGCCTGTTTCCTCTTATTATTTTTTACTTTTTTTTTTTTTTTCCGACTAAAGAAGACTGTGGAAATTTTGAGAATAAAGGGCAATAGACATATAGACTGAGTAAGGATCAAAATAAATTGTGTAAATTAATTTATTTCTGAACAATATAATCAGATTCTATATTCCTCTGAGATTTTTTTTTCCTCATGGATGATAACTGAGCCTCATTAGACCAGAAAAACAAGTTCGCTTTTTGTGTGATTGTTTTTAAACAAACGAGTCAACAAAGAAAATGCATTTACTTTCCATTCTTATCCTAACTTGTCTGCTTCTAATAATGAAATAGTTTTGTACTGGAACTTGAGACTGTCAAATTGTACGGAGCGCCTTGAGAAAAAGGTGGTTTTGTTCAGAACAGGACCCATTATGATCCCTTTTGTATCTTTCCATTCAAAGGTAACAAAGATTAACAGAAATATTTCTCAAATACTTTCTGAAACACAAATTTCTTATTTCCCAATTTACAAAGAAAAAAAAAATATATCTGTTGCTTTTTTGATGTAACTCTTCAGTTCAACCCTTAAACTGATAAATCAACAATTTTAGTCAGCTCCTTTCAGAAGTTCACCTCAGTCATCCCTACTGTATATTGAAATGAGAGTAGCTCTGAGTCACTGGCCTTATCTGAGGTAAAATAGAAACAGTTTTCTGCAATTTTACTTTTTAGTTAAGCCTCTTGTAACCAAGTGCAGCCTCGGAAATTAACAGTATCTTTTACAGATGGTAAAAGATATCTACACTTGTAGTAGATAAGGTCTAATGTTTATAGTGAATACCATGGAATGGTTTGTGGAGAGGCTCCTGCTTATTCTTATTGCTATAACAGTCAAGCTCAGCTCACTTCATTATGTGCTAACTTGGAGGGTCAGATGAAGAAAAGCATAGAGGGATCACACCTGTGGGGAGGACCGGACAGGAGAGGTGACCCAAAATTGACCAACAGGGTGTTCCATCCCATCTGCACCATGCTCAGTATAAAAGCTGAGTGATCCAGGGACAGCAATCTTTCACCAATGGCCAGTGTCCAAAGATGACTTGGTTCATCTGCCTTTAACCCTGATCTGTGCATTCCTGAATCCAGGGCTGGAATCCAGTTCCCATCCATTGCTGAGTCCAGTCGGTGACTTTCCCAGTGCCTGACAGTGACATGATTGTCATCCTGGGAGCTCGGTACTGGCTTTGTACATATTTGTATGTATTTCGTTATTTTCTTATCAATATTATTCTCTTTTCTCTTTATTATTAATTTTTCATTAAAGTAATTTGGTTTCTTTTCAAACCATAATCTCTATCTCTCTTATTCTCTCTCTTCTGGGAAGGGACAGAGAAGTCAAAGAGAGCAACAGTCATTTGCTTATTGGCCAGCCCAACAAAAACGATGACAGTCACTCCTTGGCAAGGAGCACATTAATGGAGAACTAATTCAATTCATTTGTCAATCAGTTCCATGTGTCAATTCCTTCTATGATATATGAATGTACTGCTACTCTTTAAAGTTATATGTTCATAAAGTATGTTAGTGGATTTGTGATTCATATACAGTTCTAACTATAGATAAAGAAGACAACAGAATCTAGTTCTAAAACGTCTTTTTTCTGCATATTTTTCTATTCTGCCATATTTCAGATAAAAGTGTAGACAAAATTAAATTTATTTCATTGATTTTTTTTGCTGTACACAATATAATTCTGTGGACAACTGCTGTAACTCCCTTTTTTTCCAAAGGATTGGCCCAGAGAATTACTTCCAATGGTATAGGTGTTTTTCACAGTAACAAACACCCTGTGTAGAAGGAGACTTCATAGACTTAAACTGCTTATTTGTCAGACTTTGTTTTTAAAAAAAGAGAGAGAGAGAGAAATTTTATATAAGAGCATTCCATTCTTCATGAAAGAACATATTAAGCAGCGATTAAAAATCTGATATCTCACTATGCCTTCAGAGAGCAGACGAATAGGATCACTGGAAAAATAGTAGACACTTTACTAGCATCATATTTTAATTAACATTGATTAAAACAACGCTTTATATAAACCAAAACATTATTTCCCTCACAGGATACAGTAAAAACAGTTTTCAAATTAATTGTTGCATTGCAACAGCTATGAAAAAAATGGGAATAGTTCATCATCAAATTGGGCAACTATTAACAAATTATTAAGGTAAAATACTATTCCCTTTATCTATCCCCTCATGGCTCCTTACTCTGATTTTCCCGATCCAGTTGTTTTTCTTGTGATTCCTTATCCTAGGTAAGGGAAGATTAAGGTTGATGTTTCATCTTGACCAAGGTGACTTTAGCATAAATCTGGTTTGTTCCCTCCCTTAGGCCTATGCTATAAAATTTTCATCAAGGTGGCAGTGAATGAGGAAAAAATTATAGTTAGGGAGAGCTTTCAAATGATATTTCATGTGTAATTTTTCTCTTTCTTATTGAGTAACATGATTTTGTGGTCAAACAAATATTCACAAGACCTGTTTCATTCAGATTAAACAGGCGGGTTTAAGAAAAAAATTATAATGAAGAGCTGAAGAAAAATTAATCCTTTTATATGATTTTTTCCCAAACAAAAGATTTCTATTTTTTATTTTGAAATAATGTATAATTTTGTTTTATTCAACAATTAAATTATGATAATAATTATTTTTAAAAAAGAAAATCCATAATAGAGACAAAAAAATTTAACCACTAACGAAAAACATGCTGTTCCAGTTAACATTGTGTTTGGAAGAGTGCCCCAGAGACCCCAGGGTATGTCTATATTTGTGTTTTAGTTCACATCAGGAGTGTTCTTTCAAAGCAAATTTTCTTATCACCCCAGGTTCCTTTGAGAAAACTGGTCTAGCAGGAGATGTCCCTGCCCAGGGCAGGGGGGTTGGAAGTCAATGATCTTTAAGGTCTCTTCCAACCCAAACCAGTCTACGATTCTATGATGCAATATCTTGCTCTGTTTAACATGATATAAGAGGTCTTGTGACATTCACACTGGATTATCGCCTATTGACCTTAAACCAGAAGACTGGAATCAGGATTGTACCTGGCATACTACAAAAGCTAATGGGCATTTGAACCAAAGACTAAACTACAGTAAAGCAAACACCACCAAATAGTCCAAATATTGTACACTCAGCTCCAACTCTTTGACGATCTGTTCCTCTTGTGACACTCCATTTGGTGATGATAAACACAGGCTTTGGAAAGCACTTATGAAAACAAAGTGGAAGGGGAGAAATGCAAGTGATACCTAAGAAAAGGCTATAAACTCTACACTGAGGTTGACCCTTTGTCCTTCAGGGAAACAAATAATAGGGTATTCATGGAAATGTTAGTTTCCAAAAGGAAATAATGGAAGAAAACCAACTCAACATGAGTTTCCAGAATGAATAGTCCTCAGAAAAACCCAAATAAAAAAGCCTAACACTGACAAGATACAGTGCCATAGGACCAAAGATCCAATTCATTCTACATGGCACAGGTAACATAAATTTTGGAATATTCTTATCAGAAGTTACTTTTCCTTTTTTTTTTTTTAACCTGAAAATTGCAATCTAAGGAAACAGTCATAAACACTCAAAATATGTAGAAAATGCCATAACATGAGCAAATAAAACCCGACAACTTAATGTGTCTTCCTCTTAAAAAGGCAACAACTGAGAATTGATTTTGTTACACTGTGTAAGTAGCTTCACAGGAAGAAAATACATACCACTAAAGAGCTGTTTAATCTAGAGGGGGAAAGTGTACTAAAAATAATGTCTTGAAGTGAGAATTTAACTATATTCAGAAAAGAAATAAAACACGCAGATTTAACAGTATGTCTAATTAACTACTGGAACAAATTATTAGAGGCATGGAAGATTTTCTGTCTCTTTGTATCTTTAAATAAAGGCTGACCAGCTTCTTGAGCAGGAGGCATTAGCCAAATACAAATTAAAGAATGCAGTATGGAGTCATTGAGTAAAACTTAAACGCCTGTGATGTACAGAGGGTTATAGTGCCTTAATTAACAGTCTTTAGTTCTAAGAAGTCTTCGGTTCATGAGAAGACAAAACAAAATCCATGTCCCAACTTTCCAATGATCCACTCTAAAGTCCACCGAGATGATTGATACTTGTGTCCTGTATTATGTCAAAACGCTGAACAATTTTATCTCATTTCAGTTTAAACAGATCCTGCATGACGTGTAAACCCCAGTGAACAAATTCAGTATGTTCTTAGGCAGTTTTAGTCAGTTTTCAGTTTGGCTGGATACATCTAGTTTTATCCTCAGTAGGAGTTTTCCTGTAAGTTATTGAAAAATAAAGAATCCTGTACAGCATCTTGTGAGCTATCTAACTAGGGAACTGAGAGAAAGGGAGTAGCACAAACACACTTTAACACACTTTAAGCCTTAAGATTTGTTGGCTTGTGCGGACAAAAACTCTTGAGCTTTCTATACTGATGAAGTGGGAAGATTAAACATATGTTTGTGCTTGCTACCATATTTATTTGCATATGCTGCCTTCTAGATGATCATATGGTCCTTTTACCTTTTGGCAAGTTGACATATTCCAAAGAAATACCACAATGTGATCAAAGTTTGTAAAATGTAGTTATCCCCTATTATGTTTTCTTCGTATGTTTATTGCACAGAACTGCAAAAACTATGCACAGATAGTTAAATGCATTCTAATGAGATTTTTAGTGACTTCAGTTCAAGCATTCTCATATGGATTCTATACTGTATGTTAAGCCCCAGATTTACAAAAGCGATAGGATGCTATGGAACTGTACCTTGGCTCTGGAATCTTGAATAACCAGTATCTTTAGACCCGTAGGTTCGGTAAAATAATCTCTCACCAAGGTTTCTAGCTATAAATGAACAAAAAGACTGGGAATAGTCAACTAGGACCCAAAAAAACAGCAGGAGCTGATAGTATGAGCCAACTAACTGGTCAGCTTTGACATGGAAGCAGGGGAGCTACCTCTGTCTGGTATTAGCAAATGATATACTCACTGGTTATCCATGTTTTCAAATATAGAAAAAAATAGCTCTTTTAATAAATTGCACTATGTTTTCATCAATGTGTTGGATCCACATGAGACGCGGAGTATTTTTTTTGCCAAATACAATGAACCATCCATATCTTTGTGTTTCAGTTTGATTTACTTTTGTGTAAATGAGAAAATTAAAATAGCCTTTCTGAGAAAACCCTCTGTGTCTCTTTTATATTATTATGTCTACCCTGAAAAATGGCAATTGCACCAGCTCATAAAACACAATCCTACACAAAACACAAGGGAAAAAAATACTCTGGCCCTTTTTCAATACAGATTGTTTGTCAGTAGGTCAAAATCATACTATAATGACTGCAGCAGCTCAGACCAAGGATTCGTTTAGCCCACCATTCTGATTTGTAGGTGACTATTCATTGTCCCCTCATTTCAGAAGATACTCTGAAGAGCTAGTCCCACTTACTTATTCCTTGCCACTCAGAAAATTACAGAAATCTGTCCTTTCTACTCTCTGTTATCACTACTGAAATATTTAAGAATCTTGCTTCTTTGTTGTTTTAACTTATATGGAAGTTGCTTTGATTTTTATCACCGTTCTATCAGTCTTTTCAAAGAAATCTATCAGTTCTTTGTTAGCTTTATTTTTTGAGCTTTACACAATAATCAGATTTGCACAGAGACATAATGACACTTGCTATTTTTTTTTCTATTCTGCTCCTAATAAACTGTATAATTTTGTTTCCTTTTCTTGATGTTGTTGAGCACTAAGACAACATTTTCACAATATTACCTGTTGTAATACCAAGATTTCACCCCTGAGAAGTAACGATTCAGAGTTCATCAAATTAGGTAAAAACTGGAATATGTTTTGCTCTGGTTGAGAGTTTGGGGTGAAGTATGCGTGTAAACTAGATATAGATAATTCACAAGGGTTCCTGCATTCAATCAATGGAAAAAGGCTATTTCATAGATGATTTGGACCAGGAGCCTGAATATGCTGCCTGTTTTCCTAGGAATATGATTGCTTAAGACACAAACTGGCTTAATAATGGGGCTTCCTGAGGCAGTCTTACTTTTAAGGAGTGGTAATTTAGAAAATATAGTCCTGTTACAATGGAATCCTATTGAAGGAGTGAGTAATGGAGCCCCAGCCAAATAATCTACATCCCGATGTAGACTTACTGGTTATAAAGGACAGGAAGCTTTCCCATTGACATGGCAAACTGAGGAGCAGGCTTTTTGGATGATGTGATACAGGAGTTTTGTTCTGCAGAGGCCTCTCAAGCCCACATCACAGCTGGATTAAGCCCACTCTGAATCACAATGTCAATTTGTTACTTTTGTCACGTAGCTGTCAAACAACTTATTTCATAGCCGAGAAAAGGGATATGAATATGCTGAAATCTATTCTTTGTTACTCCCAGGTTCTGTCATGAAAATAAGCAGTTGTCTCAGCTAAGTGGGAAATAAAATATAAAACAACTCTGGTAATGTTCATTGTAGGAAGGTTTAAAAGCCATCTAGCCTTTACAGTCAATAATAATACAAATCAATAGGCTAAAGTAGCTGGGCATGAGGCAGCAGCTTGATGTTGTATCAGGCTTGGAAAGTCGTAAAGCTACATTGTTGTTTATGAAGGATACAGTTAATGATCTCCTCTCCCCTCCTTTTTCTTTTTATATTATTCAAATTACATGCCTTAGAAAATAAGAAGCCTAAAATAAAAGTCATCTTCAGGGGAAGATACCGATTTAAAAAAGCTAAGTGGCAATAAACAAGTCTATCATCAGAGTGGTACAACATAATGCAAAATTTGATGTGCTCTGGTCTAGCTATCAGACTAAATATTTAAACGCATTAGAGCAGAACAGGCAATGATAAATGGACATACTGGTACCTGTATGTACTAATTTCCAAAAGAACAGTGCAACAAATAATGCCTGTAGTGGTAATATGTTATATACATCCTCCTTAGGGAAAGAAAATCCTAGCTCTGCCTTGCATAGCAATTGTTCCAGTTCTCTTTAGGTGCTCACAACAGCATTATACCATGAAAACAGTGGTCTATGACCCTCAGTAAAATAAAAACCTGAAATGGCACCTAAAATAACCCCAGATTCTATGAGAAAATAGTAAACTTTTGTTAATACTTCAGAGTGTTAATATTCTGCTTTCCTTCGTGACTTCCACATATTTGGTTTTAATGTGATTTTAAAAAAAAACTATCACTAACAAATTTCTTATCTACCATTGGAAGACAGAAAAAATGCACAGTTTCCTTAAAAAATATTTTTGCTAAGATCAACTACACTTAGAACTGAATGTGCATTCCGCTTCCCATTTTCCTGCCTGTGTAATAATTCAGAGTAAATGATAATGTATTATGCTGTAAGTCCATAACCTTAGAAAATAAAAGCCCAGTTGGTGCTTGACTTACACGAGCAAAACAAGCTTACAGAGCACAGGTCTGTGTTGTTTGGCAAGTAGTCAATAAAACTGTACCTTATGACTTTCTTTCCTAAAGGTTCTAATCAAAACAATTTGTTTCAGGCATGTAAACTCTGCTTTTCAGACTGCAGCTATTGTCAGTGTACGGTATCAGCATCCACAGTAGCTGCAACCCTGTTAAACTGAGTCCCAGAGCTCCCCCATCTGTCTCAGTAATAGACAGATTTCCTGCTAGATCAATGTAGTGTGTCAGCTGCAGTAAAAAAGATGTGGCTTTTCTCCAGATTTTACTACCCTTTACAATAACTATTTGAATAACTGGAACCTTTTCCATTCCAAGTCCTATATTTCAGAGAACTACGCAAAGGAAAATAATTAAAAGTATCATTCTGTGCGAGCAAACGATGATGAGAAAGGAATGCAAATTAAAAGCCCGACTATACATAATGAAATTGGACAGAAAAGTGAAGGCAAATATTTAGTAAATTAGAAATATTTAAAGTGAATGTACGCAGCCACTGGGAATAGTTTTTCATTGTTAAAGCGTTCCTGGTACTCTGTTTATTAGGGCTGAAACTGAGTGTATAAACATGTGTAGGCAAGCTATTTTTCTTGAAGCTTATGGCCATTTTAGATGAGTATAATAACTAAAAGCTATTCACGTTAGAGATAAGGCTTAGATAGAATATATTCTAAATCTTCAGATCACTGAAGTTACATTTCGAGGCAGCTGTCTAGCTAAAACTTCCAACCAGATCCCAGTCTAAGCAATGTTTGAAAAAAAAAAAAAAAGTCCTGTTTTTCTGCAGCCCCCCTAAGGGAAACGTACTCAAAGAAAATGAAGAGCCTCCTATTTTAGACTCTTGTTGTGCAAACACAGTGGGTGCCCACCTGCCCTGTCATGCTGTCAAGCTTCAGAGGATGATATCACTCTCTAAATGAGTTCAGTTCTGATTTGTCACAGATGAACGGCAAATATCTTTCAGGCTAGATAACTTTTTTTTTTTTTTTTTTTTGAGATTAAAGGGAAAAACAAAGTAAGCAAAATATAAAGTACATATGGAGGAGGACCTCGTGTGTACAGCTTTTTCATATCTCAGGCTAGCTCCTAACTCATGGATACTTCCCTTCCAGCTAGGCTCACTTCACTCTTAAAGGTGTAGTCAAAAAAAAAACCAGCCTCACTGCTCATTCATACTGACTGACCTTTTCCAGTTATCACCTGCCAATGAATAAACAAGACAATATTGTTGAACGGTCTAGTTTTGCAACTGGAAAAACAATATTGAGTTGTCAAAGTGAACTTTGGAGCTTCAAGAAAAAGTTTTTAAATAAAAAGTTACTTGGTTGATCTAAAAAGAGCCATTACTAACCAAACCACAGAACCACAGAATTATACGGGATTGGAAGAAACCTCTGGATGTCACCTAGTCCAAACCTCTCCCAGAACAGGTCCACCCAGAACAGGTTGCACAGGAACGTGTCCAGGTGGGTTTGGAATGTCTCCAGAGACAGAGACTCCACCACCTCTCCAAGTAGACTGTCCCAGGGCTCTGCCACCCTCCGAGTGAAGAAGTTCCTCCTCATGTTTAGGTGGAACTTCCCATGTTCAAGTTTGTGCCTGTGACCTCTTGCCCTGCCACTGGGAAGCACTGGAAAAAGACTGGCCCCACCTTCCTGGCACCTACCTTTTAAGTATTTACAGGCGTTGATCAGATTCCCCTTCAGTCTTCTCCAGTTGTCTTTCCTCATCAGAGAGATTTTCTAGTCCCCTGACCACCTTTACAATCCTTTACTGTTCCCTCTCCATCAGTTCCCTGTCCTTGAACTGAAAGCCCAGACCTGAACACAGGACTCAAGACGAGGCCTCATCGGGGCAGAGTAGAGGAGGATGACCTCCTTCAACCTGCTGGCCACATTCAAATGCTTCAGTGTTTTGATGGTTTGCACTTTTTTAGGGTTGGAAAGCAGGCATTGGTATGTACATATGCAAGGGTTTGCAGGACTTCAAGTGACTTTTTTTTTTTTTATTAAATATAAATGCAGAGAAACCACTCATGTATCTGGTCTTCTGTGGTAGTCACTAATATCAGTTGGTCACTGGGTACTAACAAGCCTTGTTTTCTTTAAACACTGATGCTACATATGGCAGCAGGAACCTTTCAGAAAGCAAGCATGTATTTGCCTTCCCATTGTATCTCTTCTAACTGTATTTTTATCCTCATTTAGTGTTTTACTGGAAGGTATATGTTTCAGCAAGGTGAGCAGGAAAGCTGTTGTAAAACTCCACCATTCTTAATGGGAATTGCATGTGTAGCTCTTAAACATTTATATTGGAATTGTGCTTTATTAATTTTTGTTAAATGAATGAAATCAGGTGTTTGTTCCAAAAAGTATGCATCTGATCAGTGAAGTCACAATAGTGTAACTGTACAGTTAGAGTTTGAAACTGTTCAAAAATGTTAGTGGAGTCAGCAGGGATCAGGTTAACTCATACATACTATCTCATGACAAAGTCTTAGAAAGGCTCCATTTATTTTATCTTTGACTTATTAAACAGTTTCAGTATGCTTTAAATCTCTGTTATAGAGGAATTTTCCAGTACAGAGTTATTACAGCTTCACTGGTGACACATTTCTGAACAAAGCTACCTACACTGATGTGTTACTTCATAGCGTTCTTTCTATATTAGCAAATGTAAAAATGTCTGTCTAAAATTGTTTCAGCTAGTCAAATCATTACATCTCAGCTTCTTTTCAGAGTCTTCCTTTAGTAGTTGCTCTTTAACTCATGTAATGTGAGTGATTAGCTTAGGTCTGATGATAAATTGTCCATTATTTTCTCCAGAATTCCCTTCCAACCCCGTATCATTCTGTGGTTATGTGATTCTGTAATTTAGGAGCACACGATATTCAGCAAAATCTATAGAAAAAATAGAGTATCTATTTATTGTTGTTGCTTAATTTTCTTGAAAAAAAAAAGTGACTAATCTTTCAGATACTAATGCAAAGTTAGTATTAAACACAAAAAAAAACCCCAAACAAACAAAAAAAAACCCAAACAACAAACAAACCACCAAAACCAACACAAAACCCAAAAAAACTCCAAAACCAAACCCCAAAGTATTTTGGGTCTTTCTAAACCAAGTCAGCTAAGGGTGAGGACTCGTTTTTGGGAGGGGGGACAGGTAGACAACATAACTTCTTCCAAAGACTTCCTCGAGCTGTATGTTGCTTTTACCTCACAGCATTTGGTGTGGTGATGCTGGAAGTGTCGTGGATGATACAGAGAATCTGATCTGCTATTTGGAAAGGCTACGTCCACATCAGCAGCTAGTGTGCTACAGAAGAAGCAAGTTTCAAGGTGAAAAATGATTGGAGATGAGGACATGGCACCAAACCAAATTTTTATCAAAGGATTTATTTCATCTTAGCTCTACTCAGATCTTATCTGAGTACCTACTGGCAACTGCAGCCTCATTGCTCGCTCTCCTTGGAAGTTCAGTTGGGTTTCCTCTGAAGAGAATTCAGCTTGTGTGCTCCTAGACTGGTCTGCAGTGCAAACAAAGTTGTGGTAAACGAGGACAACTCTTTCACTTTAAAAATTGGTTCCTCCTCTATCTAAAACACTAACAGGGGAGCAGCAGAGGAATCAGCATTACAAATGTACCTTCTGAAATGGAGAATTTGGAACCTGAATTTCTTCCAGGTCCTGGGTGGCAACCTCAGAAAACTGAAGTTTGAATTTTTCAGCATCTATATTTTCTCTTCAGTTGGTGCCAAAAGCTATTATCTGCTTTAGATTGCTAACCAGTGCTGTATCTGTCTCAGCAGAGTCCTTGACCCCAGTACCCATCCACCTGCTTGGGTGTAAAAATCTCAGTGTGATTTGATTCCACCACCAATATGACCTCCACATTATAAACTGACATCATGGCTGCTGTAGTTCAAAATGAATTTTTTTAATTAAAAGTGGCTTTTAATAAAATGGTAAAGTTGTTAAAACAGTTAGATAAGATATTTATACATGAGGTCCTTTCTTAAAGATCCTTTAGGATGGTGGTTTATCAAATCTTTTACTAGATTTAATCAATTTACTACATCTCCTTTACAAGGAGAGACTACATGCAGCCTTTCGTGGGGTGCTCTTTGCCTACCTTGTGATTTATATTCAATTAATATATAGTATTAAATATTAGAACATAACTCTGCAGTTCTGCTAAAAAGGCATAGCTGATGGAAAGAGCTCTATTATGATCCTTATGCCAAAGAATGATTTGCCCTGATAGTTTGATGTGAAATGCAGAAACTGGTTTAGGAGTAATGCCTTTCTTTCTGTGGGTGAACATCTAAATCATAAAATGCTATAGACAGGTTGCTATTATTCTTCTGCAAGGTAGGATAACATTAATAAGAGAGATAAAAAAATCTCACTTACTCCCT
Source organism: Thinocorus orbignyianus (assembly GCA_013400375.1). Taxonomy (NCBI): domain Eukaryota; kingdom Metazoa; phylum Chordata; class Aves; order Ciconiiformes; family Thinocoridae; genus Thinocorus; species Thinocorus orbignyianus. The sequence goes on along the minus strand of VXBW01005898.1, from coordinate 262,331 downwards.
AAAAAAAAACAAGATGTAAAAACAAAAAATAAACCTTAATCAAAATTAGTGATTCACCCTGAGATTAGGGGACGTACAGCCTTTTTTTTAGAGAGTGAGCACATAACCATTTTTGCTACCTCATGACTGGCTACTCTCACTACTTTTCAATTTACTGAGAGAAGTTAAATTAAGACCTCCTTTTCTCCTGTATTTAAAAAGTAAGTTAAACTTACTCCACAAAAACAAAAAACAAAAAGGACCCAAGTAAACTGAGTTACCTGTCATGGCTAAAAGATAGCCACTGAAACAGTGGAAACACCGTTTTTTCCCCCTTTGTGTTTCTTTTCTGTTAGTTTATTGATTCCGTTACCTTTCTTGTTGCTTTGGATTCTGTTCTGAGGCATCCAATTTCTTTTATCCTTATTTGGGAACACTGGGCAAGACTATGGATTGTACACCTGGAAGAAACGTGATAGGGGTTGGTATATTGATGTTCATCATTACAATACCCAAGTCTATTTGTTGAATGAAATTTACCTTTCATTCTTAAGCATAAAAGATTTGCAAGTCAAATGAACAAAAAAAACCAAACAAACAAACAACACACATCTGCCCCCAATATCTTTTTGGATTCTTCTTTCTATAGCTAAAATCAACACAAATCACCTTTTTTTTTTATATATATATATATTTTTCCCCTACAATGTCACAGTAAGGGAATGTAATGCAGCTGAGAGCCAGCACCTAAGACTAGAGAAAAGTAATCCTCTCTGCCTTGCACGGCAAGATTTCACATTGTAAGTTCATTAGTTCATAAAAAAATTGTGTCCAGTAAAATCTAGCTGCAGAATTATAAGAGTTTCAATAAATCAGTCTTTATCATTGCAAAAAAAATGGCCTTCTAAACCCTTCAGGATTAAACAGCAGATCTCTCCCAAACCCCTTGTCCTTACCGCTGCTGCTGGAATAGTTTAACACTGTGGAGAAACATGGTTATTCGATGTATTAGCCAATACACACAGGAACGAGAACGTCCTTACTGCCAACTCTGCGTGTCTTTTGAGAAACAGAGATGCAGACTTCATGCTGTCCAAGTAGAATACTCTTTAAACTTACACATTCACTCACACATATACTTTATATATAGACATGCAAGGTCCTGCACCTGGGTCAAGGAAAATCTCGTTATCCATACTAGCTGGGGTATGAGGAGATGGAGAGCAGCCTGGTTGAGAAGGCCTTGGGGGTACTGGTGGATGAGAAGCTCAACATGAGTTGACAATGTGCACTCACAGCCTCCCAAAAAGCATCCCCGCATCCTAGGCTGCATCAGAAGAAGCGTGGCCAGCAGGGAGAGGGAGGTGATTGTGCCCTTCTACTCTGCTCTGGTGAGATCCCACCTGAAGGACTGTGTCCAGCTCTGGAGCCCTCAGCACAGAAAGAACATGGACCTCTTGGAGCAGGTCCAGAGGAGGGATGCAAAAAATAATCACAGGGCTGGAGCACTTCTGCTACAAGGACAGGCTGAGGGAGCTGGGGCTGCTCAGCCTGGAGAAAAGAAGGCTGCAGGGAGACCTTATTGGGACCTTTCAGTATTTAAAAGGGGCTACAGGAAAGATGGGAAAAAACTTCTTAGCAGGGCCTGCTGTGATAGGATAAGGGGTAAGGGTTTAAAATTAAAAGAGGGAAGATTTAGACTAGATTGGAAGGGAGATTTTTTAAAACTGAGGATGGTGAAACAGTGGCCCAGGTTGCCCGGAGAGGTGATAGATGCCTCATCAATGGAAACATTTAAGGTCAGGTTATATAGGACTATGAGCACCCTGATCTAGTTGAAGATGTCCCTGCTCATTACAGGGGGGTTGGACTAAGTGACTTTTGATTGTCCCTTCCAACCCACACTATTCCATTATTCTATGCTGAACTGTTCTCTGCTGTTTATGTTCTTAAACAGGAATGATTTAAACCATTCAAACATTCATGACAAGGATGGATTATTTCCCCTCCTTCAAAAAAATACTTTTTTTGTGCCTGTGTTTTTATCAGTGAAACAGATCTCTCTTTCTTATTTGGGTTTTGTTTGATTGTTTTTTTGCTCTTTTCTGGTGTGGTGTTTTGTTTTGTTTTTCCATATGTATCTCTCTATACATATTTATATTTTGGGTATGTTTGCCATTATTCACCACGTGAAAGATTTGTGAGGCTAGCTTGTAGGAAATGGTAGTGAAGATTTCCCTTTTCTGTTATCATCAGCTTGCCAACAGAGGCTTTTTGACAGAGACAGTAGTTGAGTACATAACAAAGATACTGGTAGGCAAAAAAAAAGGAAAAATATGGGCTTTTTCTTCTTCAGAAATAGGTAACAAAACTGCTCTCCATCTGATTCTTCACTTTGGTTGTACTGTCTTGTAAAGGTGACAGGTGCTGGACCTGTATTCCCCACCTTCAGCTGTAGGTTTGGAGACAGGACAGCTTGCAAAATAGCTTTATTTGGTGTTCCCGCAGTGCCACTGAATCCTGTTTCCAAGTATTCTGTCAAACCCACTATGATTGTACCTGTTTTCATATGCTTCATAGAAGGAAACAGGATTAGACTATGAGTGATAGATATATATATGTGTATATGTGTGTGTGTGTCTGCAGAGACAGAAAGTGAGACAGACACAGACAATAAAAATAATTGTCAAAAAATAATACAATTCCATGCAATTTTTACGATTTCAACCTGATCAGAAAGCCATTGAAGGTAAAGAATTCTAATTATCAACGTGAGTACAGTTAGAAAAAAGAAAGGGGGTCATCCCTTTGTCATTCAATGCTTCTTTAATTTATCCTGTTCTTGAGTGGTAGTACCTGTGCTCAGCTGACAGTCTATTCGTGACTTTTTTTCTTTATTATGACTTTAAAGGCAAGAAAGAGAAGGAGTACAGAGACAAAAAGCAAAGAAAAAATGTGAAATTGGTCACTAGCATTAAAAGGATGCCATACAACAGAAGCATTAGCCTTTCAGAAACTTGAACCTTTGTTGGAAAGACACTTTGCAGGGAAATTAAAACAAACAAAAAAACACAGCCCCTCCTTGACCTTTAATGCAGAGGGAATCTTTTAAGTTTCTTCCACCTTGCTTCTTGGAATATTAGACGGTGAAAGGGGAACTCTTCTTCCTTGTGTTGCAGGAAATAAATGACCAAATATAAGAATAATTGGGGTTTTACAGATTAAAATCCCTTTAGGAAGCCAAGGTGGTATTTTGTTTGTTTAAGGATAAAAGAAACAGCTACAATCAGTAAGTTGTTGGACTGAAAAAGCTCATCTGCAGGATGCTAAAAATTGGTTCAGCATTTTGTTGGCTGCTTCGCTTTCCTAAGTGTTCCCTGGCAGCTCCAAAGAATATTGTCCTAGACAGATAAAAAAAATGGTTATTTTACTCTCAAGGAGCAATTATCTTCCCCAAACCTCAGATGGCTCTGATACAGCTCATTAACATGTCATGCCTACAAGTTTCACTCTTTCACCCAGTCCTACCTTTTCTCCTTTCCCCGAAGAGCTCTTCTGCTCCTCACAGCCATGCACATTTCTTGCCAGCTCACCATGGGTCCTTCACACCACAGAAGTGCTGCAAGAGCATTTTTGCTGTTTCTTTGTGCACATGTGCCTTTTCTGCCTGTGCTAATTGCTTAGATACAGAAGACCTGTAACTCTGTCACAGCAGACTTTGAATTAAGGTTGATTCAGGTCACCGAGCAGCAGTGATGGGATAGATGCTCTTCAGAAGCCCTTTACAGTTTCCCAATGTGTTGTGTTTAATGAAGGGTAGTAATTAACCATGACCAACCTTGTAATTACTAACATGCCATTGTTAATGAGACTGTAACTTCAGCTATTAATTCATGAACACCAATTTAAACCATTCAAACAAAAATAATTAAAAATATGATGAAAAATGTAGGTTCAAAGACTAGCACAAACTTTATTACTAAAATGCCAATTTTTGGTAGACATGAAGTTTGAAGGAAGCTAACATTCTTGATGCACCGAATTTTTTTTGGATGAGTTTGCAGATGTAAGTAACATTTTTAAAGCAGATTTACCCCTTGTTCAGCTTTTTTGGTTTTCACTTTTGAAGTTTATCAGTTTGGATTTTGACCTCAAACACTACACACTTTTAGGTCAGTTATTTGTCCTAAAAGGAGTAAAATCCTTATGATTTTTAACTGAACTAACTAACTATATATATACAAGAAATAATAGCACAGGAGGCTTTGACTTGGGGCTTGACTTTTTCTTTTACTTCCTCATCAAGTCTTAGCAATTATAAACATCGTGTTTCAGAGGAAGAACTTTCCTACAAAGGAAATCTATAGGGGCTGTTTACTTGGTTGGTTGTTTCTGAAGATCGCAGCTATTTTAACATTGACCTTGGTTACTATTCTATCTAAGTTTCCATTAAGGCTCTGCCCTCCTTGGAAGAAAAATTGTCCTTCCTTTTTTTATTATTATTTTATAATCCATTCCAAAAGTAGAATCAAAATTTAATTTATATATATATATATGTGTGTGTGTGTGTATGTGTGTATGTGTGTGTATATATATATATATGTATCTTAGTGAGATATTCCAGAAAAGAAAAAATAACAAAGAAATGTAACTAGGGTATTATTCTGGTCTCTTTCTTATGTAGAGAGATCCAAAGCCTTGTGATGGGAGAATGCAGAGACCTAACAGAAGAGTTCTGATTCTGAAAAAAAACCCACCAAAATATCAGAATTATTTACTGTAACTACTGCAACAGTTTTATTTCACCTATAGCATTATCCTCGTGGCCTGCTTTTATGTGCCTGGTCTTGCTGCTCCCATTCCTAGGGTTTTTCATGTCTGATTGCAAGTGTTTTCCTTGCTTCTAAGCCTGGGTATGCTTATTTCTATGTATTCCATCTGCTGGAAGTACATAGGAAATTCAGTTTAGCTACGCCCAACATATTTCTGACACTGTTTGATTCACTGGGTTTTTTTTTAAAACGAAGTTTGACATTGACTGTGTTCCCAAAGAAGAGAAAAATCATTGACATTTAGAAATTGTTCCCTGTTACACAATAATGTTCTTTCTCATCAGAGAAAATAAACAAGACACAGGTTGTCAAACAGATCTTTCAAAATGCCACTCAGAATTTTCATTTCAATTTTACTTATTCTTATCTTGAAACTAAATATTAGCCCCATTGAAGTCAGCCTTGAACTCCTTTTCTATAAGGTCAGCCACAAAATATTTTGTGGGTGGCTTATGCCTCTTAATGTCTTTTCTAAATATCTGTCTCACCAAGTGCTGTTATCCTGTCACAGGGGCTCTCTGAGACTGACCACAGTTAACTATACACTTCTATTCAGACGAAAGGTTTAAAAATTCCCTATTGTAGTGTCATCTTCAGAATACACAATCTGGAGGAGAATTGTGCTCAGGAATATAAGCACTCTTCTTTTTATTATTATTTTTTTGTTGTTTTCCTTATTGCCTTAAACATAAACCCAGGAATTGAGATCTAATATCTGTAAGCTTTCTGTAATAGTACTTGAGTAAAAAATAAAATCCGATGTCTTCATTTACATAGCTTTTCAAAAGGATGTTATAAAATTACTTCTTTTGAGTCTATAAGGATTGACAAAGAGCATCTCTGAGAGTAGTTTGCCGTTTTATCCAGCCAACGAAAGCAAAAGCTGGAAACTGAAGCCAATCAAATTCAGCCAGGAAGCAAGACTTCCATTAAACTAGGGGAGCAATGTCATTTCAATGATTTTGCTCAAGATCTCTTTCTTCTTTGAAACCTTGATGAGAGGCAATAAACCCAGGCTTGATTGGTGTTTTTTTCAAGTGTATCTTCTGGTTTAATCAAAACTATTGTATCTCACACAAGCCTTGTTTACTTTATGTCAATATTCAGATACCTCTCTAACATACAAACTACATTTCACCCCAAAATGACTGCCTTGTTTTCATAAACCATTGAGTGAAATGCTATGGGCTTGGTAATGGTTATCAAATCATGACCTTAAGAGTCTCTCTGAGTTTGATTTCTGTTCAGTATGTGTGTAAAACAATACCTGAAGGAATCAGGCCAAAAAATCTTGGTAGTGGGAAAACCAAGAGTGGAGTAATCTATATGAGCCATTAATTTCCTGCTGTATCATAAAAAAGTTATATGAATTGTTATTTTTTTTTTAATTAAGGATTGCTGTTTGACATTGTAAAGGCTTTATTACAGGCTACGTTTTAGGGGGTAGCTACAACAGTGTTACTTTTAAGAGTATGTTAAAGGTTGGAAGCAGCATGCGGTCTGGGGACAAAGACTTTGATTTACTGCTGTGTTCTACAAAACCCACAAGACTTGTCTGGATATTCCAGTCAGAAAGAATAGCTCAGTTTTGGGAGACTATGTATAGGGTTACTGCTGCACTAGATGAGGATTAGGTGCAGAGATCCAGTCATCAAGAGGAAGAGGTTTTACTGCATATCAAAATTCTCTGAGGTCTACGAGGATATAAAAAAATAATTACCCCAAACCAAGAAATTAGGGTTTTATGAAAAACTTATGAATCACCCCATTATAACTGAGTATAGAGGTAAAATTAGACCTAGAACCTTTTGTGATGGAAGAGCTCAGATTAATGCCCTCACACAACTCAAATTCACATCCCACCATAATATGACAGATTACTCTTTCTTATATTTATTTCTGGCATGTATACAATAATATGGTTCTTTTAAAACTGTAAACATAGCATGGAAAAGAAGAAAAACCTCACCATTATGCATATATTTGTATAAATCTAGAGTAAATCAACTGCAGCAGAGCTGATGGAAAAATCACCTCAGAGTGGGGAAAGAAAATTCAGAAAAGATAAATTCAACATATGTTAAATATGTCTCACAATTTTATTACTGCGTTCATCTAACACATATTTCTGAGCTCGATTTGGCTTTCTTCATAGCTTTGGTATTACAAATTTTATGTTTGACACTTCATGTAAGACAAGAATCACGCTCCGAGACTTACAGTAATACCCATGTAAACTGGGCAGAGAGAAGCGGAGTTACTCTGGGTACACAGCAATGCCCCTGAGATCAGAATCTGTCCCACTCTTGGAACAGAATTATGAGAAAAACTGAGCTGAGAATAACCTTGTGTACATATAACTGCCTGCTCCTCTGCATACATCCTTCCTAAATCTTGCATATTCTGACAGATCTATTAACCAACTGTTTTCCAGTGATGTCACTGGTACTAAAGGGCAGCACAGTTCCAGATATTTTCTCCTCTTTTTTGGCAATTGTTTTTCTGTTTATTTTCATTTAGATGTACATTATTATGTTTTGGAGATACAAAACAAGACACAGAACATTATGTTGTCTTGTTGACAGTTTTGAATGTTTAAATAGGAGTTATCTGCTTGTCTATCATCTTCCCAATTTAAAACAACCTCTTAGTACGTGTTTGAGACTTAGAGTTGTTTGCATGCATTCAGAATTGTGATTCTCAAATTAAATTTTAAATAATTTTACCACTATTATTTATTCATCTAAAAAGTCATAGAAAGTTCATTATTTTTATTTTCTTGCTTAAAACTACTATTCCATTTAAACTGATGAACAAACCTGATAATTTTAATGTCTAGCCACACCATTTAAATGATGTCCTACAAGACAAATAGTTTTAATTTAGCCAATAGGAGGAAACATAATTGTCAAAGTGGCTTAAAAATTCAAATAACTACTATATATCCAGAAACTGGCTTTGTTGGACAGCATAAACATGAATGTGATGAAGATTTTGATTCACAACATCTGCTGCTTGAAAACAGTTATCTACAGAATGCACTAGCAAGTGTAAATAATCACATTCAAGACTAAAAGCCAAGTATCTAGCTTTGGACCACAGTGCCTTATTGCCTCTGCTCCAGCCTCAAAGAAGTACTCATGCCAAGGAGTACAACATTAACCACATTTCTGTGTGTACTAGCCAATACGATACAAGAATATAGCACACTATAGTATTTTTTCCCTGGAACTAGCTTGTTCTTCCTCAGTGTCCACTACAATTTGGATGTAATGGCTCTTTAAGCCATATATTTGTAAATTTGGATTCTTTTACGTTCATATTCCTACGAATTTAAGTGAAGAAGTCCTAGTTCTACACAGTACTTGTAGCATGTCCAGAGACACACAGGAATTCTTTTCAGAGCCTCAAATTTATATTTGGCTCCTTTACTTTGTTTGCATTGTCTGAAACACCACAAATTGGTGGTGAATATTTTACTGGGTGTGCTGTAATTGCAGTGGTTACTCTTAATCGAGCATATAACTCAAATTGTATTGTTTCAGTTTTCTAACTGGATAACCGTGTGTCACAAAGAGGGACAACTCGTGAAAAAAGCCAGTGACGCCATTACTGAATTACTGAAGGTTAGGCTCTGAATAGGATTTCATAAATTAAAAAAAATAATTGGGATTATTCTTGGGGATGGGGGGAACAACCAAGGATTTATCATTAAACTAAAATACTATTTCCTCTTTTTATATGAATCCAAACTCATTCTGCATGTAGTGGTTTCATAACTATTTCGAATGAAAATAGAACATTTTGTAGACTTAGATTACATAATTCGTATGTTCTAAAGGATCAAAAGGGGGTTTTAAGAACTTCGGTCCCTTCCTGCCTCATGCACTCATGCATTCCGCAGAAGTACTCTATCTTCATTACTTTTATTGAGATAAAGAAATTACAGGTGCAGAAGTGGGTATGCTTTTGATGGACCAGATATTTCTTTGTCATCCCTTCTTAACGTATGTATGAGCGACAAAAAATTGGTACCTCTTTTTATCCCTATGAAGGCAATTTCTGTGCATGCAATTAGCATTGGTGATCACTCTTAGCCTTTGATAGAGTGAAAGGTATACTCTGGCCATTTGAGTGCTTGTTTACTTGCTACTGCATCCTCATATATCCAAGGTGAAGAACAATAAATGACATCCAGGTTAAGACAAAATTTTTATAAGAACATTTATTCTTACCAGCTAGGATAGATGACGGAGTAACAAATTGTAATAAAGACACAGATAAACAAAGAAAAAGAAAGAAAAATCACGTTTAATCTGATTATGTCAAGATTACCTCAACAAGAAGTAATTGCCTCTTACAAGATGGCAGTCACAATTTCAGTTTTGTGTCTCATGCCGCATTTCTATTTGGAGACTCTGATAGAGGCACCCATCCATGAGAAAGAACGTCCTTTCTCTCACAGAACACATTTCCGGACTTAGCCCTCAGGGACTACCCTCAGATATTCATCTTGGAGAAGCTTGTTAGCTCATTTAACCTGTTCTCCTTTCAGTTCTTCTGAGGTGTTCAAGCAGATTTAATGTTTTATCCCAAAGTTCATTTTATTCACTTTCATCTGGGAGTTCCTCTGGCTGCACTTCTTAATTAAAATAAGAATTGGTCTTCTGCAGATATACAAATGTCATTCCCTAAACTAAATTTGATCTCCTGTGATTTACTAAACAATTCGTTGACTCAACAGAGGTTGAAACTCTTCCTGACAGAGTCTTGAATGCATCTCCTGTTCTGTGAGTTTAGTTAAGGTGAATTAAGGACTCCAGCTGGCTGAGGCCAAGGTCAGCTCCTTCACTGACAGAACTGTTGGGAAGTGAGCTGGAAACAAGGGTCTTAATCGCCTTTTCTGAAGTAGCTGTTTTTAGTCAGAGACTTTCTGGCTTCATCCTCACCTGAGATGAATCACAGCTGTGACAGCTACATCTGTAGCTGGTTTTTTACCTTCCTGACCCAGACCTGGACATGACTTTCTGGTGTGACTTTGACTTATCACGACAGACTTGCTGGGTGCTCACTGGCCCAACACCGGTCCTGATGCTTGTTTCCAGACCTGATTTCATCCCTGATTTTCCTGGTTCATCATCCTGACTCTTTGTAGGTGAGGCCACCACTTCAACTGCCCTGCTGCCACCCTCTATCCCACCTCCCCTTGCATCAGGGCACAACCTGCCCTTGGACTCACTGCCATGCCAATCCATTCAGTGATTCAATGGCAGATTTTGCCATGAATTGTGTTTGGATGGTCTAAACCACATGAACCCTTTCATTTGAGACAATCTACAGAAGTAAACAGTTCAACATTACTTCTCAATTAACACCAGACATGGTGTTTCCCATTTTTTGGGTTCAGTACGAGTAAAATGACAGGTTCTCAATCCTTTTCCCATGACCACAACCATTACCACATTCTCAGTTGTTGATGCCCCATCCCTGGAAGTGTTTAAAGTCAGGCTGGATGGGGCTTTGAGCAACCTGGTCTGGTGGGAGGTATCCCTGTCCATGGCAGGGGGATTGGAACTGGATGCTCTTTAAGGTCCCTTCCAACTCTTACCATTCTATGATTCTCCATCACAGCATCTTAGCACTGCTTTGGGTTTGGTCTCTACATGTCTGTGCATCTGGACCTGTTACTTTAAGAGGAAGCTTTACTGCCTGTAGAATGCAAGTGTCAGAAAAATACACATATATAAGTGTATCCTCTACCTTTTGCTATGAGAATATGCCTGATTTCTTGTAGTGTAGCATTTGGTAATGCATTAAGTTTGTCCCAGCTTACAGTATCTGAACATTTTAAACAGACATAAGATAGATGTTACAGCCATGTTCACAAAAAAGATGTTAGTCTAGATTTTCGTCTAACCACAGAGATGTACATAATGCTATTCGTGTTAGCCTGAGGACAGCACAGCACAGGAGTAGAGAGAAGTACAATGGCACAGTGGGGAATAGCATAGATTAAAATAGCAAATGAGAGGAGAATTTTCAAAAATTATGGAACTAGAAAAATGCATAAAGGTAGGAATGCTTGAAAGCCAAAGGAGAAATAAGCCATTTTCATGAAGGAAAATAACATTAACCCAGAAAAGCTTGATAATTATTACCACCAATACCTGGAAGAGCTGCAAAGGGACACTTTAATAATTTATTATTACAAAGCACAGTTCAGCTGCTTAGCCTCCTCTGCAGTGAGTGTATTTCACAAAGTTCAAAGATGAAGGATATGCTTGTAATTCCATTTCTGATACAAAGCCTTCTATTAAGGCCTCTTTCTAATTACACTCTTTCTAAAATAGAAAAATAAACCCCTTAGAATAACGGCTTTTTACTATGTGGGCACACTTAAGACACAGTAAAGTTAAATCATGAAAATAAGTGTACATAAGAAGATTAAATATGAATATATAGTATTATGCCCCAGCTTATAACAACTACATCATAGGTCCTAAAATTGTTACAGAGAAATACCTGTTTTCCCCCCCTTTTGTTACTTTTATCATTTTAACAATAATTTCCAAGGCTGCTTCGCCCTGTTTTTTATCCCCAGCACAACTTTCCAGAGCCAAATACAAGATTGCTGTTTGTATTCCAGCTCTGTTATGTGCTCTTAAATACATGCTTACAAACGAGTGAAGAAATTTACTTATTCATGGGTCATATTCATGCTGCTAATTCAGATTTTAAATAAAGTCACTGGTGAATCAGATAAGCACTGATTTTCTACCTTGACATCTAGCCAAAGACTAAGTTTTCATGCCACAAACCCCTTTATGGATTCTTAGATACATCTCTGAGCACTTCTGTGAGGAAGTCTTTTTGCTTTCAGTAGTTCTGCTTTTTCAAAATTAAATATATGCTAAAGAGATTTGCAGGGCTCAGCTGTACAAGCAGCTAAAAGTTCTACTTACCAGAAAAAGAGCATTTATATTTGGGCAATTCCTACTTTAATGACTTTCTCATGTAAATTCAGCTTCAAGACTCTCAAGGAAATGTGAATTTTAAGGAACTGTATTCTCTTGTTCATTTAAGTGTAACAGGAAGGACTTTTCCATGTACATGGTATTTGGTTTGAGTTTGGGGGTTTTTTTACAACTAAAAATCTGATTTTCCAATCTCCCACACTCAATAAGGGAAATAAAGGATAAGGATGGTTTGGGCTAGAGGTCCCCAGAGGTTTTCCTTGCTGAAAAAGCGGCTCCTCATAGTTAGAATAGCCTACCTTTGTGCAACATATCTGTCATTTTTAAAGACTGGGAATCCCACAAGGACATTACCCCAGTCATATATTTTTATGGAAGAGACATGGATGCTGTGTGCATCACCAGGTTTTGTGGCATACATTCAGGACACCACAACTCCTCTCCTGATAGCTGGCAACTCTTCCTCTGCTGCTGGTCGGGGGAGACCTTTAGCGTGGGATGCACTTGGCCTTAGGCCACCTCAGAATCTACAAATCTTTGCAGCCAATTAAACAGGAAACCACCTGGATTTTCTTATCTACACAAGATAGAAAGGAAGCTGTAGTTAAATGTAATTCCAAACGTGTTCTGTTCTCAAATATAATGCAATACCATTTGAAATCTGATTTAGAATGACAGGCTTCTTTTGTCTCCCAAAAGGTGAAGAAAAATGATGAAAAATCTATTGGATGTATACAGTGTGAGTATAATGTCCAGGACATAAGTTATATATGTTTTCTTTCCAGATGGTTCTTCATACCAAGGCTTAAATACGAAAAAAATTTGAAATAGTACAAATAGCTCTTTGAAGATTACTTTTGTATATGCCTCAGAAAAACACAGAATGGAAGATAAATAAAAATAACTCACTGCAACACAGTATAAAATCTGACACTTCAAAACAGCAGGTTCTTTTATCCCCAGGGAGATAAACAGAACTGTTGAAAACTACATTAGGGATATTTTATGGTATAGTCTTAACATCTAGGAAAGAAGTTTGGCCGTCTGCCACCAACTTTTGAATTAGGCAAGAAACTTCTTACAGCAAGAAAACTCATGCTTATTTGGCACCACTTTAGGGATGTTCTTTCTTCAATATTTTAGCTTGTAATGGCAATTTTCTTCAAGAGGTTAATAAAGTCAGATGCAATTTTGAAACTTTTGAATGGAAAACAAAATAGATATATGGTTTCTTTTCAGTTTATTCCAGTTTTTTATTTCCTATATAACTCTTCTCAACTGTCAGCTTCTACTTTTTAGGTTTTGAACATGTAGGCAAATTCCAAACACATTTCAGCCTAAATTCCTACAGCTTTCATTAAAATCACTACGTGATGACTGGAGGAGAAATACAAAAAATATCTCCTTTGAGGCAAAGACTTCAGCATGATTGTACTGTATTATTATTATTATTGCAAGTGCATGAACATTTGCAAAAGACAGAGATATTATAAATCACACAGTAATTGAAAATAGTAAAGCTTCTTCAGAATAGGTGAATGAAAACAGAAAGCACAGATTCGTTTAAGAAATGGTTCACAGTTTGCATCGTTCATGAAAAGACTTGTATTTTCAGGTTTTTTTCCCAAGCAGTTTATATGAATATGTGAATTGGATGATGAGATTTGCAGATCTACACAGAAGAAAGCAAGCAAAGTGGAGATTATGTCTGCACCTCAGTTACACAACTGGCGGCTCAGTAGAATAGAAGAAGTTTAACAAACTTGAAACAGGCTGGCCCCAGTACCAGGAGTTGTGCAGATCACAGAATACACTGCAGGCTGACTTGCTCCTATTCCCTTTGTATGTTGTCATAAATCAGGAGAAATTCTAGAAACTGAACGAGAACAAAATTTGTGTGTAAACGGGTTGGTCCAACACACGTAACAAGACCCATGACTTATTCAGAGTCTTCGCAATGGCTACTCCCCAAATAAAATTTGCAGACAGGGAAACCCAGCCCTTTTATCATGATTCCCCAACATAAATTTTTATCCAATTATGACAAAGGACACAAGTACTGTCCCTAATGTGCTGTTCCATATTATAAATTAAATATACAAGATAAGGTTAAATGAATGCTTCCTCTGCGTTAGTATTCTTGTAGGAGAGAGTTGTAATCAACAGATTACTGTTGATCCTGTAATTACAGAATCAGGGGAGAGACTCCACTATATAAAATGTCTTTCTTGTATAAATTCTGCATATTGCACCATATAGTGCAATGTGTGTCTTCAAGGAGGTCTAGTTATTTAAAAAATCTTTGTGTTTCATTCTTTTTTGCTTTTGTTCCTTCATTCTTTTCCTTTTCTCATGTGTGTGCGTGTGTGTGTGCTCGATTGCTATCCATTTTATCCATAAGCACATGTTCTTTTAGCAGGCTTATTGCTATAGCAAGGATAGAACTGAGTGGCTGAGTGGGCTGCAGCATAATTGCAGATGGGATGCACACTGTGAAAAAGCTGATGTTTTAAATGTCAAGTCAATTTTAAGGGGAAAATGGCCCAGAAAAAAATATAGATCTATGATTTAAGGACACTATTTTTAAACAGCTGATTGCTGGTAACTGAAGTAATGTTCAAACTTCAAGCAATTATGAAGCAATCCTATGATTTTGAAATTCAAATTGGTACCTAGTATGGGAGAGTCAACATTTTTTTTTTTAAATTTTAATATTGCCAGATGGCTGGGTTTATAAACTATGAAAAAAGATTTCAGTAAATAATAATTTTAATTGAATAACCCCCTTTTAAATAATGTGATTTACTTTCTACGTGCTTGCATACTACTTTGAATCACTTGGTCTTACATTGTAAGAATATTAAGGCTGAAGTTGAGCTGTAAGCAGCTAGAAAAAAAGGAAAGTTCATAACACAAATTTTTCCCTCCTGCGTGTCAGTTGAGTTTAGTTGTATCGGTTTTCCCCACAGACCCACACCTCATAGACTGATAGTTGTTTCACTCTCTTTCTGTCAGCTTTTTTAAGATCTTTTTTTAACTAGACCTTATTTACCATGTTATCCAAACCTGCACTTCATACAAAATCAATAATTTGTAATGGTGCTTTTTTAAAACTACTATTAAAACATCAAAACATTTCCTAGATACTTATTGATGCGTTTTACCAATGACTCTGAGATTAAGTGGCACTACTTTTCCTTTTGTTGTGTTTATAAGTAGAGCTGAAAATCAAAATTAAGAAAAAAGTGTGTTAGTTTTGCTTGTCAAGCATGGAGGAGTATGAACTTGATATTTTAAAACTCTCAGCATTTTAATTCAGCTGTATACATGCAAAATGTAAGTTGAAATACTTTAAATTGCAGTGAAAAAAAAACCCAAAATATTCTGCAAATATGGTTTCAAGTTGCTTCTGTAAGGCAAAGACACATCTTTACAAATATTGTTAGACAGAACTTTGTTAAGAACAGAATCACAAGGCAGGAAAAGAATACACGTCTCCATATTTTATTTTTACTTTAATCATAACAACTTTATCTCATTTTCTCCTTGCTTTCAAAGTATAAAGACACATAATTTCTACAAACATGAGCACTGGTTGTAGCAGCAATCCTAAGAGTGTGGTCAGATCTTAATTGTCATTCTGTGTATGTGCAAGCAGGTGAATTCAGATTACAGAGATAATTTCCATTTCTAACAATCCTATATTTCGGTGCTTTCATTTTACAGTTAAACTGCATGATAAAATTTACATTATAACTACTGAGTTGCAGTAATATACAGGCATATTTTGGTACTCCTGATTCCTATGGAAATGCATTTAAGGTACTAATACTTAAAAAGATGTGTGGTGGATCTGGAAACTTGCATCCTGCTGCATTCCCAGCTCAGGGATGGATGACCTCAGGCTGGGGACTGAAACGGGGCTCCCAATCAGCTGGAATGAAAAGGACAGGCAGCCCTAATGGTGGTGCCCTCGAGGCCCCAACATTTAGAAGGGGCAGGAAGGTAAGCACCTCCTTACCTTCCACCACCACATTCTACCTCTGAAGGATGGCCTCGCATGGAATAAGTCCTCTCTTGCCTCCTTTGCTTGTTTGAGGGGATTGTCAATGTGTCTGTCTTTATGTTCACAGAAGTTGTTTTCAGCCCAATGCAGATGTTCCAGGTTTAGTTCAGCAGAACAACCTTAGAGTCCATCTTTCGAACACACAGAATCACACAGATTCACACAGAATAATATAGGGTTGGAAGCGATCTCCAGTGATCATTTAATCCAACCCCCCTGCCAGAGCAGGGTCACCCGGAGCAGGTCACACAGGAAGACATCCAGGTGGGTTTTGAATATCTCCCCAAAGACAGCCTCCACACTCTCTCTGTGCAGCCTGTTCCAGGGCTCTGTCACCCTCCAAGGAAAGATGTTCCTCCTCCCATTTAGATGGAACTTCTTATGTTCAAGCTGCTTCCCATCACCTCTTGTCCTGTCACTGGGCACCACTGAAAAAAGACTTGTCCCATCCTCCTGGCACCTAACCTTTAAGTATTTGTAGGCATTGATCAGATCCCCCCTCAGCCTTCTCTTCTCCAGACTAAAAAGACCCAAGTCCCTCAGCCTTTCCTCATAAGGGAGATGTTCTTATCCCCTCATCATCTTTGTAGCCCTTTGCTATACCCTCTCCAGCAGTTCCTTGTCCTTCTTGAATACTGGGGACTGAGTTTGCAAACTAGTATCAACCACGCAAAATATTGGCTGGTCAGAGACAGAAAACAGATTTTGTACATGTTCTTAAAGCTATATTTGAAATAATGATAACATGTACAAATAAGTTAGAGGAAATTCAGTTTATATTTGTGTATTCCGGAAAATGTAGAGGAATTAAAATATATACAATTAAAACTAGGAACAATTTAATGACACTTACTACTTAAGTAGTAATTTCCTTTCCAAGTATCCCAAAACATATTATGTGTTTCTGTCTAGTAATGAAATCCTAGTATTTATGAGATGAAATGTGGCATCTGATCCGCCATAGCTCTATAAACCAGCTTCCACAGAAAGAAATGAAGAAATATTTCTTCCTTTGTAGGGTCAAAAGTTTGCAATTGTAACATACAAATGGGAAAATGTAAATTGGGATCTGGATAGAACTAGAGAAAAACCATTTCTTTTGTACTGAAACATTCCAAATGATCTCTTTCCTGTCTAGGAGTGGTCAGTGTGTTACTCTTAGTGCCCATCTGAATGATGAAATTGTAAGGAGGAATGTATAAACAACGCATTTCAATAGGTAAAATTTGAATTTATCTTTTTTTATTATTATTATTATTCAAGCATCAAAAATATTACAAGCACATTTAATTTACTTTGATTTTCTATCACATTTTTTCTGTGTAATAGGAAGAATTATTCTTTAGGTTCCTTGTGCTTCACTGATTCCTTTTAAAATTATGTACGTCTTTTGCAAATGCTTTCATTTGAGAACCAATATTTCCTGTGGAAACTGATGTATTTCTAAACAGTCTATGGCCAGAAAAAAATTGAAAATGTGCAAAGATATTCTGCAGGATATAACTTTACAGTCATTGCAAGAAAATGCAATGATTTCTCAGTTTTAAAAATCCTTTATATATATATATATATCCTGTTGCAGATTTCATTTTAAGTACATTATCTCAGAAATTTTTTCAACCGTTTATCCCTTAATAGCTTGAAGAGGCAAAACATTTAGCAAATTAGTTTGAAATCTGAAGAACTAAGTCTGGCTTCTCTGACGATATCATGACACATTATTTAAAATATTTTTTTAAATTATTTTTATTATTTTCTCTGCAAGATATGAAGTTCATTTTGTGTGTTTCTTTCTTAAACTTGGCCATTGCAGAAAGTAACAAACAGTGCATATTTTACCATTTGCTTTGGACAATACATGGCATAACTAGATACACTTCATCGATACAGAATGCCATCTAAGTGGTGGTATATTGGATTTTTGATGGTTTTCAAAAATACGAGAATGTTGAGTACTACCAATTCCTATGCAAAATGCGCTAGCAGTTGCTATTTCTGAGAGGAACTCATCAATAGACTAGAAAACCTAATTCACACAGAGCTATAAAGTTTAGAGATATGTAAGAAGACAAATACATTTTTTAAAAAATCCTCTTCAAACTCCTCTTTTTTGCCTCATTTGAGTTTAATTTAAAAAAATATGCTGCCAGTGTCATGGGAGAAGAAAAACCCAAACACCCTTTTTCTTCATTGACTGGCTTTCGGTTCTTTACTTCTTGATTTTACCTACATTAAGGAGGAATGCCATATTTTCTGCAGTCAAATGCTCCTCAAACCTAAAGGTCTTTCCTTTATGCTCCCCATAGCAGTTGAAGAAAAGGAACAGCTATGAGGCACTGGTGCTCATAAATTCCCAGCCAAATCTGTTTCTAAGGAAACTGTACTAAATAAAGTTTGAGACTTTTTCATCAGGGCTACTGTATCAGTCTGTCCTGGGGAGATGGATTTAGTTTCAGTTTTTTCATTCTATCAGGATAATAAAAGTAGCAGTTTAGAGTCATTTTAACATCTCGTCTGTGTCACGTTTCACTGAGTCCTTAAAACTGCTTTGGGGATTATTTTTCCTTTGTCCACTGGTAGTTAATTCCCTTTAATCCAAAAGCTTCCAACCTTTGAAACACTTCAGCAGTACAGAATTAGCCTCTGTCTTTCTAAATTACTCTCCTTCACACCTTCATATTCTGTCACTGTGTATATTCCACAAAAGTAGGTTCTCCTCCAGAAACATCCATTTCCACATTTCACACTGTTTCTATCTATGAAGGAGCGAAGAGCCGAACCTCTCCATAAGTGTAATTTCACTGAAGAAGGAGGTGGTATTGACACAACGGGTTCAATCCTTTTGTTCCTTGTTGACAAGAAGTCACCATCCATCTGAATTGCTTTGGGATATCCGGCCCGATGTCCGCCTATGAGTGCAGAATGGCGTGTATCTCCTGAAGGCTCTTTGTCAGATGTGTCAGCCCCATTTATAGGTCTCAGGGCATCTCAGATGGCACTAGACACCTTTGCTTACAAGGTTGAACACTTCAGCAAATCATTTTTCTGCAGGACTTAGATAAATGTTTCAAGTTAAACACAGCTTCAGGGTGCTTCTGAAAATGGAACTTATCCATGTGCTGCTGGAGTCTGTTCACTAAAGCCCTTGATTGTCCTCATATGACTGATAGAAAGAGCACCAAAATATCCACTTGACATTTTTTCAGGAAAAAACCCAAACATTGTTCTCCTAAATCTACAGTACAGAACTAAAACACACTAACCACAGAACACAAAAAGCATTCAAAAGGTAAGAAATTAGATTGTATAATCTAATAATCAGGGCTTTTAAAATATACACAAGTGATTATTCATTTTGTTCATTCCAAAATGCCAGTGTAAGTTGATAGGTATTCTATTTTTAGCGCTTCTCCCATTTGCCATTATTGCTTAGTAAGGTGGTATTCTCTACTGTTTTTTTTTTTTCTTTTTCTTTTTCTCTTTCTTTTTCTTTCTATTTTTTAATACATCAATTGCATTACTGCCCTGCTTTCGGAGCAGAGCTCCTTTGTTAGCAAAAAAAACCCCAAACAAAATAGAAAAAAGGCTTCAATATATTATATGCACACTTTGTCTTCAAAGACCTACTTATTCTTGTACTGATGGTTGATCTGATTTTTTAATGGGGAAAACGTCAGTAATCTTCAGTAAGAATTTCTGAATTCAGTAATTTCAGAATTTCTAATTTTGCTCATATGCCCATGTACATGCAGAAGTTGACACTTCAACAGTAAGACTAAATACTTGGTATCCTGCTGGCCTAACTGTATAAGATTTACTGCAGCAGTAGTACTCCAGTTCTGCAAAAAAACTTTCAAGGAGCACTTGTTGATCTTTTCACTGGACAGTCTTGATGAGCCAGAAATGTGTGAGAATATGAAAATAAAAAGAAAATTAAAAAAGAAAATGAGAGAAAATTTTCCTCTGCAGGGAATTTACAAAAGAAATGGAAGTTTTGACTCCCTGAAAGGTTAGTTTTCCTGTGTTACTGTGTTAAAGTTAGGAAACAAAAAGATAAGGCCTTGTGGAAATAACTCCTTTTTAAGTAAAAAATGGCATTTTAGATGGGTCCAGTATTTTTGTACAATTTTAGGTCACACTATGTTTTTTGTGGGAAAACTGGAGCCTAAAAGTAAAAATCATTATCCAGCATTACCAAGTGAATCAGAAGTAGAACAATATGTACTTTTTAAAACTGCATCATGCTGCCTGTGTTCCAATATAGTTTTGCTGATACATTGTTCTATGGTATTCTACATAATGGGTGTTATTTTTTTTCTCCTAGTGAATAAAACAAAAAGGAGGCTGTGTTTCTGCACTCCTGTAAGTTTCAGATATTATAATCACAATCTGATTCAATAGAGAATCAAAAAAATAAGCATTTTCAATTACAGGAGATCGACCTTCACAGCCACATACTTTAAGCCTCAGAATTTAATGGAGTAATTTACTTTTCTATTACATCTAGTAGGCTTGAATGTGCAAAAGTGGAAACCAAGGGTTAATTTTCTATTCATTTGCCCTTTTGGTACAATTTCATGGCATTTCTAATGTTTAAAGTAGGTTACATCAGAAAAATCAGTGTGATTGTCTAATTATCACATTTATGATTTTAATTTTGTTTTCCCCAGCTGGCTTGGGAAAACTGTATAGCTTATTAAGGAATGCAGTAGGAGCTTCACAGATTTCATCTTAAAAAAAACACACTTGCAACAATGTTATCCTCAAGTGAAAAACAACCACTGATTTAAAATTATTGTAAATTTTTCCTCAAATCTCTACTGTCATGTGCTCTTATTACAGTTATTAATTACACATGATTGTTATATCACTTCATTATAAGTAGAATCAAAGAATCGTAGAATCATAGAATGGTTAGAGTCAGAAGGGACCTTAAAGGTCATCCAGTTCCAACCCCCTGCCATGGGCAGGGACACCTCCCACCAGACCAGGCTTCCCAAAGCCCCATCCAGCCTGGCCTTGAACACCTCCAGGGATGGGACATCAACAGCATCTCTGGGCAACCTGTTCCAGTGTCTCCCCATCCTTACAGAAAAGAATTTCATCCTGGAATCTAATCTAAATCTCCCCTCATCCAGTTTAAAACCATTAACCCTTGTCCTATCACTACCCTTCCTGACAAAGAGTCCCTCTCCAGCTCTCCTGGAGCTCCCTTCAGATACTGGAAGGCTCCTCTAAGGTCTCCCAGGAGCCTCCTCTTCTCCAGGCTGAACAGACTCAGCTCTCTCAGCCTGTCTTCATAGGAAAGGCGCTCCATCCCTCTCATCATCTTTATCACCTTCTGCTGGATCCATTCCAGCAGTTTTATGTCCTTCCCATGCTGAGGACTCCAAAGCTGGACACAGTACTCCAGGTGGAGTCTCAGTCTCACAAGCACAGAGTAGAGGGATAGAATCACCTCCTGTGGTTTGCTGGCCACGCTTCTTTCGATGCAGCCCAGGCTGGGGTTGGTTTCTGCGCTGCCAGCGCGCACTGCCGGCTCATATTGAGCTTCTCATCCATGAGCACTCCCAAGTCCTTCTCCTCAGGGCTGCCTTTGTGCCTGCGATTGCCATGCCCCAGATGCAGCACCCTGCACTTGGCTTGGCTGAACTTCATGAGATTTGTACTAGCCCACCTCTCATGCCTGTCCAGGCCCCTCTGGATGGTATCCCTTCCCTTCAGCGTGTCAACCACCCCACAATTCTTTGTCACCATTTTGCTGTTTCCTTCCTTTCTCCATATCTCTGTTTCATAGAATATTCTTCTCTTTTTCTTTCTCCATATGTTTTGTTTTAAAATTCTCTCTTTTTTTTTCCCTTTTTCCTTTTTTATTTATATGTTTTCCTCCTTCCGGTTAGTTGGGATGTACCTTGCATATTGCCTTTCCCTCAGGACCCACCCTGGAATCTGTAAGGAGACTCTGGAAAGGTGTGAGGAAGAAGGAGTGACAGAGAAAAACCACAACATATTGACCATAACCCTCTCTCGCTGCACCATTCCATCCCCTGCTGAAGGGACTGAGCATGGCCAGTGGTGACAGCAAGGTGGGAAGGAGAAGATTTTGGAGTGAAGGGCTGATGCTGAGCCTGGGAAAGAGGAGAGGGAGGGTACAGGTTTAATGTTTCTCTTTTTTTCCCAACTACCTAAGTCCATAATTACACATTCATTTTAATTGACAATAGATACTGTCAATTTTCCCAAAGGCAAGTCTGTTTTTCCTGCAATGGCGATTGGTAAGTGATCTCTCCATCTTTGTCTTGACCCTTAAAATTTTTCAGTTCCTGTTCTTGTTTTCTCCACCCACCCCTGTCTTCCTTGGGGGGCTGGAGGAGTGAGTGAGCAGCTGAGTGCAAGTCTGACTGTTAGCCAAGGCTAACCAACCACATGGTGTCAGCTCAACATACCTCTACTTTTGGAAATATCTGACCTTAAACCACGTAAAAACTTATCCAAAGTACTAAATTTCACTTATTTTCACTTTTTTCCCCCTTTCTCCTTTCCTTCTTTCCTTTTATCTTATTTAATTTTTACTCTTACTTTTTTTCTTTCTCATGTCTTTCGTATCATGAAGGAAATATTTCAACCAACTTTTACCCCTGTGTACTATCATGGACAAGATTGTAATCATGTGTGCAATAAACCACACGTTTAAATGATCTATGTCATTGCAGCTGCACTAGTGTTATTAATAACTGTGATATTATATAGCAACTGAGATCTGGTCCAGAATTTCTCATGGTACTTAAAAGAGCTTATCTCTTTCTATGTAATCAACTGATAAATTAAATCATTGTGTTCAGACTGGGGTGTTTTTGTTTTCACCTCATGATTTGATTTAAGAAAACCAACGTTATTAGTCTTGTCATGTTTAAGTTAACCTAGTGTGCTAAGGTATAGCCCTTCAGATAATTTCTAAAGGTAATAAAAGAATAAATAAAAACTAACTTTTGCTGATTCCAAGGTTATTTCCTCCCATTTTTCCCTTGTGCTATATGCTGTAATATGGAAAGCTGGCTGGTTTTGCTATTAAAATACTAAACACAACAGAATGCAACTTCTATTTACATAAAACATTAGATGCTCTTGCACAGGTTACTGAAACAGATGACAGTTTATGGTCAATGGCATTCCTTTAATTGGTTGTCAATGTCATAGCATGAACAGTATGGTTTGAGTATGCATTGGCATAAATTACTGGCAATTCCGAGGACAGCAATCTTCATAAACCCCAATTAAAGAATACTATGCCAAATAATCATAAATCTTGACAAAGATTGGTAAACCACGATCTGGGTTTTAGTAGCAGTATAAAAAATATATATTACAACTAATATTCATTGGATTCCATGAAAATGGAGCCAGAAATCTTTTGAAAAACTATAAATCTACAAGCAGGTACTGCCTCAAATGGTTTGAAGAAAGAAAGGGACCTACAAAATCAAATTGACCATGAATCCGTCACAGGAAAATTTTCCATGCCTGTAATTTAGATAGATTTTTGTAATGAAGATTAGCAAATTTCAACCATTTTTCCTTTGTTCTTTTACAATTTGCTGTTCTCGTTGTGTTATCTTTGCAACATGAATTTGTTCAGTCCTGAGATCTCGCTATAGAAAAATGTAAGCAGATACCTCTAAGGAATAATAAACTGAAACACAGTTGGCATAAACACATTTGGTGCTGACACACAAATGAGTGGTGTGTGGGCAGCAAATTAAACACCAGCTTGCAAAGCAAAATGGTAGTATAACAGAGCAGGGAGGTGATCATCTATCTCCATATGGCTCTGCTGAGACCACACGTACAACGCCGAATGCAATATTTTTCTGGGTATTTCAATACCAGGGTGAGAGTGACTAATTGAATCTCTATCCTCAAACATATTCGTTGCTACAATTTAAGGTCTTTTGAAAACTTTTCTGAGATATGCCCTTCTTTATTTCTGTCAGTAATATTCCATAATATTACCCTTATGATTGCATTCCGCAGGGGCTATTTTTACTATGTGTACATTTCAGTATTCCACTGAAGAATATATAATGACATTGGGTCAAAACAGTATAGGCATTGTTTTCTTTTAAAAATGAACTAATTACTTTAGGAAACATACTTTTAATTGAAATAAGAACTAACTTTTCTTAGCAGAATGTGTATTAAGCTTTTCATGGAAGATAAGCTCATTCATCTTTTGTCCAACATGAAAGCTGAAAGGACACACTTCTACTTACGTTTCTTTTTTTCTTTGCTCTAAATGCTATACTTTCCAAAATTAGATAAAATTAAGGAAAGTGGAAATTCACTTATTGTGCTCTTCACTTTGAGAGTTTTTTGAGTACTTTGAGTTCCAGATTTGGGCTTACTATATACATCAGTAGTTTTGACGCTATTTTGATCTGTCCACAGGTCCTGTAAGTTTTGCTTTTAACGTGAGGTCACTAAAGTGAATTTGTTCCTGTCAAACTCAAATTCTGGTCTATTCTAAATTAGTTTATTTTCTTCTCTCAGGCCATGGAGATGTACAGTCACTAATTCAAAAGCTCATCAGTTCCTTGGCGACATGTTTGTGTCAGGATGTTTTGCACCATGAGAGTAAAATCAAGTAGCCAGATCAGGGACTGCACTATTCCCTTCCACTAAGAGGAGAGTTCATTGAGTTTTTGTTTTGTTTTCAACAATAACATGGTTTTCAATATTATCATTGCTTATGGTTAACCGATGGTGGGTCTATGCCACTGATCCATTGTTGGGACATAAGTACAACCAGTGAAAACTTCACCTGCCAAAAAAAAAGGGAGATATGAGGCTGAATTAGGGACTACAAATATCAACCTTAAAAATAAATTAACTTTTTTTATAATACAATGTGTCCATTTTCTCACTACAGACCTTAAACGTCACCCTCAGGCCAAGGCACAGATTTATATTTCAGTGAATACCTTGTGGTCTCAACAGCCCATTCATGACTTAGAGAAAATATTTTAAACCAGTTCCTCTCTACTTCACAAGTGCTTTATGAGGAAAGTCCAGTGATGGCTCTTGAAGCAAAAGCCTTGGCTACAACGTTAGAGAAAAACCACTGTGAAAAAATGTAATTATGCTCTAAGGACAGAAGATACATAGATGTTTTTATTGTAAATATTTGAACACTCAGTGTTGGAAGTATTCGTATTTATTTGTTTTGTCAAAGAAAAAAAGAAAAAAAGTACTATTTCCAGGTCTAGATCCTGCAAATGTCTGAAATCAAAGATATAAGACAAATCTCTAGCATCACAGAATTTGTCCTATGTATTGTGTGAGAGGATAATTTGCAAGATTAACATTTTATATAGCTCCTAACACAATCTACTTATAGTGTCATTTTGACATTTTACTCGGTTTTGTGTCCTCTTTGTTTCACTGAAGGCATTTTTACCAGACTACAGAGGTTGTACTCCTTCAGCGACAGTTGTCTGTTGTGATTTCAGTTCGCAGTCTGAGGCCTCGGGTATAATTATGTGTATGTGAGTACGCTGCCGTGAAGCAGTGAGGGTCATAGGTAGTTTGCTATTCATGAAATGTCTGCTTAATTTTAGCATCCATTATTTAACAATAAGTGTCACGCCAGACAATTACATAGAGCTAAAGAAAAAGTGGGCAATAGTTACCTGACAGCTGAACAACCATCACAGCTGGAACAAACTAAAATCAGCTCAGGCTAAAAGTGACCTAAACAAGTCCTGAAACCTGCATTGCCATCTCAAAGCAGCCTGTGGCCACTTATTAGCAAGTCAAAATCACACTTACTAGCTTAAACACAGAACGGAGTTTTTAACAGGTAGATAATAACAAAAGGTAGCGAATAACAAAATAGTTTCTGCACTGAGAGGGTGGCCAGTCGCTGGAAGAAGCTCCTCAGGGCAGTGGTCATGGCACCAAACCTTTCAAAGCTCAAGAGGGTCTGGATGGTGCTCTCAGCCATATGATTTATTTTTAGGTAGTCCTGTGAAGATCAGGGAGTCAGACCCGATGATCCATATGGGTGCCCTCCAACTCAAGACATTCTATAATTCTATCAAAATAATAATTTAAGTAAGAAAACTGAAAGGTTTTTACTTCTCTTTATTTAATATTTTATGTTCTTTATTAATAAATAAATTAAAATTTGCTTCTTTCAGATATGCAAACTCCAGATAAAGGAATTGGAATTTTAAAATCTTAGCATTTACAAATAGCAGGAAAAAAAAACAATCTGGCATCGTTCTTCTACTTTTACCTCCTATGAAGTGAAACTGAGGGCCCCTTCTTTTGTAACCTATTGTCATATTCATCCTATTTCTCCTTAGGAGTACTCTGACCATTTGCCTTTTTTTGCCAGAGCACAGGTTTTCTTTAGCTAATATTTCACATAAGAAACTCTTCATCTTTGCTTGGTATCATTATCTGTTTTTCACTCATTGAGAAATGAAATTTGCTACAGCTGGTTGTACTGTTTTTACATTATTTTAGAGAGTGCAGCAGTATCTAGACTATCTACACTTAGATCTAAACTTATCTGGTAAGTGGTAACAAAAACAATCTGTTGGTTGATGTCAGCATCTTCATTTTGGCATATTTTTGAGTACGCCTGCAATATGCTTACCTGTGGATTAGAGGAAGGAAAGCAGAGAGAAAATGAATTTGAAATATTACTCACATTTGTTCTTTAGACACTGATGCAGTGACTATAATATTGGGCAAATAATCAAAACGCTATACGCTCCCTTTTCTGATCATATATTTTATGATTATTAAAGAAATATCATCTATTTACTTCAATGTGTGTTTTTTTCTATATATAAGTCTGAGCTTTTACGTCTACACCACCATTAAGTGCAGAAAAGTGAAAGATTCCTGATTTTTGGTTTGGTAATTATAGCAAAAGAAGTATGATAAGTTGTCTAGAGCTTGCTGGAAGGATCACTACATTACACAGGTTGGAGGAATATAGAGTTTATTCATTCTCTTTTCTTTCCTACCTGTTCTGTGTCATTCTTTCTCAAATAACTGATGATTATTTCATCATGCATATGTGATTTTAGGTAGCAATAATATCTTCTGCAGCAGTAGAAACAATAAATAATAATAGCACAAGGAAGGATCCAAAAATTGGCTGGAGGTTTTCACCATTTTGATGACCAGGATTTTAGTTCACTTTGTGAAATGTAAAATTTGATTTAGTTATATCTGTGGTCTTTCTGAGATCTAAGATTTGACTTCAAACACTTTCAACACATTTCTAAAATGGTATATATTTTGATTTAAAGATTTTGAGTAAGTCCAAGCCAACCATACAAGAGTTGCTCCAGCAGCTAATTAGGTGTGCTAAAGAGTTGAACTTTGTTAAACCTGTTGAGTTATAGTTCCAAAACTATCACTAATTTTATCTGTTGCACTCATGGAGAACCATAATATGAATAGACTTGATTAGATGTGATTAACTTCCTTTTAACAAACTAAATAGATCAAATAACTCAAAAGAAGATGAACTTCCCAGAATTCATGTGTTTGGATAGTTCCTGGGTTTTCCGCATTGCCCAGTATTCACATTCTCTGTGAATTCTGTGACACAATATATTATTCCATTAATAACTTCACTAGTATTAACAAAACAGAGCTATTACTACTTACGTAAACATAGGTGTTACTAGTTCTCTGCTTTTACTTACTATTTTCCTGTTCAGACATTAAAATATCTCATAAATCCTTTTCATGATGGTATTGCAGTGGAAACTCTTAACCCATGATGCAATCATTGTTCTCCTTGAGATAGCTTGCCATTCCATGTTGTTATTCTTTATTCTGTTGTCATTTTTTAATATATTTTGTCTTATTTTCAATTATTTCAGTATTTGATGGTGCTGATAGTTTTGTTGGCCTTTAGTGATTGACCTGTTCAGATTCTGTATGCCTCATTTCGCTATTACCTTGGTCACAATGAGGAAAAAAAATTCCTTAATCCATAGGTAGGTTTAGTTATCCCTTAAAATGAAGGACCAGGATGCATTCTCCTTTCTGAAGACTTTGGGATTGAAATATACTGACAGCCCATGGCGATGTTGTTTACTCTAGAATCAAAGAATATGAGCCCAGTGATATTCTCCATATAATATATGCAGGCATAAACAACGGTGAAAGTGGAAAGGAAGCATGGAATTACAAATTTTCAGTATTATGCCATTTCTTCCACAGCTACATTTTTTAAATCCTCTGTTTTCATTTAAAAAAATAAAAAAGAAAAGAAAAAAAAAAAAAGAGAGAAAAGAAAAAAATTTGTAATTAAATCAAATAAAACAAAAAGGATTATTTTTTTTTTTAAGTAAGAAAACTCTTATTGTATTCACAAGCTTATGTGGAAGTATCTTCCTTATGAAGTATTTATGGACATGTTTTATTTATAGAATGCTGTGGCAGTTATATCATGCAGAGGACTGAAAAAAATGGCAAGGAATTTTTGTATTTTATAAAAATACAGCCCTTAAGATGATACCATTATGCCTTGCTAGAACTGATAATGACCATAATAAAAGCCAGCACCTGCTTATTTTCTTAAAAAAAGATTAATTTATCTCTGTATTCTGCAGTTCTACAAGTGAGGAATATGAGCATGGAGGACACGAGACAATCCTAACTGCATTGAACAGATGCTTCATGCTTTACTGTCTTAAATTATGTATGAAGCGTGAATGTTTCTTTTCATTAATGTGCAAATTGCAACTGAAATTTTGCACAAGTTTTGTGTGTCCTGTCTCCCAAAGAAAAAGAACAATTAAAAAGTGACTCTTTTAGCCGTGTAAACACAAATACAGGAACATGCAGTGGATGCTGCTCATGTCAATGCTTTCAGTAAATCACACCTTAGCACACAATAGACACCTTTAATGTGGCCATTCCTAATTTCTGTCTGAAATGTTGCTGCCTACTCATCTTATTTTGACGTTTTAGGTCATTAACATAGTTTTCTTCCCTCCCTCTAATTTAAAAATGTGAATTCATTAAAGATCTCTTTTCTTCAGGGGAAAAAAAAAACAATACAAAACACAAAAAAAACCTTCATCCTCCCACAGTACTTTCTTCAAAAACAATTATTTTCTTATAAACAACAATCACAAAGGATGTTATAATTTCCTCCTGTGTTCTTGAACCCATTTAGAGCAGTGGTAACAGTATCTGTCAGTAACAGATCACTCACACCTGTAGTTGCCATCATGGAAGTAATTAAAAAATGACAAGATGCCCAGTGATTACAAAGTTACCACACATATTTTCAGCTAATAGAACATTTCAGCATCTAGCTAGACATTTTAAAAATATTTAAATAATTAGATTGTGAAAGGGAAGACAGTTCCCAAAAGCCAGTTCTTATCAACAATGATACCTTTAACCCTACTTTTACACCATTTAACAAATATTTATCCTTGCAAATCTTTGTAAACTTTTAGCAGCAGCTCCATAAATTCCTGCAATATGTTGAAAGCAATCTTTATGGTGACAGTTCTACTCTCCCTGCAACTGTTGGTGTGGCATGACAACTACCAAAAAAATGCTGGTTTGGTCTGCAGGTATCTCTCTCTTTTGTGGTGGAGCTTAGTGCATGCCTACATCCAGGCATATAGTTATTTCCAGTAAATAACTGAGGTAATGGTCATTCTCTGGAGTCTAACATAGTATTTGTCCTTAAGTAGATAAAATATAATAATTTTCAATTGTACTTATTGTAAATTGACAATAATTGTTTTGACATTTTAATTCATTTCAATCATAAAGCTAAAGCTCTTGCAGCAAATTAATCATTAAAAGCATTTACTCTTAGCATCAGTAGTTCCCATAACAAAATGTATAATACCAATATGTTTCAGGGCCAAAATTCTAATTTGATTATGCCTATACAAGTATCATAGTCAATATACATCATTTGGCTTTGAGATCTCAAAAGTTTGCTGTCTAAAAGAACAGACTCTTCCGTCCTTCCAAGAATTAAAGGATACTTCCTATTTGCTGAAATTTGAAAAGGAGAATGAGCTAAACAAAGCCCAATATAAAACCAATTAAAACCATAATGTCCCATAATTCAATGTGCAGATGATCTTGCCCCCACTCTTTTTAAATATAGGGCTTTTACTCACTTTGCCACTTAGTACAGCTCACAGCCCTGAGTGGCCTGCATCTCAGCCACTAGAGCATGTTCTGAAGTGCACATCTCCACGTTTCTTAAATAGCTCCAGGGATGGTGACTCCACCACCTTCCTGGGCAGGCCCTTCCAGTGCCTGACCACCCTCTCAGTGAAGTCATTCTTCCTAATATCTAGCCTAAACCTCCACTGCTGCAACTTCAGACCATTTCCTCTGGTCCTGTCATTACTCCCTTGGGAGAAGAGGCCACCACCCAACTCTCTACACCCTCCTTTCAGGGACCTGTAGAGAGCAATGAGGTCCCCCCTCAGACTCCTCTTCTCCAAACTAAACATGCCCAGTTCCGTCAGCCTCCACTCATATACCTTGTTCTCTAGGCCCCTTACCAGCTTGGTAGCTCTCCTCTGGACATATAGCTGTTGATTTCTTACTGGGTTCGAGATGTATGGAGCAGTTAAGAGGAATGAGATGGTTCCAGATCCAGGTTATGGATCTGAGCATTTTGACAAAGAGAAGAAGCTGATAAACAGGAATTTGCAGGGAAAATTGCCCTATGGTTTCTAAAGAAGAACAGTTTCATACACGCTATTTTTTATGAACAACACCCATCAGGGAAAAAATCTGGCCTAGAAAAGTGATTTTTAAAGGACAGTCATTTTATATAGGAAAACAATTTTCTGTAATAAAATGTAGCAGATTGTTTCAGTTTCCAACACAACGCACTTCACTTCTGGAATGTTTTCAAGCCGAGCATTCATGCATGCTAGAAGTGAAGATGACAGGCAGGACAGCAGTCTTATGTGCTGCACAGTGTGCATTATCTAGGGGAGTATACAGAACTTGTGCTTACTTCATGGAATCTGTGGTCCAGGATGTCCTGAAAAGGTCATGTAAATGTATGCAGAGAAAAACAAAGTACTTGAAAAATACAGTTCTGAAAACCTGAAATTAGAAATCCGGCAGCCCACTGATGAGCTGTAATTTGTCATATGCAATGGCTACAACCAGCTAACAAAAATTAAGCAGTATCATGCTGGAAAATTCTGTGAAAACAACACCTTTTTTTTCCATAGTTAATCAATAGAAGTTCCATGAATAAAAAAATATAAGTTTATCTGATAATAACAACAAATATTTTGGATAGAGGACTATATAATTAACAAATTTGATAGTATGACTTACAAAACGTAATTATTTTGTGTTCTATCATTTTATTATCCTCCTAAATTATTATTTATTGTCATCTATCCTCATTCACTGAATTGCCTATGAGTTTAAATAATTGGTGTATTGCACTTCGGGAGAGCAGGAGGAGAGAGGAAAGGAAGAAATAAGTGTGGAGTTAGATGAAGATGTAATTGAAAGTAAAAAATGAACTAGCAGAGAGTTCAGAAAGTAAATTTGATATACATTTTCCTTACTCAATATTTAAAAGATGGCAAAATTGTATTTTTGGGGACTACAAAGCCAATTCATTGTTTTCTCTTACAGAACAGTAAAAATTAAAAATAAGTTCATTTTTAAAGATGAAGTTTGTGTAATTTAATATAAGATATTCTACAATTCAAAGTTTTGAGTGTTCTCTTGCACAGATAGATGTCTAGTAGAATTCTACCAAATTGACAAATATCCCACAAGCTTGTAAGTTTAGCTTTTCTTTCATGAAAATTTGGCAAGCAAACTAGAGAGGCAAACTATTTTATGTTCTATCAGTTACACATGTGTAATATTCTGACCTATTAGCATGGTATACTATAAGAAATATTTTACATAAACCCAGGAGTAGAAGGTTTCTCTGAAAAAATTTTGATTTTATTCATAATTCTTTAGAAGTAATGGTGCACTTCTGTATCTTGTATACTTAATTGATTCAGAAGGTTAGGGGCTAGTATAATAGCCCCTAAGGAAGACTTCAGTAAGAAAAGATTAAATAAACCTTTCCTCAACAAAAATGAAGATTGGAACATTGAAGTGGAGTTGAATCTGTGATTCCAATATCCAATGTGAACATCCTAAACACTGAGAAGCTAGAAAGGTGGGAAGACTGGAGTCCTCTTTCCTGAGCCTTCATTTCTGGCCCCTGCTAAATCTGGTCCTTTGAACTAATTTTTTTCTGCTGGGATTTTCATTAATTCAATTAAACATTAGCATCTACATAGTTTTGTCTTCCATAATAATCTGCTATTACATCCTATTTTAACTAATACATCTATCCAACTAATATTTCCATATTTTAACAGATTTACATATATATAAACTCCAAAATTTGAGTACATTTATGAGAAATTACTGTAGTAATATCTACTACCATAGTTCATTTATAAAAATTATTAGAAAAATATGTAAGGCACATTTGTGCAAGGCACTCAACTGTTGTTTTTGAGCACAGTTCCTCAGAAAGCACAGTTTTCATAATAATAACTCCTTTAATACTTTCATCTATTTACAATAGTACCAGGAGATTGCAAAATATACAGGGAGTTTAGAAAATGTTCGAGGAGGCGCTTCTAACACAGAAATTCTCCAAATACTGTAACAAGCTGCTGTAGAAATATGAAATAAGAAAACCATACAGTAAAAACATCTGGCCTAGCTATAAGGGAGAAAGAACTCTGGAAAATTCCCCAAAGGACTTCTGTACTGGCTTACAGCCGTCCAGTGAAAGCACAGACTGTAATGAAATACACAAGGACAGACAGAGGAATTTTACTAAAAACTATATGCAAATAATATAGAATTCTAAATAAAATAGGTAAATTATTAATTTTCTATTTGCTTCAAAGATTATCTCTTGATAGATAAACATATCTCTCATGTCTGGTGCATCCATCCTACATCTCTCAAGACTCTGCCAAAATATATATATTTGGCAAAGAAGGTAAATTCAAATATACCATGTGTATGCAACCTATTCTTTACAGGGGAATTTTCTTATATATTTGTGCTGAGATGGCCTCCAAAGATGACTAGTTTAAATCTGAGGTCTTTTTAGTTCAAGGTGATAAATCTTCGATAATTTGCTTTGTCTCCTTGTACCATGCACTTCTTGTCCAGAACATGCAAATGGTGCTATAATTTAAATTCTGCAAGTGCTCAAATTTACCTCTATTTAAAGGGCTCAGCGAAAGAATAATGCACTTGAATTTTTTATGTGTCATTTGAAAGGTTTCCATGTTATTCCTCTGCACAGTTAAAATATTCACCTCTTTTTCTATATGATTCAGTTAGTGTGTATATTCATAATTGCTACAGACATTAGCAGTGATTATAATACTCATTAAAATAAAGGCTACTTAATACTTAACATAAAATAATTTTATTAAGTAATTTCTTTCTTAAGAGTCTTATATCCTTGCAATGACAGTCTTCCTTTTTATCTTCACATGCAACAGAGCTACAGTCTCGACAATGTTGTTCTTCCCTCTTTTTCTGGTGTTTGAATTTCTTTAACTTCTAAACTCTTGACGTGAACCTCCATGCACAATATCGCAGAGTGGAAGTGTTAGAGCAGGGTTTGACACACAGAATCACATGATAAGCATATTCATGAGCATCAGGCACTTGAAAGCTGCATCCTCCTAGAAATGCCGAGTTATATCACAAGAACATTTAGTCTGCAATGTGGAAACTTTGAAATGGTTACGTGACCTGAAACTTTTTCTCTCAAAGATCACTTTGTACTAGGCTTCGTCAAAATCAAGATTTACAAAAAATTGATCAGTAGAAACAAAAGCTAAAATAATAAAATTCATGTATGTGAAGAAAAAGAGTATTTTAGCTACAGCTGTGCTTAGAGGTGTCAGTGAAGTGAACTGAAAACTGGAAAGGTCAAAAAGCCATTTCTGAATTGCATTCAGGAAACCAGAAGGTGAAGATTTAATAAAAATAAAAATACTGTCTGCTTCTGCTTTGGTTTCATATTTTGGTACGTGAAAGTATTTAAACTAATACCACTAAAATATTTTCTTGGTTCAAACTTTTACTGAGTTTTCATTTCTTGCCTTTGATCAGCATAGACTCCAGTCTATCTGCTAGTTAGGTAGAGGTGCAGTGTGAGACAGAATAAAACATATCTTAACAGGAAAAAAAAAAGAAAAAAAAGCTTTATTACTACAATCCCAAAGGTGGTGTAATTTACATGAGAAAGGAAAAAATAAGGCAAGTTTTATGTTACTTACTGTTTGTTTTCTTTTTGAATGACTGCCCAGGGAGAGTTGATTTTCAGAAGATCTTCTCCATTTATGTTGGTTGTCATCTGACTACGTAAATAGTACAGTAGCTCAAACAAAGAAGACATAAGGCAGAGGTATCACATAGAGTGAAGAATAGCAATTTATTAACTGCAACATCAGCTTTCAAGGAAATCTTCATTTATCTGAAAGACTTAGATCTGCACAATGTTTGTAACAATATAGTTTTTGAAGGCCACAGGAAAAAGTATCATGAAGAAAATATTGAGGAGGAAGTGTGCCTGACAAGGCCATTTAAATCCAAGAGAACAGAAAGTATAATTTTCTCATAATAATTTGGAGCTTTCTATTCATTCCATCTGCTGAGAGTAAAAGTCAAGATATAGTCAAGAAATTGGCACCCAGCTACACAAATCAAGATATTTTTGGCTTAACTCAAGACCCTGGTTTAACTCAAGAACTATTTGGTCCATCAGGGGATTATGGTGACAGCTGCAGTGGCAGTCTGTGAGTAGCAGTCTTTTACCTCTCAACAAGATTTCCAATTTTACTGTAAAAAACTTTTTATGCTTGTAGCGTAAAAGAAAGTTCCTCCTCCATTTCAAGAACTGAATCACCATGTCCACTTACCTTGAAATTTGGTATTTAAGAAAAAGTTATAGAATCCCAGCAAGAAAGTATGAAGGAGCACATGGGATGACTATGGAGCAAGAGCCTTGCTGGTGTCCGTACCATTTCTCTAAGTTACTTGTTCAAACATACGTGACTCCATATCCATTTAGTCACCACTGTAAAATAAATCTTCAGAATACAACCCAAACTGGGAATTATTACTTACAGGACTATACTAAATTAAAGCAAAATGTCACATCACAACCAAATCAAATCATTAACTTAAATATGTTATACCCAGAGTTGTATTGGTGTTGTATCATCAAAGTATTATTCCAAATATTCAGTGTCTGTATGTGTTCCAAAAAATACAGTTTACATAAAAAACAGCTGACCAAGTTAAAATAGTTTGCGTCCAGTTTTATATACATATATCTGTGAGTATATATATATATCTGTGAGTGTCTTTATGTATATATATACAAAGACAGCAAATTATTATTCAGTGTCAATGTGTTCAATAATAACTTATTTAGGGATCTAATATCAGCTTATAAATGATTTACGGAATAAAAAAACTTTGACAAGCACCATATCCCAGATTAGTGACTATTTGCTACACTGTATATAGCCAGGAATAAGGGAAATTATGTACTTTAAGTTCATCATTAGGTATAAAAGAGTGAAGTAAACTAAGTGTCTGAAAATATGAAAGACAAAGGAAATAATCTCTAGTGCTTGTGGATGGAGCACCCACAACTTCTCTCAGCAACCTGTTCCAGTGTCTCACCACCCTCACAGCAAAGAATTTCTTCCTAGTATCCAATCTAAATCTCCCCTCTTCCAATTTAAAACCATTACCCTTTGTCCTGTCACTCCACTTCCTGACAAAGAGTCCCTCTCCAGCTCTCCTGGAGCTTCCTTCACATACTGGAAGGCTGCTCGAATGTCTCCCCGGAGCCTTCTCTTTTCCAGGCTGAACAGCCCCAGCTCTCTCAGCCTGTCCTCATAGGAGAGGTTCTCCATCCCCCTGATTATCTTCATGGCCCTCTGCTGGACCTCTTCCAACAGATCCATGTCGTAATCCTATCTTGTGGATAACAAGATAATGATATATGGGTAGATCATACAGGATTGGAGCTAGTAACAGATTCACTGAGATACCAAGTCACCAAGGGAACTTGGGGCAAAGGCCGAGAGAAGACAACGAGGAAGAGGGAGAATATTGGTCAAAATGTATCCCTGACTCAGGGTGTCTGGAATCAGGCCGGACGGGAGAGTAAACAGGAGCCTGTCAACATGAAGAAAAAGCTATCCTGAAAGAAAAGGCTTTCTTATGTTACAGGTCAGAGCTAAAAGAGAACAGCAAGACAGCTCGCCTTCACAGCCACTGCCAACATGGTGTATCGACAAAAGATGGAAGAAATGCAATGGATTCCACAATCTTGCAAGAGTTTGCAAATCCTCAAAGAGAGTGTGAAGTGGGGATTATGAAAATAGGTTACGCTTTGAGTGCACTCAGCAAGCATAAGCCAAAGGGAATGCCAATGTCATTATAAATCGTTAGGGATTTCCATAGGAATCCTTACAGAAGGTTAGTAATACAGAGCGCTTAACATCAATCTTGTTGTTTTTACAGTGTAAGCTTGCACTATTTTCTTTAATAATTTTAATGTGACTTTTAAGACGGCTGAATCCAATTAAAAGGCTTGTATTTAATGGCCTGCCTTTATCTCTACCTTTCTCTCTTATTAAGCAAAAGAAATAGAATTGGAAATGCTCTTCAGAAATGCAAGAAATCAATAAAATGAAGCAAAATCACGATAAACGCAAAACTATTAGCACACTCGGGGGGAAGAATCGCATTCAAAGATAGAAAAGGTGAAATATTTTGCTTGGCAGCTGTACTGTAAAAAGACTGTGGAAAGATGTGGAAAATTGCTATTAGAATCTGAGTCACCTGTACAGTGACTCAGGGCAAAAGTCATTTTAGTGGGATTTGACAGAGGTGTAAAATGTAAGACACAGATGGTAATTATTCTGCTCTACTTGGCACTGGTGAGGTTTCAGCTGGAATGCTGGTCTGTTTTGGCCACTGAACTATAAGAAAGATGAGGACAAAATTTGAATCCGGAGTATGGTAACAAAAATGTTTAGAAGCTTTGAAACCTTCCCCATAAAGCAAAAATAGACACACACACACACCCAAAAAACAATATTAATAAAAAAAAATAATAAAGGACTTAATTTGGCTTTGAAAATGCTGAGAAAAAAAAACCAACCAGATAGCAGCCCTCAGATATTTTAAAAAGAGTATGTTCCATGTCCCCAGAGAGTAGACAGGGAGCAGCGTGCCTAAATGACAACAAGGGTTTTTTTTCCTCTATATATGACTGAAAGTTTTCCCGTGGGTTAAAGAAAGTTGAGTTGTATTGATAACATGTTTGGTAGGACGGTAAGAAACTTGTGATTCTGCATGTCTATGCTTATATGCACCAGTTCTAATGAGAGGGTTGAAATTCAAAGGGAGTGGAAGGTTCAAAAGGATCAATGTCCGTTTCCACCAGCATCCCTTCGAGCTATATCAATATTTCACTTCCATTACTAGTAATTCTGAAATGGTGAACCCCTGTAACTGTACAATGATATTGGCATGAAAGCTACTCCGGTCTATGAAGCTAAAATATGGCAAGAGAGCTTGCCTTTATTTTTGTCAGAACAAAGCGAGAGATTCCTATATAAATTTGAGTTCTATTCCCCATCACAATAGGCTTGAACTTCCTTGGCTGCTAAATCATAATGAAAACACCAAGATTTGGCAAATGGTTTTCATTTCCAGTCATTCTTTCATTCATTACACAAATGAAAGTGACAGTGATATATTTCATCAGCTTCTTACATCACCGTTGAGTGCAGTTTGAAAGCAGTTTTCTCTTTCAAACTGGGTTTGAAGCTTCTGAATAAAATCTGTTGGGGTTTTTTTGTTTGTTTGTTTTTGGTTTTGTTGTTGGGTTTTTTTTCAGCTGTGTTAGAAACCATTATACTTTTTTCTTGCTCTACCAGATCAACATCATTAAGTCACAAGAAAACACCCTTTAAGCAGGGTTTCACTTTCATGCTAATATGACAGTTCAAATGAACATTCAGGAAAAAGGATTTGCACTTTTGCATTTCTGAATACTCTGGAAAAAAATGGTAAGTGTTTTTGATAGTTACCTCATACCAAATGAGAGGCAAACCGTCTTACTCACCATCCAAACCGCTAAAGAATATTGAAAATACATATAATTTCATCAGTTGAGCCTTGGTAAGGCCAATTCTTTTCATTGCAGTATTCAAAACACTTTTTAGATGGCCTGGATTTTTCTTGCTGCCAATGGCTGGGGTTTTTTGAGACTACTGCAAAGCTCTTAAGAAATGCTAGTGACCATTTTTTAAATTCAGTAAGACCAGCACAGTAATACTTGTCGTCACTGAACATGCATCATCTGGGAAATTCTGTTGCACTGGCCTCAGTCCATATAATTTTCCATATAAGTAAATAAATTAATGTATATTTTTTTAATATATATATGTATATACACACGCCCATGCACAAGTGGGAAAAAAAGTCACAAAACAAACATAGCCTCCAATGGTTCACAATCTAATTCTTATGTAAAATAATAAAGAAAATTAATGGCAGTAAAATCTCTATAGTCTTCAGTAGCTGCAGAGTAGAGTAGAGCAGCAATTATTTTAGCAGTAGCTAAAACCAGTATATTTTTGACCATGACTTGAAAATATTGTATGTTGGTATTATCTTCAAGATCTATTAAATTAGCTTGTTTGAATAGAACTTTTCATCCGCCATAGGAATTTCCTCTTTGATGCTGCAAGGTAGTTACTGGTCTCCTGTGACTTTGTGATCTTGTCTAATATTCATAATTTGAGGGCTCATACAAAGAAATTATTTGAGCACTTCTGTATTCACAGGAGCAGCTGAAGAGAAAATTTTCTTTCCTGTTGTCATTTTTTTCTCCAGTTCATTCAATTTGTGCTTGAAGGAATTTTCCCTGTTGTCTTTGAAATGAAGGTGCCTTCTTTCAAGGTGGTGTC
Organism: Thinocorus orbignyianus; assembly: GCA_013400375.1. Lineage (NCBI taxonomy): Eukaryota > Metazoa > Chordata > Aves > Ciconiiformes > Thinocoridae > Thinocorus > Thinocorus orbignyianus. The sequence continues at coordinate 223,390 of VXBW01005898.1, read as the reverse complement.
AAAGATCAAATAGTTTCGTTTTTCCATTAGCAAATACTTTGTAACACAGCTTTGAAATTATTGTTCATCAGTTGACACAGTCTAACTAAAGCCTATTTAAACCTAATTTCATCTATATGAGCCAGTTTTCTTTTAGGCTTCTCATACCATTTATTCTTTTGCTTTTAACCATAATAGAAGTTGAGAGATTATTTCTCAGGGTTGGTTTTGTTCTTTTTTTTCTGAAGAGTACTTACAGCTAAGTGTTCATTGCTGAAAGACAGTAAAAGTGATTTTTTTTTTTCTTTGCTTTTCCATTCTTTAGCCACTTCCCTCTGTTAGTCACAAGATGCACAAACAGTTTTTGGTACTAAACTACCAGACATAATTCAATGTTGACAGCCTCGTTATAATAATAGCAAATATACAATTACATATTGGAATACCATGAAGTATGTCTACTACCATGATGTCAATGGTGCCAGCAAAGTAAAAGAATAAACAGTTGAAGACATATAAAACCATGACTGTGGACTCAGATTCTAACCAACTCAGTAACTATATCTCAAAACTGGAATAAGATAATGGTTTTGTTTCAAAGCTGTGGCAACCCTGTGACAAAATAATAAGGAACTGCTCCTCTTATTACTGTGGGAATCGAGCATTCCTATTGGATTGTCCCTTCCGCTTATTATCCCAGCAGTTTTCTGCTTTTTAAATCAAAAATAATTAAACAACTTTTCGGACTACATGTCTTCTTTAACCCTGGAGGCACATGAAGGGTCATTTTTTTTAAATTCCAGGAGATATTCATACCGATTTGAGATGTGATTGAAAAGCAGAACGTCTAAATTTTTATTAATTTTCTACAGATTTGTAAGAAATAGCCTATGGATTTATTTTAGAACAGTTAACGGCTGTTTGAAAACTACAGGAGTATATGAACCTTTAAAGTAGCCTCCAGTTCTACTTTTTTAATAATTCTATTATTAACATTCCCTTAAGTTAACTTTACTGGAAGATGTGACAGCAAAAAAAAGGTGACTGCCTGCAAGTCAAAACTGGTTTCTCAGGATATGATAGGTTTAATACAATAATGTCTGAGAATAAGCTGTAAATTACTCAACATGACTTCAAATAATATGCCATGAAGTCTGGGTTTAGACATACAGCCTGCATAGTACGGGCTACTGGAAGTCAGTGTCAAAGTAATAAACAGAGATTGAAAGCCTGCAGGGTGAAGCAGTAAGGTATTTAGTGTCATTACCTTGCAGGAAGAGCACCAAAGACTCACTGATTGACACCTACTGATATTCTATTTAACAGACGTTTGAGATCAAGAATATCTGTAATGTGAGAGATTGCATTAGCTCAACTGGAAATTTACAGGCTTTGGAAAACACAGCTGACAAACAGAAGTGTCAGTATGATGTGAGGTGCCAGGAGCTGGCACACAGGTGATTTGTATTCAATATGAGGCATGACATCAGTGTTGCCATATGAAGTTGTCCAACCACCTTCCAAATTGGTCACCAGAAAAAAAAAGCACATAATAAGGAGAAATAGTGGAAATTTGCTTCAGTTTCCAAGAGGCGGGAAAAGAAATGCTGCAGATAACAGAGCATTAGAATAAAAATAATAGAATACAATATAATACAATAATAAGATAATATATATAATAATATATCATAGAATAAGGATATAAGAAGAATATATTAAAAAATATTTTGCCATGTATTCTTATAGCAATCCATAAAATATACAATCTTTGCACTATATAAGTGGCTAATATTCTATAATATAGCAGGAATCCATGCAATAATTCAGTGATTACTATATATTACCTAAAACATAGTTACAGACCCAATTGCATAGTTTCTCCCTGGAAGAAATTCTTATGTGGGACTATCCCTTCCTCCTGTGGTTCTAATAGATAGATTAGCAAAAGACTGTTAAAAAAAATCAGTAATTATTATTTGCAGAAGATAAGCTCTAATTTCTCAGGACTTCTTATACAGAGTACAAAAATCACTTCAATAATTTTTTGACTAAATTGCTTATCCACATAACTCTAGCTACAAAGACTAAACTTTGTGAAATTCCAGGTACTTGTATCTATGTACACATGTATATATTTATATATATGTACATACATATATACACACATGACAAGCCTATATATATACATTATCTATATGTACTTCACATACACATTTTTTATACCAAAATTGGTAAATTTTTAGAACTTTATATTTTAATAGGAAATAATAACAAGGGAATTAAATTATTTCTGAAAATTCTACATCATTTCTTTAGGCCACACAATGTACAGACAGTGATTCTGGTATGTATAACACATACAGAACATCTTCCATTCGATGCAGAACTGTCTCCTTCCTGAATTTTAAAACAAAACAGGGTTAAGACACAACTTGGAATCTATCAAGACACTTGGCATGGTGGCAACTTAATGAATTCTTACCTGAGTAGTTTAAGAAGCATCATTCATACACCACAGAGACTAATAAGTATGTCCCACCTCTAAAATACAATAAAGGAGGTGCAGTGAAGAAACTGGCAGGAATTTCAAAGGATGGGAGATCTTGAGATGTAGTGGAAGACAGGGGAGGTGGGAAGTCAGAGCTTTGTCATAGCATTAACCAAACCCCCCTGGAGTTCTTGTTGTATGTTTCCTTGAAACTCATCCTTTACCATTCCAGGTCTGTGCTCTTCTATGTCACATGCTGTGCCTCTGCTTCTCACATCCTCTGCTCTTATACCAGGTTTGTATTTCTCCATTCTGCATCATTATTTTAGAGTCACAAATATAAACTATCGTATAAATATCTATATATTATATATATAAAACTGTGGTTTGACCACAGAAAGAGAAATAAAAATAAACCATATTGGCACTGGACACCCTGTCAATTAGAGAAAATACTTTCACAGAAAAATCAAGTGAAAGAAAAAAAAAGCTACTAGCAGCTCAAGAAAAACTGACAAGCCACAGTCCCGAGGCGCTCAAAAACCAGTAAAAAGTTTATGGTCCATTTCTAGCAAAGGGCAGTGTGGTGCTGTATTCTGTAACACAGAATTTTGTTCTACCCTCTGCTTGTTTGTTTCTGTTTCTACCCGTTTGCCAACTCTATTCTATCTGCTACTTTCTCTCATGAATCATACATTGAGTAGGGGTAGCAATTTGCAGAAAGAATGTCACAGTGTATAAATATTTGTTTTTATCAACAAAGCCTATGGGTGTAACAATGTCAATCCAACATTCATTATGTTTGGTAGCGCACTTTTAAAGCGAAGTGCCATATGTTCCTTTCCACTAAAGAGACAGGGAAATTCCACTAACCCAATGCAAATCAGGGTATGGGATAATCATAGCAAGCCTGAAAAAAGGAGCAAGTGACACAGGGTGAGAAGTGATTTGAGCGTGCTGTACCCTTAATGGTATTCATCCCATGGTAACACCACCCGGTGTCCTGTCTAAAGAGTGAAATATGTAGTGTGACCAGCAATGATCACATTTTGTGGGAAATAATTGGCCCCTCTACTCTGCACTCCACCTGGAGTCCTGTGTCCAGCTCTGGAGTCCTCAACATAGAAGGGACATGGACCTGTTTGAACTGGTCCAGTGGAGGGCCATGAAGATGATCAGAGGGCTGGAACACCTCTCCTATGAAGACAGGCTGAGAGAGCCGGGGTTGTTCAGCCTGGAGAAGAGAAGGCTCCAGGGAGACCTTAGAGCACCCTTCCAGTATCTGAAGGGAGCTCCAGGAGAGCTGGGGAGGGACTCTTTGTCAGGAATTGGACTGACAAGACAAGGGGGAATGGTTTTAAATTGGAAGAGGGGAGATTTAGATGAGATATTAGGAAGAAATTCTTTGCTGTGAGGGTGGTGAGGCACTGGAACAGGAGGGGTTCAAAGCCAGGCTGGATGGGGCTTTGCACAACCTGGTCTACTGGGAGGTGTCCCTGCCCAGGGCTGGGGGGTTGGAACTCAATGATCTTTAAGATCCCTTCCAAATCTAACCATTCTGATTCTATGATTCTATGATAGTAACAGATATTTAGCTATTCACTAGATACTTCTCAGGCCATAAAAGAAAACAATCCTTTTCTTCCCCTGAGGAACAAAGTCTTAAAAATATACTGAGTGACGTAAATGTGAACAGTGATATTTTTAAAATAGTCTGTTGTTAAGGATACAGATGCTGAACAAAGCATTACCAAATCTGTAATGCTTCTCTTTCACAGTTAGTAGTTGTGTGATTTTTTTTTGTCACCTAAAGGATTCATGCTGTATTTGGTGAATGGGTTTAGGACTTTAGGACTCAAAGGGACTTTGCAGCCTGGTCTAGTGGGAGGCATTCCTCCCATGGCAGGGGGATTGCTACTGGATTATCTTTAAGGTCCCTTTCAACTCTAACCATTCTATGATCCCATGATTCTAAGTCCTGGAGAAGAAAAAAGACATAAAATACCACCTGAGAGGTCAGAGTGTGTTATTCCAGTTTTACTGCCAGTGTTGAAAAGACAGGGAAGGGTAGAAATTCAGAACTTTTTCACCCAGTTACCCAAACAACACTGTAAATTCTTTTGTTTATTTTCTTTCAACTCATTCTTGGGTATTTTTCCTGCTGTGAGGTCCTTCAGCTCTAGGTCTTCTGCTTTCAGAGCAACAGAACAGTGGAATTCTTAGAAGATTCACTGCAGGAGTTCTTGTCTTCCAATCTCATTGCCTGTTATTATCCAACCCATCTTGCCAAGAGGGGAGGATGTACAGGCACCCCCACAGTGTGAAACACTGTTTCATATTTTGCTCATGGTCCTTTTCAGGCCTCTTATTCTCCAACTCATACTTCTGATTTTATTTCTCTTGAAATATTGTGCTTTTTAGCACCATTAGTGAATTTTGTCTTAATTTCAGACTAGCCTTTTAGTTTGTCATGGTCATTGTGTGTTTTGACTCTGCCTTGTTTCTTGCCTTTGGTGTACAAGGAGACAAAGCTCGCTTAGTGTCTCCCACAAATTCCATATACAGCCTCCAAAGTACCCTCTCTGAAATGCCCAATTGACTTAACCAGGAAATGTTGATAAAAAACAATTTTTCAACCAAATGTTCACCATCTTCCAATCAGCTCTACTTCCAGCTCTTATTTCCATAGTTTCAGACCATTAACAGATAATTTCCAATCCAGTTTCTATATTTGTATCCTTGCAGTTTTCCACAGAAGTGTTTTATCTAATACATTAATTTGCTTCAATGCTGTATTTGCAAACAGTGTATAAAGCAATTTTTGCTGAAATAAGCGACCAATTCTAAAGTGTGTATTTTGTTTGAGCTCTAACTGTATCAGTGTATAAATTAGAATAGTCTTTTTCATTAGCAGAAGATCTCATTACTGAATTCTCTATTTTTTTTCCATAAATCTGTGTGTGCAGAAGGTGCCTATAGGAAAGTAGAGATTGAATCTCATTAAAGCTCCTGTTAAAAAATATGGGCAGAGCTTATTTTTTTTCCTTCAGCTTCCCTGAGTAATAAAATCTGTCCAAATCATATTACTGTTAAAAAATTCAAACTCTGAGAAGTGAACCTGCTGTAATTTTTAGTTCTAATTAGTAAACTGGGAATTTTTTAGTGTGTTCCTGGTTCAGATAAATTTTAATTTTTTCTGATACAAAATGAAATTGATAATTTTTTTAAATTACGTGAACAAGGAAAACTATGAAAAGTGGGTGTAAATATAAAAGGATAAATTAGCATCAGTGCTACGTTATCATTGAGACTGCCATTTGGTATTCTGATGTGCAATTTGCGCAGTAGGGATGCAGCTGAACAATAAATTGAAGCTTTTATCGATCACCTATTACCTACATTATGAACTAAAGATAACCCTTCGTAACGCTTTATAAAGCAAGACTTTTCAAAAATGAGTACATAAAGATATGAAGAATAATTTGTAAGATCAATTTCACCTATTGATGCTCAATACAGTAGAGAAAAACACAGGTGAAGCACAGCCAATTCTATGAGATGAGAAAAATGATAGTCCAAAACTGAGGTAAAAATATACTGAATCAAACTAATTACTGATGTATGTAATTATACTTTCATATCTCTAACTGGCATTTCACTTACCTCAGTGAAAAATGCCTGCAATTATTATGCACGTAATTCTTAGATTACATAAGGTTAATGCTATATATAATTTAAGCAATATTGTCTGTATTTGCAATCACATTGTGTTAATATTTGTGTGTATATTTATATATTTTATGGTTGCTTCTTTCTACAGTTTTCATTCTGAAATGTCAGGTACAGTATTGGGACAAATCCTCTGCAGAGAAGAAGAAACGTAAATCAAGTTTGCATCAGAACTCGTGTAAGAACAAAAGGTGAATAATAAGTTATTATATCCTATGAATTAGTCTAGATGAGTAATAAATTATTCTAATAAAATGTTCCCTTTGCTGCATTTATTATCTGAGACCATTAGAAACAGAATGATGTTTAAAAAATTATGCTTTCTTAGTTAAACTTAATTTCTTATTTATTCCAACCTTTTAAGTGCCGTTACTGTTAACTATTTCACCTCCAAAGAATTTCAACCTGTGTAATAATTACACTCTGTGTTGTGATTTACACTGTAACGGACAGGCAACATTATATTCACCACAAGATTAGTTAATTGAACTGTGTTAGGGCAAGAGCCAGGAGAGAGCTGTTGAATGAACTCAGGAGAAATGGAGCCCATCCACCCAGACACCTCACTTTCCTTCCAGTACAAGAGAGTTTATAGTCACTATTCAGTACGGTATGTTTGCTATCATTTAATCCTGCCTAATTTTGTTTCTCTTAAAGTGTTGTGAATAAGAATTTCCGCTCAAAGGAAACACATCTGTGAGAAAAGCTGGATTATGATGGTGGCTGGGAGAAAGCAATGAATCTACTTCCTGAAGCACCCAGATACTCTAATCACAGAATGATATGGGGTTGGAAGGGAATTCTGGAGATCATCTAGTCCAACCCCCCTCCTGTAGCAGGTCCACCCAGAGCAGGTTGCACAGGAACATGTCCAGGTAGATTTTGAACGTCTCCAGAGATGGAGACTCCTCCACCAATCTGAGCAGCCTGTTCCAGGGCTCTGCCACCCTCAAAGTGAAGAAGTTCCTCCTCATGTTTAGATGGAACTTCTTATCTTTAAGTTTGTGCCCATTACATCTTGTCCTGTCACCGGGTGCCACAGAAGAAAGACTGACCCCATCCTCCTGACACTCATCCTTTAATTCTTTCTAAGCACTGATCAGATCCCCCCCTCGGTCTTCTCTTCTCCAGACCACATCTGGAGACTTAATGAGTCTCACCATTATTTCTTCTGATATTTTCTATCAGTTTGTAAAAGGAAACTGACTTGTAAACTTTTTTCCACTCAACACATTTTGCTTTTAGACTTAAAAAGCCCAAACAACAGCTTCTATTTGCTTTAGTCTTCGACTAACCTTGCCCCCTAGACTGGTTGATATTTGTCTTCTTCTGTTGTACCACATATGAGAAAAAATATGAGTCCTGGGAAGCCAGTGGTGCACATGTTGTCTCAGAAAGTGGTATAAGGAGGAAGTGTAGAAGAAGCATAAGTTTGGGAGTGTTGTTTAGGCCATTCTACAACCAAATCAGCCTCTCCTGTTTGGTAGTTAAAGAATTCAAAAATAAGAGAAATGGTGTAGTGCTTCCAAATTGAATATTGGAACTGTGTTAAAGTCATCAGATTAACACTAAGATCATAGTTTTGGAAATTCCTCTTATGCTATTGTAAATGAGGACATAAAGCTTCCATCCTGCTTTCAGTAACAAAGAATTTTTCCTAGGCTTGGTGAGCTGAAACTTGAGTGTGTGAGGGGCTTTGGTGAGAATAATGAAGGGAAGAGGAAATCATGCCTTATTGACACACTAAAGAAAAATTGCAATTTATCAGAATTTGTCTGAGAGGGCAACATTTTGTAGGCTTCTATCAAGTACATTATTTTAACTAGTTTCAGGTTAACTTGTCCAAATTGAAGTAGATTTATAGAATTATAAAATGGTTTGGGTTGGAAGGGACCTTAAAGATCATAGAGTTCCAGCACCTCTTATAATTAACTAATAATTATTGTAAATATATAACTTTATTCTTTCAGAGAAAATAGGAAAAACTCTTCAAACTTTTTCCCTTTGATTTTGATTGGATACATCTAACAAGTAATTATACCGTGTAGATCAAAAATGTCTTTCTTGAACTCAAAAACAGAAGAGTAGAGAAAAGTCAGGGAAATCTTTTGTTTCAGTGAAAAAAAAAGGCATGGATATTTTCTGTGTTTTATTATGTTGAAATACATACTAAATCATTAATAGTACATTCTTGTTTCTTTATGGCACATTACACAATGGTGTGGCAGTCTGCAAATTACACTATATATTCGCAACACATTCCAAATGTCACTAAACTGAGACTTAGGCTGAGAACAATAAACTGAGACACAAGTCAGTGCAAATAGACCCTGAGACCAAACTCAGTTTTTGATTTCCCATTTGCCCCAGAAACTAACATAAGTCTAGCTACAATTTATCACAACTGATGTTGTGATGGCCATGATGGCCATGGCACAAGCAGGAACCGGGGGAAGGAAGAGGGGGAAAAACAGGGAGAGCATACCGCCACAAGAACTTGAAGTTCACAGATTGCTTAGTGCTTTCTATGCCAAAGCCAATTATTTGAACTCCATCCTGTAGTGCAAATGGTTTTGTAATAATATAATGTACTCACACGCTGAGCAAAAAGTTCACTTACAAGGTATGCTGATGGAGAGAGCATAATTGTGGTTATCTGATGGATATCAGGCATGCCCTGGTGCACATATGCTTTTTATCCAAAATTTGTATGATGATGCTCTTAGGCACCACCATTAGTGTATAATGACTGATTGTATAGTGGCAGAATCAAAAAGAAAGAAAGTAAGAGAAAAAAAAAAAATTGTCTTGTTGAAGTACCATGATGGAAAATGTTATGTTTACTGGAGATCTTTGCCACTACAATAAATTTGCCAAGGGACATGAAAGGGTGTTTTCTTCATCTGACCACCCATTTTTAGACTGAATAGTACTCTGTAAAATAATTTACCTGAAAAATAAATAAAACCAAAATCATAAATGTTCTCTCAGGCAGCAATAGGAAGGTTACTAGACTCTCCCCGAGATCCATTTCAGGACTTTGGGATTATACTGCCCTCTCATACTGAACCTTATAGGAAGTTTATTGTATTGGCAAGTACGCAGTGATGCTTCATGGACACCTGTGACCCACAAGATGTACAGAACTGGAGCTGAAAAACATTCATTAAAGGTGCTGAATGGGAAAGTAATAGTTATAATTTTTTAAGATGCATTACTTGCTCTATTATCCAACAGTTTGTTGTTCTTCTTTTCCATATATTTTCTTTGCTCTTAGTGTTTGTGAGTGCAAAATAACATGGGCTCAAATGGGATGTGTTGTAAAAGCCTCTTTTGGGAACAAAATTTGCAGTTGTATGTAAGAAAAAAAGAAAGATACAATTCTCAGACCTAATCATATCTTTCAGGCTAAGCCTGGATTAGATAAAAGCATTTTTTAGTACACTGGTTTAAGCGTCTAACTCAATTATTGCTCAGAGTATTGGAGTCAACAGAAGACAATAAGAGGTGTGAAGGCAGATGGGTGGGACAGGAAAAAGAAACGGAAGGATATGGGAGCTGGAAAGATACAGTTTATGTGTATCTATGATGACTTGTGAGTAGGGGAAATAGAAAGGTACACATTCATTTAAATCTGATCATACGTTAAGACAGGAGCTAAAAATTTTCCAATGTACATTCCTGTAGCGTAGATGAAATTGCAAGGATGCGGAACAGGAGGCATCAATAGCACTGAACAGTAGAGAAGCTTGAGATGCTGTAACAGCAAATTGAGACAGACCTTCCATGGTAGGCAACAGCACAATCACCAAAGCCTTCAATACATCTTATCCATAGGGCCCTAAGAATGAGTTTTGGTGTTTTTTGGGTTTGTTGGTTTTTGGTTTTTTTTTTCCAGGAAAGAAAATAAATTACAAAATTGCAGACATCTGGGATTTTGTTTTAATCAAAAGTCCTCCATTTTTCTCTCTTTCTCTGTCTCTTATTCCTTGTATCAGCCTCAACTGATAGCTATCAGCACGAGAAACACATTTTAGCAGTCTTATTTCACCTAAGTCATATATTCCTTTCACTGGAATTTAAAAAAAAAAAAAAACAACATAAAAAATTGCATGACTGTTCAAAAAGAATTAATTTGAGTCACCAATACACTGACTGAGCTCATTCAAACTGATGAAATCAAACTATATATTGTTTTTCACTTATCTGTACCACAGTAACAATGCTGTTTAGTTTCTAATTTTTGCCAATACATGTAGGGCCATTTCAGTTAATCAGTTAACTATCATCTAAAATAATGTGAAAAGCTTCCAGATAAGCTGAACAAACTCCTATTTAATCAAGAATGCTGGAAATGCTTTCTCCTTTGTTCCCCAGTGGGGACTTACCAGATACGCATTCTGTCGAATCCACCAGTACAAGATGTTATAAATATCAAGATTGTTGCTATTTTAAAATCTAATTTTCTTTAGGGTTTGAACGACTTCTTATGTTACCTAGATGTCTATCACTACCAGATGTAATATCCCAAACTGTCAGGAATCAGCACTGCCTACTGCATATATTCTCAGTTTACAGAGAGTGTGTGCGGTTCATTCTAAAATAAAGTAGAACAATTAGGAACAGATTTTATAGTCGTTAAAAGAGTAACAGACTGGGTAAGTGACAGAGGTAGTCAAGTAGCAGCCTGATAGCTCCTGTTTTGCAGGAAGAGTATGGCCATGCCAAAACTTAAGGTCTTTTGGATTTGGCTAAAAGGCATCAGATCCACAGCAAAGTGTGAACAGAGGTGGCAGCCTCAAACAGAAATCACAGAAGCCCATGTCAGCATCCTACAAAATCACAAAGAGAAGACAACTGGAGTTGTCTTCTGCCAGTTGCCTGTCTCTCTGGGTGAAACATCTGCCAAGACAGAAAGTGCGTTTCGGAAAGAGGGAGCACAAAGAAGCATCAGGTGTGAGAAACTGCAGTGAAGCAGGTTTGATAGGAAGAGGAAAAATCAGTGTCTCTTCCAGAACTGACAGCGGAAAATGGGGAGTTTGTGAGGCCTCCATGATCCACAGTGACACACTATATGCACAGATTTAGAGAAATTATTAGGGATAGTGCTGTATGTAACGGTCATCTAAAGACATAATGGAGGGAGTGGTGAGCAGAGAGGGATATTTCCTTATTTAAGCAACTGATATAGTTGAAAAAATGGACAAATTTCTGCCATAGAAAATTAAAATATTACCGACCTCCATAAAACTTTTATTTCAGAGAATATGCAGAGGTTTTGTTCATTACTTGGTTTTGACCTGAGGAGAGATGATAGAGAACGTATCAGACTTGTTTGTAACCGGTGCCATAACATTTTAATTGTGCACGCTTGAACAGACAGCTGTAATAGAGCCATTTGAAATACTCTTGTGACACACACAGACAAATTACAATTGCAGTAGCTCTCCTGATCGATATTCCTTATGATAAAAACATCGCTGGTGTTGCGTAAGTCTGTATTTAACAATGTGATAGAGGAAAGAGGTGTAAGAAATATATACCTGACTCCTAAATATTTCATCTTTGACTAAAAATGCGTCCTAGGGCTGTGTCTGGAAGTGGTTGTGGTTCCAGTCCTGCCTGCTGGTGATGTATAGTATAGGTGATAGAACTTTACAACATCATTAAGAAATGGTCATGAGGAAAAGCTCCTGGATAGATTGTATTATCTTCTTTTATGTTTTTCCAATACACAGGAAAGTCTTCCATACGTAGGAAGTGCAAAGGAAGGGATGACTACCAGCAGTAAAACTGAGTCATAGGAACGCTTATTTTAAAAGAATTAAATCTGAGAATTTGTTTATAGAAACAAATCAGATCCACAGCAAAATCACATTATGTTGGTCGTTCTGAATTATACGGCGTCTTTTTATTCAGCCTGTGCTTAGCTACAACCTTTAGTGACTCTAAGTAAATAGTATAATGAAAGAATATGGATATGTTATTTGCTTGAAGACTGATGAAAATAGATACTTAAAGAGATTTTTCACTAACCTGCCTCAACAATTTTCAAAAAGAATTTAAAGCCAGACCTTCAATTCTTTGCTTTCCCCTAATTTTAGGCTCTTTATTTACCTTTAAATTCTCCATAATTCATATGGTAACTTCCCAAATATCATTTGTACAATCTGTTGACAATTTGAGTAATTTTTTCTACATATTTTAAATTTAAATTCTACACTGGGAAAACCTCCATTCAGTATGAAAGGCTGTCTTAAGTTTTTTAAACATGAGTCAAAATTTGTGTCTTATTTACTCAGAAACCTTAGGAAAAGTGGTTTCAGATATAAATTCGGGTACTTCAAGTGTACATGTATATGTCATTTGCTTACAATAGAATCTGAATCATTATTTTAAAAGGCATAACAAAATGGATACACCTGTATACAACTTTATGCAGAGTATGATAATATGTGAATAATATGTGTACTTATTATAAAAAAAAAGACCTTTAAGGTATCATTATCAATATAAGTAATAAAATGACTTTGCACTTGCTGTAAAATAAAAATATCCAGAATAACAATATTCTACAGGTAGAGGCAGCATAGAAAGGAGGGATTGTTTTATAGCAACAACTGACCTATAGTAATAAAAATAAAGACTGTATTCTGCTACTGTAACTCATGTTGAGTGGATTTATTCTTTAAAGAGTGGTCTAGTTAAAAGCAGATCAAATCTAGATGATAATTTAATACTTAGTCACACAAAAACATGCCAATTTATATTTTGCTAAGGGCAAAAACCATAATGACAACCAAAGAATCAAAATTTCTATTTGATGGTTCTACACAATGACTACCTAACTCACAATGTGTTTAATTGGGGTTTCATGACACAGGAATTTTACCAGTTACAGATCTAAATACAACATAAAGTGATTTATTCTAATTTTACTTAGATAATATGAATTCTCTCTTGTGTATACGTGAACCAGAAGAAAACTTCTCCTTTTGATATAATTCGGAGAGAAAAAAAAAAAAATGATCATGTTTGATATTATTATGGATGAATCTGTATAACTACAGATTTAAAACTGTCAGTCCTGTGCTAATGAGACAAAAGATGGTTTGCAATGAAGATGCTGTTAAAAGCAAAATGAGTGCTGCAATGGTCTTTTAGCTCTAATTGTATTGTGCTGACATTTGGTGTAATTATCTGCAGTTGAGTATAATTTTATCTTTCATGCCACTCAAAGAAATTTTGGAGTAAATTGAGGTAGCTATCTGTTTTGAGATGAATTTGATCACTTTATTTTACTCCAGTCTCAGAATTTAGTTAGTGAGGTCTGAAACCCAGTATTTATCATAATCTGCTTCGTTTGTTCAGTCCCCACGCGGCAATACCAATTAGAATTTTATCAAAGTCATCCTTACAGCAATAATGATAATCCTTTAGCATCTATCTGGATTAGGTCTCTGTTTTATTCTACTAATGAATACTCTAGAGGGGTCTGGGCAATTTTACAGAACAAATTAACCTTAGAGCATAGCCATTTAAAGTGTTCATTATACTGGACACCTGCAAAGTGTACTGGGTTTAAACGCAATTTAATAGACCCTTCTAGGCCTGTTTTAAAGTATCCTGAAGAGAGTATGAATAAGACGATATTTAAAGTATGATGGTAAGAATGTTTTTTTCTAGCATTTTCAATAAATATCAGATGTGCTATATATGAAGTATCTGGTTTTGAGTATATCAAACATCCTCGTATAATTTTGCTTTAGAAATTTAAAACGAAAAGTTTCAAAACACTGAGATCTGGAATTAATGTCTGTTAAACTCCACCTTTGTGTACAGCATGCTCAAAATGAATGCCCTGCCTGTGATACATTTTGTTTCTTATTCAAAAGCTCCTATTATTGCAAAAATATATTGACTATAATTCTGAAATACATCTACAATGGACAGGGACTGGGGAAGATTGGGCAGAAGAGCAGAGGGAAATGAAGAAGTTAATCAGTATTTCCATTTTAAAATGTTTCCATTTTATTTTGACCAAACCATCTTTCCAAATTTTCAGTTCAGAAACACTATTAAAAAAAAAAGAAACTAAAACCCGCATTCCTTTCCCAGCTTTAAAATAAATTTCTTGTGAATTACATTCTATAAAAATATTGTATAAATCTGACTAATAACATTCTAAAGGTGCTAAGTATACAGGTTCTGAATTTCTGAGGAGTAGGTAATTAATGGGAAGTCAGCTACCATCCCTTCCTTGGTTTTGATACTAGTACATAATAAAAATGCTTAAAGCCTACTCAGGAAATCAGGATAATAATTAGAATAGCATGACAAAATTAGGCATATCTCACTTTTCTTTCACACTTTTTCTTTCTCTTTACACCAGATGTTGCTCTTTTCTCTTTTGCAAGGATCATCAGGGGTTCTCTAGGGTATCTGAAATGAGGCTAATAGGCATGACACAAGACTTAAAGGATAACTGCATCTTCGTAAGGTAAAAGATGGAGATCTGGTGGACCTGGAATACTTCTGATAGTCTGAAAGGCCCATGCTTGGCAAGTGTCCTGAGCTGAAACAAAAACCAGTTGGAGGAAATCATATCTAATAACTTCTGAGTATTCAGACCAGAGGTTTCATTTAGTGTTTATTTTTCTCTAAATAAGAAGAAAAAATAAAATTAAAAGTTGCAGAAAATGTGCCTTTCTTATGATTATGCTGGAATAGAATTTCTTTCAAGTTTCTTCACTTATACCTTGAATTTTCTTAAATGCTGCAGGTACAGTGCTAAGATTCTCTGTTACTGCATTTCATCAGTGACTCATTAAATAATCCCATCTGCCTGAAGCAATAGCTACTACAGGAATAAAGCCATTATCCATTGTTGCCTGATTTGCACTTCCTCTAAATCTAATGAATTTCAACACACTTTACTTGGTGTAAAATATCACCATAACATTAAGTAGCTGTCATTTAAATATGTTAGTATAGTATCTACAATTCAAACTAACATGTTCTGTGATATAAAATCTGGTCACTTAATGCAGCATAGAAAAGCAATTTGAACTAAAATGAGAAAAAAAAGAAAATTAAAGCATGTTGATTTTAAACTGACTTGAAGGTACAGAGGATTGGTAATGAATGAGAACATACTTCCTACCGGTCTAAAAGTTATTTCATGTTGTGCAGATAAAGTGCAGGCAAAATTACCATTAATATCACATTGCAAAAACAGACAATTAGATTGTAACTTTAAGCCTACAATACTGTCATCTCAGTCACCTAACTTATACTTGCTTGAGAGCTAAGTGAGTTTATTCAGGCATTAGATTCATGTTCATTCCAGAGGTCAGTTTGAAAATCCAAGCTTTTGGTTTTGCTTTTTCTTTGGCATCTTACTTCCTAGTAAAGGAAGATAACCAATTTTTCTAAACTACAGAGTACTTGGTTATGCTCACTCAGATTCTCAGTTTACACATCAGATGAGTCCACCTCCAGCCACGTCCTCCTGTCTGCTTCTACACACTGGTTCTGTAATAGAACAAGGATCACTCCATATCTATCCAACAATGACTGGAGGAACGATGAATGCAACTGTGCAGATCTCTAAGCTGTGGGGTGGAAAAATGAAAACATTTCTGACCTCTGTAGGACAAGAGTGAGGTGGGGTAGAAAACTAGCCATTGTCTTGCACTACTATTACTGTTGTTCCAGTTGAATGAATACTTCAATTTTCAAAAATAATGTACAATATGATGAATTGCCATTTAATAATAAAGAGCTGCGCAGTAAACTATAATCTATATTCAATATAATAGCAGCTAAAGTTGGGATAAACTCTTTTCATAAACCCCAGAAAATTAAATATCTGCACAAAATCTTTACAGAGCATAGATGTAAAAGAGATACAAGAGGCTTGTTCATCACCTGGCAGAGCACTATAGATGAACTCAAGAAGAAAAGATTTAGGTATCAGTAAAATGCCTAATTTACACATCCAAACACATCAGAAAAATTGCCAAACACTCCTAGGTCAAATTCCTAGAAAACACAGGCGAAAGACCAGAAACTAGAGCATCCTCACAGACTTCAGTTCTGTTCTTTCCAAGGTCAAGGAACTTGCCTCTGATCTGCCCCGATCTAGCACACTTGTTAAACTACTACTAGTAATAAAAACACACTAAAAACAAATCAGCCCACCACGCATGATACTCCAGAAGCTAAAATGAGAAAACAAGCAACTGGTGAATTATATTAGTCATCTGGCTCTGTATTTCCATGGAAGATTTACAGATCCCGCCATGATTAACCATAGAACAGGCTGCCTAGAAAGCAAATAAAACAAATAAACTATATGCAAATTTCATTCAAAGATGATTCTTCAGGTAACTCATAAAGTCCAAGAGATTCTACATGTCTGTCTGTCTGTGTTTCTATCTGTCTTAATAGAAAACTTTCATATCGCTCTTAATTTGGGTTGAGAGTTTTGAATATTTGTTATCAAGCTGGTGCAAGTGCTATGTAACTGTACACAGGAGTCTTCCACAGCAGGGGAAAAAAGAAAATATTCACAACAAATTACACGAAACTACATTTATTTTTTGAAAAAACTTCTACTAAATAATCTCTCCAATATTATTCCAGAGGATTTATAATTACATTTCAGTCAAAGCTTTAAGCAGTGCCTGAAAACATTTACATTTTCTTATCACTGTCTTTGGGGTTCGGTTTTAGTTAATTCTTATAGAGCAGCTGGTGTGCTCTTGGAGTCAGAATTACATTTCTGACCAAAACACAAGCTCTTCAAAGTCATTTTTAATGTACAAGGACTCTGTCAATCCTAGAGAGACACAATAGAACTGTGTACTTGTGAAGAACTTAAAAATCTAAGGAAAACAGTCTGTCATCTAGCACATTCCTAGGTAATATTATTTATTTGCTGCACACTCCATTTTCAGCAAGTAAATGGTATTCAAAAGATGGGAGAGATAAATGCTTTATTTATAAGATAACATTTTGGCTTTCAGCAGCTGCCTTCTTTATATTGTACTCTGAAGATGGTGGAAACAGTAATGTTACAGCATAAATAAAATGTTTCTTAAGCCTGCAGAGAACTTTGAATAGCATTTTTTTTTCTGCTAAAGAATGGTACACATGTGATAGTCTTCCTTGCAGAAAATGAACTTGCTGCAGCTGAATTTCAGACACCAATCTTCTCCACAAAAGGGAGTGAGGGCAAAAAATTTAATGTGTTTTTTCATTGTATGCATAGAAAAACAGACAGAGGAGCCAAGACAATGGTATTAAAATTACACATTGAAAAATATGCATTACTTTCACAATTGTGGATTGCAGAAAGCCCTGAATTAAACTAGTTTGGCACTGCCAAAAGCTAGTGCTTGGTGCCAGTATTAGTGGCTGTCTGAGTCCAGCACAACTGCTGTTTCCATTTCTTTTAAGTGTCATGTGCATTAGTGTGAAGTGCTTTGTAGTTCTTCCTTTCTGCTTTCCTCGAATTATCATCGTTTTGGTCACTGGACTGCACACATTCTGTGGCTTGACATGGCCAGTTGCAGTCAACATTTCCAGTTACCCAGGGTTAGCCCAGTATTAATTAACACATTGTACTAGACTATTACCATTTTTCTTCTTCTTTTTAACAGATCTTATGCTATTTTAAAAATTCTGTTTCTTTCAGATAGAAATAAATCCTAATCTTACATTCCTAAGAAGAAGTAGCTGGTTGAATTAGCAATCTTAGTGCCATTTAATGAAGTCCTTACATTAATCTTTCCTCTCCAACCCTTATTGATGGATTATCCTTTATCTTTAAACTTCTCAGAATGTGAAATCAAAAAAAAAAAAAAACAACACACCAAATTAATTGCTTGTGATATACACTATGCATCAATTTTCAAAACACCTAAAGCTAACATCTACATAGGAAAAGCTTTTGCAAATCTGCATCTGATTAAAACCCTCATTGATCATTGAACGCACTCAGAAGACACCTGGAACAGCTGTTATTTCTTTCAAACCCCAAGGTCTAATTACCAACCAATATATTTTCCTAATACAATTCACATGTTAAAGAGCAGATTTACTGTGAACATTCACTACTCTATGATTGTACATTCTGATGTTTCTCACTAATCCCCCAGCCATATCAGATCAAGGTCACGCTTGTTTATCTTCACGACAATAATTAGAGTTAATTGCTTATTGCCCCAGTCACAGAAACATAATGGGATGGCTCCTACAGCTGGACTGTTGGAATGGAAGAATATAGGCTCTTCAGGAAGGTCGGGTAAGGAAGACAAGGAGGGTGTGTCACTCTCTGTGTCAATGACCAGGTGGAATGCATGGAGCTTCACCTGGGGATAGATGAGGAGCTAACCAAGAGCTTATATGTCAGGATTAAATGAAAGACAGGGACAGGTTATAGTGGGAGTCTGCTACAGGCTACCCAACCAGGAAGACCTCTGTAAACAGGTAGGAACAGCCTCATATTCAGTAGTCCTGGTTGTTATGGGGTGCTTTAACCGCCTCAATATCTGTTGGATGGACAAGCAGGGCATAAGCCATCCAGGGGGTTCCTAGAATATCTCAATGATAACTTCCTTCTCCAAGAGATAGAGAAGCCAACTAGGAGAGATGCCACACCGGAATTTGGCCTCTCCAACAAGGAAGGTTGGTAGGAAATGTGAAGCTCAAGGGCATTATTCACTGCAGTGATTATGAGATGGTGAAGTTCAAGATCCTTATAGTGGTGAGGAGGGCACACACTAGGCTCGTGGCCCTGGACTTCAGGAGAGCAGACTTTAGCCCCTTCAGGGATCTGCTTGGTACACTACTGTGGGATAAAGCTCTGGAGGGAAGAGGGGCCTGAGAAAGGTGGTTAATATTCAAATATGACCCTCTCCAAACTCAGGAGGATCCCAACGAAAAGGGAGTCAGGCAAAAAAGTCATGTGGCCTACACAGATGAATAAACTGCTCCTGGACAGTCTCAGACACAAGAAGGAAGCTTACACAGGCTGGAAGAAAAGACAGGTAGCCTAGAAGGAATACAGAGAAGTTGTCCAAGCAGTCAGGGATCAGCTTAGGAAAGCTAAAGTCCAGGCAGAATTAGATCTGACCAGGGACACGAAGAGTAACAAGAAAAGCTTTTACAGGTATGCCAATAATATAAGGAAGACTAAGGAAAATGTGAGCCTCCTCCTCCAGAAAGAGACAGGAGACCTGGTGAACTGTGATACAGAGAAGGCTGAGGTACTCAATGACTTTTTGCTTTCGCTATCAAGGGTTATAGCCACACCACCCAAGTCACCAAAGGCAGTGACTAGGAGAATGAGGAACTGACGGCTGTAGAAAAAGATTAGGTTCCAGACCATCTAAGGAACCTGAAGGTGCACGAGTCCATGTACTTAGTAGAGAACGCAAAACCGCTTAAGAATTTTTTAATTCAGGTTAAACCAATTTTGTCACTAGCAATTAGTATAACATGAATGGAAGAAAAGATGTCTGTCTGCAAACCAGTTTTTCTGCAAGAAAAATATTATGGGTTTCTCTTCTTTGTGCAAAATACTATGAAAACTATTTTCCTGTGAAGTTGACACTGAAAAAAATTTTTAGCTTAGCATCTCCCTGCTATACAGCTCAGCTGTCAATGCTTACTATTTAGAACTGCAAGTATTACTTTAGAAATCATGTAGTGTGCTAGTGATCTTTACAGATTTCTTGCCTAATCTCATCTGCTCAACAAGCTATGACTTTTCTAGCCGTTCTAATACATTTTGCACCACCCACTATTTTCACAAAAAAAACCCACAAAATTATTATTTTAATGCTGGCTTGCTACAGGACTAGTTCAGCTTCTGGACATCTGCTTTTAATATGGTATTTTCTAAACTAGTAGGAGTAATAGCTCAGAATATTTTTTAAGGACAAATA
This sequence comes from Thinocorus orbignyianus, assembly GCA_013400375.1. Taxonomy (NCBI): domain Eukaryota; kingdom Metazoa; phylum Chordata; class Aves; order Ciconiiformes; family Thinocoridae; genus Thinocorus; species Thinocorus orbignyianus. Next base: position 203,239 of record VXBW01005898.1, on the reverse strand, counting down.
AATGGCTTATAATTTCAAATTTTGTTATGAATACAAAGAATTAATATTTACTATTTCTCCTGGTTGTAATTTTTATATAACTCTAGTAGGTTGTACTTCAGTTTGGAAATTTCCAACTTTTCAAGAGATATTAGCAGTTTATAATAATTAGTTTTATTAACTGACAGCAGTGTTTTCGATTTCTAGTATAAAAATAAGTTTGCATTCATTCTGGTTGCCAGGACAACAATATGGATTAGTTGTCATCCCACAGAATATTCTTGGAACCTTTCATTATTTTACATTTTGAGATTACTTGATAGAAAGGGTCAGTATTTTGAATTCCTTCATTCTTTAATTTGTTTTTGAACAGACTATTTTTAAATCCTCTCGGGAGAGTGTAGTTTGATGGGAAGAACCTAGTGAAAAATAAAGCCAATTTATGATACACACCATGTAAGCAGCAATGTCCTGTGCTTAAACATTTAAGTTCTAGCAATCTGGCATAATTATTGCTGCATTTTTGAAATCAGTGGCAATTCGGTGTCATATTAATTTTAATCTGGCTTTTAGAGAAGTTAGACTTTTTAAACATGATAATGATCATCTCCTTAATTGAAGCAACCAGAAAGAGAACACGACATAGCCATCAAGAGAAGTGCTCATTAAAATTTGACACACATTCAAAAGAAGTGACCAAAACTGGCATGAGTCTCTAACTTAGATTTAATGTGATATATAATTTCAGAAGCTTTAATAAATTAATTTGGAAAATAGAAAAACTTTTACTTTCAGTGTACTTATTCTGTACTCCTGTGGCCAGATTTAGATGCGTTGATTGTATTGGCATTAAGACATTTTAAATTCCAGAAGTAGATAGACAGAGATGTTGACATGGTGGTGTTAGAAATCAAGTAGAACATCCTGCATGCTGAAGTTACCAATGCATTACATGGAAGTTTTAAGCAACACAATAGGGATTTCCAATAGATTCTATCTTGAACTGGTCAATAGAAAATGAGAAAGCAGAATGGACTTGAAACCCTAAAAGCTTCATGGTCTATAAATTTAATTCTGAGCTGCTAGGAGAATGTATTGTCAGACTTGGATTACTAGTCTGAGATCCTTTTCACAGGTTAGATGTGTAACATCTTCCTTTTGTAAAACGAGAAGAGTCTCTCTTTTTCTTTTAATACTGTTGCTTGTTGTGTCATTGTCTTTTTACGTATCAGCTCAGAGATTAGGCCAGTGAACCAAGAACTAAGAAACCTGGATTCCATACAATCATCAGCTTTAGAGAATTCTTACTCATTGTTCTCAACTCCTTGAAGAGGATTTAGTCTACTCATGGTGCCTTTTCCCCTGTGTTGCTGAACTGTGCCACCCTGGAATATGTTCCAAGACTTAAGGGATCAGGAGGAGAAAAATGTGGGGTTGAAAGAGTCTAGAGATCTGAGACACAGGCCTGGCAGAATGGATCCTCTGGCTCCAGCTCTGTCAAGGCTGTTTTATGTATTTCATAGAATCGTAGAACTTCCTTTAATAACTACTTAATGTCAATTGCATTATCTGAAACTTCTGTTCTCATGGATAGTTTCCAAACATAACAGGATTTTCACAGTGCTTGGAAGTTAAATAAAAACCACTAGACTTATTTTTTAGCAGAAACAATAAGGAATAGAATTAGCGAACACAAACACACATACACACATGTGCAAAAAATTAAAAAAATAGAAGATTGGGAAGGGAGGGGAGGGGGAAAAAGCAGGGAAGATGGATGGAGAGTTGTGGCAACCAGCAGTATTGCAGTCTACCTGCCTGGAAGTAGGTATTTTTCTCCAAAAAAATCATGCAGTTCCTTTATTTCCAGTATAAACTATTTTTACACTCTTTAATCTATTCCCTATTGGCCATGTTAGTTACCTATTGCTTGCATAGTTCATATACCATGTTTTATAACTCGGTCTGGATGTAAGAAACCCCCTATAACGTATTTAAGATGTCTTTATTTTCCTCCAAGACCACTTTCTCCATCACACTACAACTGTGCTTGTAACTGCGGATCTAACATTTGATCCTAATCTATGAAACAATCTTGGGGTAGTTAAAGTAGAAAAAAATAGTCTGAGGTGTTGTAGTCCTGTATGCCATACTTGTTGGTAGTGAAATCTAGTTTCTAGCATACCTTTATTTAAAGATAGACTTTTTTAAAAGTTGTTATCACCATACCATGAATTTTGATGTATAAGACAGTTTAGCTAAATGATTCCTTCACAGAACTGGAGCCGTGGCCATTAGCTGAGCTTGAGCTCCAAATGTGGCACTTCACATATTAGTAAAAAGAATTACAAGAAAATAATGTTTTAGGCAATTAATTTTTTACTCTCACTCCACATCACCAAGATTTCCACAATTTAAAAACCATTTGTTGGCATGGAAACATCAGCTTAATTAAAAATGGATTAAACTAATTAACGTAAAACGTATCATACTATAGAGTGTTTGATTTAGAGTACATTAGAGGAAACGGAACATTTTTCATTATCATTTTGTGTCTCTTATCTATTGAAAATATTTTTTCTTTGGTGAGAATTTACATGCTTGGACTTTGTGCTGTCTCCTGAAGGTAAGGACATTGTTGACAAGCAGTGTTAAAAGTTCTTCTTTCAGCAAAGGTAGGCCCTGTATGTATATATATTGTGTGTGCCTCGATAATTTTGCTTTCTAATTGTCCATCAGACACTGCCATGTGGCATATCACCTTCTTTCCCAGCTGTAAATTTTATTTCACATTTGATGTGCTGACACTCCAAAATTTGATTAGGTTAAATGCAAAGCGAAGATGTAAAGCAGCAAAATGATCCTGTACTCTTCTGCCGATTTGTCAAATTACAATATGACAGAAGAAAATAGTAAGTATTTAGCTAAATATCTTCTCTGGAGAAAGGAGTCTTAAAGATTCAGAGCTTCTTTCCTGTAGCCGCCCTCTCTGTCTATAATTGCATTGTGCAATATGATCTTCCACTTGTATTAGGATCAATAAGCAGTTGTTCCTCATGCACAATTTCTTTTTTCTTTGAATGGCTTCGGATAGTAGCCATAGTTTTCAAAGGAAATATTAAAAATTTCATTCAGTGTTTGACATTACATCAGTGATTACATCAGCATTACTTCATGGATCTACATATATTACTTAGTGTAATTCTGGCTGGATTCTGAATTACTCACTATTAACTTCAATAGGAAGGTCAACTCTAAATATTGTCTGCAACTTAAGCTTCATGAAAACCAGAGTCCCTGCAGGGGCAAAAGAATAATGACCTGATGGTCAGGCTGAGAAATCAAAGGGCAAGGTCATACTTGTTTCTCTCTCTCTTTTTTTTTTTTTTTCCACAATTTAAAATAAATTGGAATCAAAGGATGCTTGCAGATTTTTTCTTTTTTTTTTTCCTACTATGAAGCAACAGCTCTTTGTAGTAGAAATCTTGTAATCCAACAAGCAGCTGCTGCTTCATTCAAATGCAGATCTTAGATAATGTCAAAATGTCATATCTATGGCATGCAGCATAACTATAAACGTGGACTAAAAAAACCCGAATATCTCAATGCTGCTTGACTTCTTGGATTTCACTCCTCAGTTCTCCTTACTCTCCTTATTCCCAGCTGGGGATTGAAGGAGATAGAAGACTGAAATTCCATTTAAAAAATATAAATATTGCAGTGCTCTCTTGGGTGGTTATAGATGCTTGTCCCGAAATGCTAGGGTTTCATTTCTTGCAGGATGTGAAAGATCTGTTTTACTGAGCAACTCAGTGTCAACCTTGCCATTCAGCCCTTAACGTGGCACAGAGTGAATGCTGTTATGCCTAGCAGGTGGCCTGAGGGTTCCCTGTCAGCATTTTTGTCATGCACTTGCAGGAACAGGAAAATCATTCGTACAATTCTGAGAACTCCAAACGCTTTAACATCGTTCTGAGTTCCCACTTAAAATATAAATATCAGTGACCTTTCAGAAGAGTATTTCTTTTGAAAAACATGAGCCTTGTTGGCTAGAGCATCATCAGAATATATCAGGGTCAAAAATAATACACAAAGCTCAGTGGCACAACATAAGTGCTTAAGGAAGAAATACACAGGAAAATCCAATGTGCCTGAGCCTTGAAGTGGTTCAGATGAGGCTTCCAATAAGCAGAGAAGATATCTTGTCCTTAATATTAAGAAAATTAAAGAATCAAACATAGTCTAGGCGCTTACCAGTTATTTTGTCCTATGTACTCAGCTGAAATCTTGAACATGGCCCACTGAGGAAAGGTTGAAATCTTTTGAGCTTCTGCTTTGAAAGGAAACCCCAAACTCTGAAAAAGATTAGATGAGACTTAGCTCCAGTTTTTTAAAATTTAGGGCAAACATCAATGCCTATAGAATCATAGAATTTTCCAGGCTGGAAGGGACCTCCAAAGGCCATCTAGTCTGACCTCCTTGCAGTTGTAGAGACGTCCCCAAGTAGATCAGGTTGCCTAGGGCTTCATCAAGCCTCACCCTGAATATCTCCAGGGAAGGGGCCTCAACCACCTCCTTGGGTAACCTGTTCCAGTGTTCCACCACCCTCACAGTAAAGAACTCATTTGAAATATCCAATCTAAATCTGCTCTTCTATGTGAGCTAAAACTATGGCTATGACCTCAGTCTGAGAAGAGCGTAGGACCAGAGGTGAGAAAAAGGATTTAAGCTTCTAAGGGTATAGATAGTAACTTAGTGGGGTTTCACAAGCATTTTGAGCACCTGGATAGCTATTCCTGCATGGAGATACTACATTCTATATCACACAAGCACATATTTATAACATGACTTAAGCTTTTATCACAGAGACACTTTTGATTCATTATTCCAATCGCCTTGCTAAAATGTCTGGGGAAAAGATTATTTACGTCCCAAACCCATTCACCAAATACAGCACAAACCCTTTAGGTGACAAAAAAAAAAAATCACACAACTACTAATTGTAGAAGAGAAGCGTTAGGGATTTGGTTATGCTTTGTTCAACATCTGTATCCTTAACAACAGACTACATATTTTAAAAATATCACTGCACACATTTATGTCACTCTGTATATTTTTAAGACTTTGTTCCTCAGGGGAAGAAAAGGATTGTTTTCTTTTATGGCCTGTGAAGTATCTGGTAAATAGCTAAATATCTGTTACTTTCACTACAATATAACTCTCCAGGTAATGGGAACCAAAATTTCATGGCCAAAATTTATGTCTGTGTAACCAGCTTCTTCTGCAGGTGATTTGATTCCGAGCTGTATTTTTCTGTGACTTATTACTAAGCAAAGGCATTCATAGAGACTTTTTTTTTCCCCACACCAAACAATTTGGAATCAAATTTCACAAAGATGGTGTAGAATTGATATAAGAAGACTATATACAGATGCAACATAAATACTTATATTTTCTAATAAAATAGTTGGTTCTATTTAACATATAAATCCTGATTCATTAAGGGATACTAGTGTGCCTAATCATAATTATGTATGTATTTACTTTATGATTCAAAAAGATTATCCATTTCTTAAAGACAGACACATTCTTGCATCCTGTGTTGAACAGACACTGAAGCTCATGTTTATGACTTTACAGACATAATTTAGATAACAATGGTAATATAATGCATTCTTTCCAAAATGTAGAGCACACCTGCTTTTATACTGATAGACAGGTAGATAGATTTTTCTGGAACCAGAACACTCAATCATTTGTGACGGAATTCGGTACTATAAATACAAGAAAGCTGGAATTTGGAACCGTCTAGAGTATATTGCACCATTCCTTTAAGTTCTTGCAGCTTTTGAGGTCTCCATATGAAGATAATACTTCTTTCAATCGCACTTTTGTTTATCAGCTCAATGCAAGAGTTCTTTCCTCAGGCTTTTGCTCAATCTCTGTGAAAAAAAGGTCAGAACTGCAGGTCTCATTTGGGTCAAAGTTATTGCTATTGGTAAGATATTTTTCTTAGATTTCTAGATGTTCTACTAACAATCTTGAGGTAAGAAAAAAAAAAAAAGTCACAGTTACTACAGAAAAAAAAAAATGAAAAAGAGAAAAGCTACACGTAAGAATTGTGAAGAGTGGGGGGTGTAGTACATTGCAGTCACACACTTCTTAGCACTAACTGGAAAACTTAGAAAGCATCATGTCTCCTTCAGATTTCTTTTTTTCTTCATTTTTTTTCTTCCAGCACTAAGCATTTGGGCGTAATATCTTGTTTCGGCCAGATGGACATTTCGGTCACTTGTTATTTTGGTTCATAAAAACAGTGTTTTCATAAAGCATTTGTCTTAGGTCAGGTTTGACAGTTGAAAATGAAAATATAAGGTGGAGTTAATATTCCCATTCTTCTAAAATTTTTACAATCTTCTGAGAACATTAATTCAAAGATTAAATAAAATCACTTGTATATGTAGTAATAAACTCTGGTCTCCACTAAGAATCAAACTTCCAGTGCCATCTATGGCAGTATAATATAATTCTCAGTCACTTAGCCACATACAGGAAACAGAACACAACAAATTTAAAATTGCATTATTAATCCATAGAATCTGGTCAGAATCTAGATATAATGCACATTGCTCTTTTTGAGCTGAATGATTTGCAAAGACAACCGCAAGGAGAAGACACAATTTTGCCAGAAGCTCATTATCTGATGTCAAAGCAAATTTTATGTTTTATATCTGTGGCTGACAATTTTCTGGCTTTTGCTGAAAAGGCTGCATTTTCTACTGCACTGTGCCTCTAATAAAATGTCAGTGTGCAGAAGGAAGAGAAACCTGCTTAGAGTCTTTTTTTCTTTTTTTTATTTATTTATTTTTAAGGGATTAGACTCTTAAAATAAGTTTATAACACAAGGCTGGACACTGACTTGTGCGTTTGCTTGTTTGCTCCTATAATAATCACTTGAGTATTTGTGTGGTGCACACTCCTGTGGTTGTTGTACACGATCATATTTTTGAGGAAGACAATGAGATGGTTCAAAATATGCTAAGGCAAGTGTGAAAGTTCACACAACCCTCATATTGGTTGTGCTATTTGCTGACTTATATCTAACCATCACTCTTTTATTCTGACCTCCTCAAAATTTTACATTGTTTTGACTTGATTATAGAAAATTCAGACAGACCTGAGAGAAAGATATTAATTATCTTGACTGTTCAAGGAATATTAAAAGAAACACTTACTACAAAAATGTAAGAATTATATGCTCTAAAAATTGAAATAATGCAGGCATTTCACAAGGAGCGCTGAATTTTAATAGGATTTATGCTGTTAAAATTGCTGAAGTTTTATGATACAAAGAAGGAGAGGTAGATATTTCTGTTTCTCCTATGATATAATTCTCAGCTTACTAAAATCAATAAGCAATAACTTTTAGAAGGAGAAAATGATCTCTGCAATTTGCTGTAAAGTTTTAGTGTTTAATAAATAGGTATGATATCTGTAGACCGATTTGGCAATACCCGCTATGTAGACAGGAGTTCAAAGGCACATCTGTTTTTCATGGCTTCTTGAAGATTTACATTCTGCTACTGATTTTTGCTAAGTCGTTTAATAACTGCAAAATGACACTACAGTCACATACTCTTTCTTCCTCTCTATTTGTGCTTTCAAGGGGAAAATTAATCACACAGAGGAGTAAGTGTTTAGGAAACTGCCACTGTATCTACAATATCAAGGGGTGTTGCACCAAAGGAGCAAACCTGCAGAGTGAAGCAGCAAAATTTCCCTACATTTTGGAGTATTTCTTATTTTCCAGTTGAGCCAGGAGGATGGTTTTCCTCAAAGTACTTAGAAGAACATTTATTTTGGCAATGACAACGGCCATACAGCCTAGTGATGAAGAACAAAGAAGTAATTTAAAATTGCTGATGGGTGAAGAAGTGAATAGACAAAATCAGGGAGATTATTTTCCAATAACACTTTCGGGGTACAATGCAGCATTTCTTACGTACTGCACCATGTGAAATAAACCCTAAGGCAGAGAAAGAGATAAATGCTGATTTCCCATTCATGGGACAAGTCACCATGTCTGGGATAGGATTCAGATACAGACTTCTTGTTCTGCATAATCCTCATCTCCCCACTTCCACCCTGATAGTTTCCATATAATCTGAAAGAATAAGGGGGCAGAAAGCGGATGGTCGTTACATGATGCTGAATACAGAGGCAGCCTTAATAGTGGTGTGGCACTGGGGTATGTTAGATATAAACAAAATTTCTGGGAGTTTTCACCCCAAGCACTGTGGTTTCAGCACAGCGTGTCTCATTCTGTTCTGTCTTGATACAATATGCACTTTACAGTTACACTTTCAAAAATTATGGTAAAATAATATTCTATATAAGCTGTTACTGTACCTTTAAAATCACAAGCAGATGAGATAATTAGTTTGACTGCTATGTCTACAACTTTAAAAATCCAGTTTATTCAAGATAGCTCCTTTTTAATTACTTCTTGGCAGACACTGCAGCTTTGATAGCGATTCTAAGCCATATTCTAGTGAAGTGTTTCAGCAAGTTTCTATATCTTAAAGCTGCAATATAAAAGTTTCAGCAAAATCCGTTGTCGTGGTTCTGTAAAACTATCTCTGATGGCTAATCCACCAAAGATGAGGACCATGCATATGTATATGGTCTGTTATGCAGGATCATGCTTGTAATTATAGGTACTAATTGAAGGTATTGAGATGCTTGTTACATTATTGCTCCAGTTTTAGCTACAATGAGGAACTCTGATAAGTAGAAACAGACAGGAGTGGGTTGCTTAGTGTGCAGAGCTTCTTTTCTTGTTTTTCCTCTTTGTAGGAAGCAAATATACTACTAGCATCTTACCCTTGAAACTGTTGGTTTTAGTCACCAGAGAAGATCAAATCAGCATAAATGCTGAATCTGTCCTTTCAGAAGCATTGATCTGTATTTCCAACAGCATTTCTTTTGTATGTATGTACTATAATAAAGCAGGAGCCAATTAGTGATGGATTGTGGAGAGGAAGTGTAGGAGATTTCTATATCCTATCCCAGCTGAGAGATACAGACTGTATGGGTGGGAATTTACAAGACCTAAAATAGAACTGGAAGCTGTACAGAGTGCAATAAAGAATCATTCTGTATGAATTACTGAGTTCTTTAAGTAGGGATAAAATATTATTTTCACAGCTGGGATTTGATCCTAACTTGGACCAAACCAGTTTCTACACTGAATTAGAGGACCTCAAATTGTCTTCTTATTGTGTAGACGATCTCTACATTACTGAGCAAACCCACAAGTACATGAGACACTGAGAAGGTTCATTTGTTTTGCTCGTTTCAGCTTATACTGGTGGCATGTCCTGCTTCTCCACCCAGAAAAAGATGAGTTCCACAATTCATGATTTCATTACGTTTATTTCCATTCCACGGGTAGCCAAAAGAATATGATAGTAAATATGGACTTTCATCCATGTGGTTATACTTAATCTGAGAAAAACCTAAAGAACATACTTGAGCAACACCTGCATAAAAACACTCCTGCCTTTTAGCAGCCTGTACACATGCAGTTCTTGCCCTCTTCTAGCATACATAAATGCTGTCCTCTAAACACAAAATCATACGTTACTGGAAGTACACTAATTTGCTAGTAAATGTGAACCAAAATATACACCGGTCTTTTTGTACTTCTACAGCAATCAAAATGATTGCTGTCATTCCTATTTCTGCTCATATGGTGTGGTTGTCTTTTCACAATGAAAACCCAACAATTCAAAGCTGTTGTCAGATTTAACATAGATCTTAGCAGAGAATGTTTATATCGATGAAACTTGCCAAGTTTCATCAGTTTACTTCAGTGTTTCCATTCTATTTGTATGACCCAATTTTAGCTCATTGATGATAACGCATTTTGATTTCAACTCACTTTGATGTCAAGTCAGTTTGATTCAAAAATCCTGCTGAATTTAGCTCATTTCAGTGTTTCCTGATGTGATGGTTTTGTACATCAGCAAGTATCGGAAGTTTATCTTTACATGTTTCTGAACTAGCAGAGAATGGTCACCCATAAAATTCCTAACCATTATAAATTTTTTAACTAGCCATTCTCTGCTTGCTGATGAATACCCAACTTCAACTCTCCCATGAGATTTCCAATCAGATTTAACTTCATTCTTAACTTACTGAACATACCCTTTAGTTCTCAATTTCATTTTAATTCATTCCAATGTTATCTCCTGACAAGTTGCCATATTATTTAGACATCAATTTCTTAACAAACAGAAGGAGAATATGCAAACATGATGTGCCAAGAATGTATGTTAGTGCCCTGAAAACTGCCAAGTTTCATAGATGATGATTTGCCTTGTTAATTATTTTGACAAGACTATCCATTGCAATAGCCTTATCACTTTTTTTTTCTCATTCTTAGATCTCCTTAAAACTCACACCTAATACTTTCAGATTAATATCAAGCTCTTTTCTGTCTTCTGCTGGCAGAAATATGTGGAGCCCGGGGCTCTAGGACTGACAATGAGCTACACAGAGTTTTTGTGCTGCAGGTTTTAGCTGTAACCTTTGTGATTTTAAGTCTGAAAATGATCACACAATTTCTCAGAAGCATAGAGTTTTGCATTAAAAATCCTGTTAGATGCAGTCAATAGTTCTTCTTAATGTTTTTTTTATCATATATACACACTGTATTCGAGATTCTGATTTAACAGAAAAGTTCACTCAATATGAGGAATATATAAAACTTAGAAGATAAAACAGCTTTTATTTAAAAAAATCATATTTAATAGGAAAATTGATAATGCTTATTCTTCATTCTAAATCACAATCAGTGTTTGGTTTTTTAACACTATAATTTTATTTTCTAAGCAGCTCAGAGTTTCTCATCGGGTTTTGGGCAAGACGGTCTATCTTTTCTATCAAATAAAGGCTGTCCATTAATATGGAGCCAGTTCATTTAAAAGATGCTTGAGTTTTAAGAGGAACCAAAAATACAGACCTCATGAACCATGGTCCTTATTGGACTATTCAGTAGATTTTGTATTCAAAAGGGACTACTGTCATATAACCTGACAGATTCTGTTCTGGATTCAGAGGACTGTCTCAAATCTGACTGCTGGGTTTGAACTAAAATTGTGTCTTTTACAAAGTCCGCCCTATTAAGATATTTCGTATGATAAAATTAACCCACAACCCCTTGGCTAGCTCTAAAGTTATCTCAGAACATTCTGTGCCCTGTTCGTATTTTCTCTAGCTGTTGGATCTCAGTGTTCAGTTGGAAGTGATTTTGAATAACCTCTTTTTCCAATTTCTTTTCCTATACGGTCATTATTCAGTTGCCTAGATATAGCCGTCTACTTACCTTCAAGAAGCTTATGTATTCTCTATGGACTCCAGCCCATGACACAGTGTTATTTCAGGGGGCGTCGTCTACCACAGGTCCTGTGACATATCTGTCAAAGCCATGTGGATCTGTTGGACATCCTCATATATCTCAAGGAAAAAGTTGAGACCTTGTATACTGTGATAAATTCATGCCTGAAATGCCAAAGTCATGTTATTTTCTTGGTGAACTAACCACTTTCAGGTTTTAAACTCTGATATTTTAATCATTCTTGTTGACCTTTGGTACACCAAGTCGCAGTTGTTACATTTCCTCGAGTCCCAGTCTACACAGTCTGCTTTTCTAGTTTAGACAGCACATGTGTGCCTTTAATTGTATTTTGTGTCCCCTTTAATCAGGAAAGCTATTTTCTAGAATGACCAGTAGAGTTCATTGAGGTTTAAAACCGTTATATTTCACAAGTGTGTTGAAACCGTTTTCATTATATATTCCTTGTTTCACATTCATAGAATTGGCCAAGTTGGAAGGGACTTTTCAGATCATATAGTCCAACCATCAACCTAACACTGACAAAACCCACGACTAAACCATAGCTCTGCTTTTTGATAGTGATTTCTTCAGAGCTAAATAATGCATAAAAGGGGTGTTAGGCACAGATTTGTAGCGGTTTCGTTTAACAGCCTTGTACAAGGATTCCTTTTTTTCTTGAAATGTAGTTGCAACCTCGATCCTAGGTAAATACATTGCTTGCTCTCCCTCCAAAGCTTAAATGGTTCTTAAAACACAACTCTAGTTCATAGGCAAAATCTTTAATCTGACTTGATATCCATCATACTGTTTGCTTCTGAACATGAGTAACAGGCTGGTTGTGACAGCGGTCTCTCTTTAAAGCTTTCAATGGATGTGTTAACATGAAGTGAATTCAGATTGTGGTTGCTACTTAAATTAAGCTCAAAGTCAGTGTTTGTAAGAAAAAAAAAATCAAAGTAGTAGCACGTTTATTTAATATTTTAAGTATGAAATTCTAGAATTAAATTTGTCTGCATGAACGTTAGTATATTTTTAAACAGAGATCCAGATTATGCCATCTTGTGTTTTAGATGCGACATACTTAAAATATTCTCTATGAAAATATTTTTAGATTATTTTTGTTCAATGTGTATAAAATTTTGTGCTCATTAGGTGTTGTTACTACAGCATTTTCTGCCAGGATTCAGCCTTAGAAGACACACAGCCTCAAAAAAGTTTTACAACCTGCTTGGCTTCACAAGGTTCTGGAACTTCTCACTGAAAGCAGTAATTAAATTCACCTTCCACTTTGGTTAATGACGAAAGAGTAATACAGCAAAGCACTGAGAGATCATTTAACCAACAGAAGGATATTGGTACAGATACTTCAGTTCCCCTCTGTCCTCTGTCAATACAGCATAACACAGTATATTCAGGATTCTACTATTCATAGCTTAACTCCAATTAGCATACTCCACTAGCAGTGGGGCAGTATTCGACAATAAGTCTGGGCAACTGGGAAATTAGTTACAGTTATCGATCGCTAATTTGTCTGTGGTGCTGTTTCAGCTGTTAATCATTCATTGTATGAGTGGTCAGAATATTGCTTTGCGCTGTTAACTCTGACTCTCTTATTTGACAGATCATCTTTGATCAGTAGAATTTAAGATATGGCTGTGTATTGTCCAATTACCATCCTTGTAAAAAAACTGTTGGAGTGTTATTTGATATGTCTGTCAAGTGAATTGATTTACTTCAGTGCTTTTCTACATAAGTTGCCAGCTTCACTGTGAACGCGCCAAGACAGTTCTTGCAGTTCTTATAAATGATTTTGACAACGTGATTTTGCTTTTTCGAGTTTCCCTTGTTCACTTAAGTGAGTTTCTAGTGTAGGAGCAACTGGATTCCTGTAAACTTCACCAGAAGAGGACACAGAAACATGGGGTCAGGGGAAGTCCAAAGAAAACTATAAATCACAGCTGAGACTAAAAGGGATTAAACTCCAAGATTATTTGCTGGAATTCTGATTTATTTTTTTTTCCTGGAAAAAAGAAAAATATTTAAAAATCAGAGATTATCATACAAACCTTCAATAGATGCTTAACCAAAGAGAAACATCTGGTTTATGTTGGGTATACATAGGAAACAGCAACATCCAGATGAAAACAAAGCAAGCCAGTTATTCAGAATCCTGCAGTCAAATTCTCTGAATTCTGTACAATGAAATGTTAATGATGAAACATTAATATGTAAAAGCATTATGAAATCTTTTATCTAATGATGAAAATTAGGACAGGAAATTTTGCCCCTATCAGTGCGGGGCTGTTCCTTAATAGCCTTTCATAACAATTTTGCTGTAATCAGGAAAAATAATGGTTGTCACTTTGACACAAACCATTGCTACTTAGGTTTAAGGCATAAAAATCTATGGCAGAGTTTTCAGACATATAAGATTTCTTACACTTAAGGAGAAAACCCCCTTACAATATTAGCAGTAAAAGTCATTAAAGTCTTACAATTAAATCAGATTCTTTCAGTAAGGGCAACAGCTCACTTGCCTATTAGAAGTTAATCATGTTATTCTTGAGAACTTTTTTGACCTAAAATCTATAACAAGAACAACCGGAATTCTTTTGGTAACACATGTCTTACTGTCAACAAGTTATGCTCCTGAAAGCAAACAAAGGAAGTAAGATCACTCATTTTAAACATATTTCTTAAGTATATGGCAAATGAAAAGTTAAATATTTCAGTGAAACTGAAAAAAGTTCCTAATTCTTCATCTCTAGGCTTGAATCATATTTTACACTTATTTCTTGTCACAAGCCCATTTTTCAGTGTGCATCACTGCTGCTTCTGTGTCAAATTCAACTGACTGTCGCCGCTTGGATGCAGAAGAGTTTCTAATTTTTCTAGCAGACAGGAACATTTCTTCTCTCCAGTTCTTCGCAGAAACAGACAGATAAACACAAGCAGCAGAAATGAGTGAGGCAATTGAGCTATTAACCTAATGGATAAAGAACGGGGAGCTTGTGCCGGAGTTTAAATCTCTGGGGTATGGCTCTTTGCAGCTCTAATTTACCAATTTGTTAAATTTCAAATACAGCTAAGAAACATTATAGCCAATTAGTTCCAGTAGGGCTATAAGACTGTATATTTAAATACCCTGTTTGTACTGCTTTCCTGATAAACTGAAATATGTCTCATCTCTTTCCAGGCTGTTCCACAATGGCAGCTGTTTTTTAAATTCTCATTTGGGACAGAAACTAAAAGTCCTTGGAAATTAAATTAAATTCATTCAATTAGACTAAAGTTTGGTATATATTTGTCAAATTGGAAATTTAAAGGGACTTCAAAATACCAAAACTGTGAGACTGTTACCCATAAGACTGCTAATTATATTCTTCTGTCTCATATTTATAATGTTTTCTGCAACTTTGAATGTTAAAAATAAGAAGTCCTGTCCTTTTTGCAATTTTATAAGATGCATCTGTTTCTTTGTCCCTCTAAAATAAATCTTACAGGCTTTAACCTGATGGACTTAACATTTCAAATGAAAGTATGAGAGAGAAAGAAATGTTACAGAATGTATAGCTTTCTTCTCTTACCAAGCATAGAAGGAGATGATGAAAGCATATTTAAATATTTTTTAAAAGCCTGACCCCAAAAATTACTTGCAGTCACATCATTGAGAACACATCTTTTTTGTTATTCCAGCCAAAGGTCTTATTTCCTGATCCAAGTTGAACATTGTCACCCATATTTCAAGTTTTAACTAGACTGGTGTCATTTACCATATTTCATATATACTTTTTTATATATGTATATGTGTGTATTTACCAAAAATAGATGTTATATACATGTATATATATTCATAGATAAAAACACTCCCCCCAACACACATACACATGCACTCATATACATATGTATATGTATGTATGTTTTGGGCAACCAAATGACTTATCTTTACTTGCTGGTAAGAGAATTTAGAGATTATAACCATATCCCCTTCAGGAATATTTAGGACACTGGCTACTCTTGAGTTGAAATCATCCAAAAATTACTTCCTCAAGCTCCTTGAAGCATTTTAGAGTCCCTTTTAGTCACAAAATAATTATTTTTTAATTGATTCCCTGGGACCTTCCTTGATATAAAAAACAGTTTCTAAAAATCCACCCCAACAATGGCATTCTGCTGGGATTCCTTCACCTTAGATCATAGGATTTTAACAATTTCACAACCCAAAAAAAGCTAGAGGGAAGTACTTCATATGTGTTTTCTATCACCAGAGATTCCTTAGTGCAGTAGCATCTCCTTCTGTAAGTGCTGGTTCCTACCTGTGGAAGAGAGAAAAGAGCTTCCTCTGACAGAGCTTGCTCACAGCTCAGCCTCAGGTAGACTGGGGACTGCCTGATGTAATTACATGCCAACTGACAGTAATTACACGTATATCTTGTAACTGAAAAAGGGAGCATATGAGAAAAAGTTATTTTTAACTTTTCTCATCTTTTATCCCTCTTATTTCTTCATTTATAGGAGAAATATTACTTGATGGTAAGGTAACCGATGGTTGATTGAAAAAATAATGAATGGAGGTGGGTTATCATTAAAGAGGAAAGGGCTGTGATGATAAAAAGACATGAAAGATATATTTTCTAAAATTTGTCCCAGTTTTTGTTCTCCCTACAATCTTGAGGCTATCAAATTTTGAGGAAAAAAAAAAATTAACTGTGAGAAATATTACATGCCTTAGCTGAGAAACCTCACTAAATGTTTCAATCATTCAAATGAAATAGTTGTCATGAATCTTTCTGTAACTTTTTTAACTTAATAAAAGGAAAAGGGTTATTTCAGGTTTAATGGAAGAGTGGATCATGAAGAATGAATGATGTCATATTTGAAACAGATCATGAGATGCACTAAACAGCAATACGTAAAGCATGGCATATCTTAAGTACCCTCAAGAGTTTGATTTTTTACATTTGAAAATATGTCCAAATACTATTAATAAGTTTTTTTGAGGTTTGGGGGGTTTTTTGTGAGCTTCTATCTTTAACATAGTCTTAAAAAAAATCTCTGCTAATATCTTCAGATTTTCTTTTCTTGCTTTTAGTCTTTCAGCCTTCTAACCTGGATATTGTCAGCATGATAAATGGTTAGATTAGCAAAGTGTGCATGAATGAGCAACTGACAAAATGTTACAGTAATTAGATGCTTGGTAATATGTATGGAATACTTAATTTGAATTTTATTGGCCTTTATTATGGACATTAAGTGTGTGCTCAGAGAGGAAATAAATGTTATGAGTTTATGTGCAGGCAGAATGCAAAGTAACCATTACAAAAACCCATAGCTACAAACAAAGAATTATAGGAAACCATTAACAAAAAACAGTGTACTGTAATCAGCTTGTAGGTCACACGTAAATTGGCCTTAGTGCTGTCACACTGTCCTTTATCCTCATGTTCCTTTACCCTTACGACAGAAGTGTTGAAAATTCTCCTTTCCAGGAGAATCTCCATACTATGGAAACCCAGTTCTTACTATTTTCATAGCTAGGTCACTTTTATAATACTTCAGAATTATCTGTACAGCTCATATGCATTTTTTCCATGTCATCATCTCAACCATTTCAATCCTCTCAATGTTTCATGACAATACCAAAAAAAACCCAAAAAAAAACAAAAACAAACAAAAAAAAAAACGCTCATCAGTACAGATTTCTGTGATCCATGGCATTTTTAATGAAATTTGGCAATACAGTAATTAGTAACAGGTATTTGTGCAGGTTTGAGGTTTCTTTTTGTCTTGTTTCAGGTTGACTATGGCCAAAAAAAAGCATAACTCTAAACACAGATTTACTTTTCCTGTGCTATTGGCCTGGAGAGAATTTCCTTCTGTAAGGCAAAACGCTCTACTTACACACACCAGGAAATGTCTTAGGCATATATTAATGCTAGCATCTCAGAATGATTCCCTTAGCACTAATGGATTATGCAGTAGTAAAAAGAAAGCATTTCCTACGTACCGTAAGAATTAGATATTCCATATAATGTGCTA
Organism: Thinocorus orbignyianus; assembly: GCA_013400375.1. Taxonomy (NCBI): domain Eukaryota; kingdom Metazoa; phylum Chordata; class Aves; order Ciconiiformes; family Thinocoridae; genus Thinocorus; species Thinocorus orbignyianus. The sequence continues at coordinate 185,820 of VXBW01005898.1, read as the reverse complement.
AAAAGATTTATCTTGAATTTGCGATTCCAGAACTCATCATAATGCTACAGCTTATAAATTTGCACTGAGAAAAGAGAGCAACTGGTAATGGAATACATTCGGAATATGATAGGTAGAAAATTAACCTTATTCTACTGTTAAGTTGGTCATAATCAATAGCTTTCACAAATACCATAAAATGTCTGTAATTTCAAGCTACGTTTCCTAAAAATTAACGTCTCGAATAAATTACTTTTTTATTATTATTGTTGTGGGGCACCTTCTCCTTGGAACTACTGTTAAGGTCACATGTAATAAAAATGTGTCTTTAAAGTACAAAATGAGTTTGATAAGGAATGCAGAAGCCAGAAGGTAATGGTTCCAGATAAGCCTACATTTCAAATATATTTGACACACCAGCAAATTGTCTGGATAGTTCAGAAACTGCAAGTGCTGGGGAAGTATTTCATACTGCAAATTCATGGCCTTTTTGCTTGTTGAAATATAATTAATGACATTCCTATATATCAGATACACATTGTTAAATTTCACAAAGAGGCTAATAGTTTCTTCATTTATGAAAATAGGTTGCTTTAAAATGCACAGCCTGAACCTCATTTTACATCCACAAGTTCTCAGGATCCATTCTCTTTCACACAATTTCAGACACTCTTTCAATGAAAGACACCAGGACTACATCAATTAAAGAGTAATTTAAATATATATGCACACAATAGAGAGACAAAAGGAGAAAAGAATCAACTGTGAGCAGAACGGAGTCTTTTCATCAATACAATGTAATACATTATTTCTTACAGGATAAAATTCGCTTTACCCTGAAAGCCCAAGTAATCATTGTGCGAGAGAAAACGTGTGAATGGGATGAAAAGATAAAAAATCAGACACTCCTCAAAGTAAGCTGGGGTAGGGGGCTGCAGCAGAAATTCCCTGTGATGGCTATAGCAGCTAATCCAACACAAGAATTAGGGCATCATTCATACTACGGCATTTAGAGAGCTTGTTGCACTTTACTAGGATTTATTGCCTGCTTTTTAGGCAGGTCCACTCAGACCACCTGGGCTGCTTTTCTTTCCTCGACTTCATACATCATCATATATCCCTCCTGCCCTGGGCTTTCTACTACTCCTTTGTGTCACGATTACAAGACTGTATGACAAAGGTTTTCCATTTTTGTAAGTTATGTTTCTCTCTCTCCCCAGTTATAAAACTAGAGGGTCAGTTTAAACTGAATTTTGAGACTTCCAGCGCTATTCCCAAGCAATCGGGACTCCATTCTTTAACAAAAGTTGATTCTGATTGGAGATATTCATATATATTGTCTGTATCCTTCATATGAGAAGATGACACAGGTAGACATGCTGATTTACAAGCCTGATTTTGCCTTGGAGCTATGAAAAGGAAGCCTAAATTTCTAGTGTCTCATTTTGTCACAGCCTTGTTACAGAGATAGAAACACCACTTACATTTATTCAGCCAACTGTAGAGTCTTTATATTTTACCTATTAATTTCCATTAATTAACATAAAGTTAGAATAATCACAGAATTTGGTCCATTAGGATGAATCAGACGATGACAACTGTCAAAGGAATGTAATCACCAAACTAATATTGTCTGTGATAGATGTTTGTGAAGACTCCGTCTTCTGCAAAATATTGAAAGTTTGTCTACCACCAACTCCTTCACTCCTTTTGTTCTCCTTCATTTTCATTATTCTTCCTTAGATAGGCATTTGTGAAGAAATCAGTAGTACACAGCTACAAGACATCATGTAGAAACTCCAACTCAGTGTTTTCTTTCAAAGTGCTGTTGATCTTTACGGTGTTTGATATGCATCTGAGTATGTACAATCCTCATGATTACATTTAAAAATGAAGTACAGTTGCTTTCTGATAATGCTGGAGAAGACTTTTGAGCAGTGTTTGGATGTAGGTTAACTGTGATCAAAACCAATAGAAAAGTCAGTGGAGTTTTAAGAGGAGTAAATGGCTAAAAGTTTTCTTTCAGTGACCAGGACATTTCGATTTGTTTTTTGGTTCAGAGGACTCTTTGTCCATATGTCCCAAGACATGCAAGCTAAAAAACCAGGCTTTTGACCTGTCTGAATTACATTATAAATTGTTATAGACAAAGACTGGCCAGTGAGTAACTGTGTGTTCCATGTCTGTGTGTTTCCCTGATTAGTTGTTTCGGTATGAATGGAGCCATTACAAAGTCATAGTAATGGCCTTTCTAAGAGGAGCTGATGTCAGAAGAGCCAAAAGTAAAATCCAATTTACTCTTGGATTGGTTTTCAAGTTTTGTCCTCAAAAGAACACAAACTGCTGTGAATCGACTATAAAATAATTTGATGTGTAGTTGACAGGAGGTGTGACATGCAGAGGAAGGTGGTAAAGGCAGGAGTAAGAACACAAAGCTTAACAAGAACTGGCATATGAAGTTGCAGGTAGCATCTGAACAGACATTTATTAAACAAGCAAAGATCACACCTTAGACTGTGTCTCTGCCATGAGATTCAGATCTAACATGCCCGTTGTTTCTCACACAAAAGCATCCTGAGACACACACTGATTCAATGAATGATGTTGGTAGCCCTCTACCAGTCATTACATTGAAAAATCTTGCTGCAGGAGTGCTCTCCATGACTTTGAAGCAGTGAGGCAGGACTTGAGTAGTTTCTGTGCCTGCTTATCTCTAGAATCATTCTGTAGTGGAAGGACATGAGTCTGTGGAGGGTACTTCCTGCAAAATCTATGCCTCTCCAAAGTGCATTTGATGTAAAACTGATGGGAACAGCGATACTGCTGTTTGCTATTCATGTGCATCCGTATTTACTTCAGCTGTTAACACTTTGACATTCCAGCTCATGATTCCTTGTCCTTTAATGCAACACTCTCTATCTTGCTAGGCACAAAATCTAATGTTTAAGTTTGTTGATTGGTTTGTTTGCTTGCTTGTTTGTTGTTAATAGGATTGGGAAGAGGTATAGGATAAGATCTTTCTACAAAATACTTCCAAACATACACAAAATAATTTAATCTCAGTGATCTACGTTATGAAAATACCAATTAACTTATGTTTGATCTAGTGAGCTAAAGAGAACAGAGGAAATTTGACTTTAACCATGTGGAGAAGAGTAGTTCAGAGGTTTAGGAAAGTTCCATCTGAGAATCCAACAAGGGATGTTTTCTTATCTGATACCCCTCAATGGACCGTTTTCATTACCTTTGTACAGACAGATATACAACACCCAAAATGCATTTGACAGTCTAATTTGGAGGTATAAATCCTGCTATCATGTGACTGATCTTCTTCCCCTACTGATTATGTCTGACGCGGCTCACTTCAGAAAGTCACAGTGCATGCAAATAACATGACAGAATAACAGTACTTACAGCGTTGCACTTAGGTTGATTGATCATGGTGGAATTTACTGGTAATAAATTATCAGAAAACACAGCAAAAGGCCATTGCTGTTCTATTAGAGAGAATCTAAATCATCTGAATCAGCAAACAAGATGAATTACCATTGTTTTTATTACACAGAAAATACTTACTTTCAGTCGGACTATATGAAAATGCTTTGGCATTTGCTTGTATTTATTTTTATTAGCTTTCATTAGGATTTTATCCTTTCCTTTAATGAAAGATCAACACCAGATGCATACTGAAAGAAAGAAAGAAAATTGTTAGCTATAATGCTTTCAGTTTGTTTCACTAATTGTAGATAATTGCAGAATATTTTTTTTTGTCCCGGTGATTTGCATTTTTTCTGCATTATTCAGGGGACAAACATCAAGGGTCATTGCAATAAAACAGGAGCAATACTACTGAGCATTCCCAGCATTATATACAGCAGATCTACTGATCTGCAACATAGAAAAATCAAATGTCAATAATTAATATGTAATTGAATAATCATAACAAGCAATAACATTTGAGAATGTATTAATTCATGCCATTACTGAATAATGTACATCACACACATTAGGTATATCATATAGTTTTGCTTAATATTATACTTCTTACTCAAGTGCCTTCCAATATATGCTATAGTTTTTAACAGATACTCAAGAAGCACAAGAGAAGGAAGAAATAATGTAACCAAAGCCTGGCAGGTGTGAATTCTTAATTTATTATTAAATTTCTACCTGGATATTCATTTAATAATATCAGTAAAAGTTGGTGCAATTTCTTTATTTTCAAAATGTCAATTACTGCTAAAATAAATGCTGGAAACATTCAATGAATGATGCAAAGACTAGTTAATTAAGAATAAGGACATAATGTGCACACATTTTTGAATTCTTGTTAATATATATATTAAGTATAGTTTGAGGATTTTATTTTAAAACCAGATAATTCCTTTTAGAAGAGAGAATGTGTTCTCATTTAAAGAATGGGTTCTTGGGTGTCTCTCTACAATGCAGGCAGGAGACTTCTTGTTCTGTTATTTAAGGCTGAGAAGGAACTAGCAGTTTGGAAGCCAAAAAACTCCATTTTACAGTAGACATAATAGGAACCATGTATAACAAGCCCTGATCTTTTCATTGAATATCGCTTGATGGAGTAAAAATATTTTCCTTCTCCTAGGACAATAGTTCTAAATATTCTACGATTTTAACAACACCTTACATTCAGTTGAAAGTAATCATTGTTCCGCGGTACAGCCAGCCCATAATCATTTCAATGGTAAACATAAGCTTTGTGCCAAAATGGAGAATTTGAGACAGGAGGGAAAAGTTCCAGACAGTAAATTCATACAAAAGAAACTTCAGCACTGTAACTACAGAAAAAAAAAAAAAAAAGAAAAAAAAAAAATCGTGTTTAACTCTTCTCGAATTCCCTAGCTGATTGTATTACCATCTTTTTAAGAAGAAATGATACTTGATGGTGGCTGGAGTGGCAGATTGTTCTGTTTTGTGACAGATTTGATGCTTACAGAAACAGTTTTTTTCTAAAGTTCCAAAAGTTCATCCCACACTAAAATCCAGCTATTTCAAAAGTTGCAACAATACCTTCTTGCAGCTATTCTTGTATTGTTACATAAATTCTTAGATACACCAACTATACAAGGACTCTCAGATTTTCCCAGCAAACAGCCACTTTCTGAGAACATTATTGTCTAAAAAAGCATAACATTTCTTCTTACCTTTTGCTTTAAAAAGTGATAGATATATATTCCCTACTCAAGAAAGAAAACTGTTTTTTCAGACTTCATCTTTCTTATTCTAGACTCTTTATCCTTCAGCCCCTAAGTTTCAGTTGAAAAGTCCATCAGTTAGACTTGAAAACACAGATATTCAAAGAAAGCAACATCTGCTGATGTGAAGAATTTCCAGACCTTGGTCTTCTGATGTGGACTATTCTGTATGTACTCTTTAAAAAAAAAAAAAAAACAATTTGACAGTTTCACTTGATACAATTATACTGTGAAATATGAGATAGCAAATAATATTCTTTCTACTTAATTTCTAGGATTTGGGGTAGGATATAAATCCTGAAATTGAAAACGAATATAGTTTTCTATAGTCTTTAGGGTATGTGAATACTTGCTCTTGGTTTCTGAATTAAAATTGTAGTTACATATAGTTTTATCAGATGAATAATTATCCTTTTCATAGAAGATAAAATCTAGCTGCTTCGGTAATGGACCTCAAATTTACCTGTAAAGGAAATCTGAGTAATCCATACTTTTTGGATTTAAAGTGAAAAAGGGTAAATTCCGTCTGTATATAAGGTAGAAATTTTTTACAATGAGAGTGGTGAAATGCTGGAAGAGGTTGCCCAGAGAGGTGGTAGATGGTCCTTCCCTGAAAATATTCAAGGTCAGGTTGGACGGGGCTCTAAGCAACCTCATCTGGTTGAAGGTGCCCCTGCTCACTGCAGGGGGTTAAACTAGACCTTTAAAGGTCCAACCCAAACCTTTCTATGGTCATAGGACTCTAAGATACTCTTTAAAAAGCTTGTCAACTTAAACAGCCTTGTCAGTTCTGAATAAAATTCTATCGGTTATCTGAGATCATGAATTTTGATATCTGCCAAAGAAAGAATGTTCTTCTCCTACCATTTTTTCATTCCAGGAAATAGAGTTTCAAATGCAAGTCACACTGAGATTTGAAACTTGTCATAAGCTTCTTTTATAGACTAATCAACCAAACACTTCTCACTTCTTCAGAAGCTGAATTGGTTAGAAGGGGAAACACAGTTAATTTGGCATGAAATACTCCTTCAAAAGTATTGGGGGGTTTTTTGGCATACCATTCTAATTACTTGGAGTCAAACATTCCCACTTTTTCTGATATTCTGAAACTTCTTTTAACAGTCTGCTCCACATCAAAATCCTGACATTACATTCTCATACAGATTTCCCCGCTGCCTCTGCAATTTTGCTGTAAATGACACTTTAATTATGTTTTATGTTATTGCTCATTAGAAAAATGTTTCTCACTGTAGTATGTGTAAAGAAGGAAGATGGAAGTCTTTGAAAGTCCTTTGTTCTTCCAGTGATCGAGAAGTTACTGCCTTTGAAAACACAAGAGAAGAAACTGTTTTAAGGATGTAACTTCCTAGCTATCTACTTTCCATTTTTTTCTTCCTCTTTTTTGCATGTCCTCAGGTTCCAGGGAAAGATTCAGAAGTGGCCAGAAAGTGAAATTTAGGAATGTTTGCCTGGTAAAAATCCTCCAGAATCTAATTCTTCTCAGTCATAGACCTCAGTATGGATTTTAGTTTTGACTTTTGTCTGTAACATCAAATTCACAGGCCTTCACATACCATCCACCACCCCATGATCTGTAGCAGAAAGCTGCACACACAAAACATCCTGTATCATTAAAATATAAGTCCCTAACAGAAAAACAAGAGGAAAAATCCCTCTTTTAACTCTAAATCTGGAAATCAGTGAGCACAGTAACGCCACTGCAATACCCTACCAGGCTACCTGGCATATTTTAGTATGACTTACAGATCAGCTCCCCCCTTTCTCCACAGTCTCTAGCACAGGCTTATTGACAGGACTTCATAGGAAGGTACATTCTAAATTCCTCCATGCTCTTCACTGCCCTTGTGTACATAAAGTTTAAGTTGAGCATAAGCAGAAACCCTAAACTATGGATATTTATTTTTTTTTATTTCAATTTTTTTTTTTTTCACCAGTTTTTCTGTCAGGAAATCTGTGTAGCAGCTGCACATGTCTGGAGTACTGATTGTCTATTATTAACTAGTCCAGATCCATCTAATAACTTGCTCACATGTGATGGTACCCCAGGAGGATTAGATATCTGAATTCAGACTCTCATCCTTCATGTGCCAGATGACCTCAGGCAGACCTAATCACTGCTGTGGCCCTGGCTTCTGATACTGACAGTTCTTAGGTCCCTAAAATTTCCCCCTTGTATATACTTTCTGGTGTTTAGTATGTCGTTCACCACAAGGACCATCATAAGTCATAAAAAAGACATTTTTCTGCCTGTTTTCTCTTGACAGGATCTGATCTGAAGAAGCACTCTGAGAATATGTAGAACTCTTTAACAATATAGCAGCTTCTTTAAACTGTCCCATTGCAAATTATGAAAGCTGAAGAACAAGAGGGACTGTGACAGGAAATCAGAGTGAATGTTCAAAAGCAAAGACAAACCAGAGGAAAAATCAGTTGTGACCTTAAAACTCGACTGAATTCACTATAGTTATTTTACCTGGAGGTCAGGGGGAGGCATTTTCTGCAAATACAAGAGCTCTTTAAAAAAAAAAAAAAAAAAGATAGTACTGTCATTTAGAAAGGTATTAATGAGCTTTTCTGTTCTTAGGTTAGTTTTGTCAAGTATGGTATTGAAACCTTATTTTAATCAAGAGCTTAAGTGAAAGCTATTTTTTAGTGCAGCTTAGTGGATATTCTGATAAAACAAGCAGCACAGACTCTTTTTTGGTTGACATGAAGTAGACATTGATGCAAATTATGCGTAATTTATACTGTTCTCTTTTTCCTCCATGCCAGCCTCTTAAGTTTTCTGAATCACACGGTGCATTTTTGCTTTCTCAGAAAACATTAGATACCCAAAACCAAGAGATTTCATATACAAAAACCCTGACCCATTAGCTTTAGGTCCTATAAATAGCTGTTAGGTGTTCAAACATTCACCTAAAAGAAGCAACACAGTTGTCTCAGATTAGCATCAGCAACTAGGTTTGTATTTTCTTTATAATTTTAACATGCTTCTGTCTTTGGTTTTCCTATACTTACTGCAAACTTTCCTCTGCTAATAGCAGCAAAAGGGGGAGGGAAGAGGCAGAGAAGTATCTATTGCTGCCTTGTGTATCTCAAAATTGCATGCTGAATCGGTAAGATTTGTTCAAGGACAGTTTTCAAAAACTGAAGCTGTGTCTGAGCTGTCTGACATGCCCTATTCATGCAGCATTGATGTAACGCTTCCAAGGTTACTACCACTGCATATTTTGAACAAATATCCCATTTTGAACTGACAGCTTTCTCTTCAACAGATAACAAAAGATGGCAATGTGCCCTCCTGGCCACACAGTGTTGCAAGCTTAATTGCTTTCTGCCTGCTCTCATCTTGCAAGATCAGGACAACCAGGCTTATTCTGAGACCTTGATATGCTTTTCCTTTTGGTTTATTGACACCTAGACTTTGGACCATGAAACAAGACCAACTTCTTCTATCCAAATTCAGAGATTATAGATGTTTTTTTCTCTCTGCAATCCCATTCTAGAGTCTACCAGGAATTCTCACAGAAATCAGGATGATGGGATTTATTTCACTACAGGAGAAATGGGAATTGAATTAGCTTTCTAACTTCTTGATTATCTGCACCTCGTTTTGTGTAAACAATATGACCCTACAACCACATGTAGCCTTGGAAACATTTTGTGGCAGGTCTAGATCCTGTTGGTGTGCACCATTTCTTTTCCAATAGGGTACTTTTGCAAGGAAAAAAAAAGAAAAGAAAAAAAAAAAGCTTTTATTCTCCATTTTTATGAAAGTTAGATAATGAGCTAAACAGACTAAAGCAGTTCTGGATCTGCAAAGGAGAAGAGCTATAAAAACCAACAGATCTTTTCAGTCAAAGTTGGAGGTTTCTAATGTGTCTATGCAGCAGCTAAGAGGATGATATACACTGAATCATTACTTCAGATTCAGGTTTCTCAGTTATCACTATAGATACATAGAATTCTTTTCATTACCTAATTATTTCATTCAAGTGGCCTCCTGCGGAGGGGAAGTTTGCTACTGTGCAGGGCAATAGGAGCCTTTATTTTTAATGATTAAAGATAACTTTTGGCTCTAAGTAACACTGTGTTCCATTTCTGGATGGTAAATTAACTTCTAAAAAAGTCTTGGTCTCTGTTTTGGGGATTAAATATTAATTTTGAACCTGCTGAAACTGAAGCTTAACTCATTTATTCACATATTTTTCTTGAGGTATTCTTGGGTAAACAAGGTACCTGCATGGGGCGACAGATATTACAATGCCTGTAAGAAAGTTAGACAGAAACTTAAACACAAGGCTGGATCTGGGGACCAGAAAGTTTTCATAGTGTCAAATGGCATTAGACATCTATATATGACCAATTGGCTCAAGTCTTAGCTGTTAAATAATATTTTAATGCTATTTTATTCTATGCAAAGGATAGTTGGTTATAATAGTTCCTATTATTCCAAAGAACTCATTTGGATTTGGCCTCTCTGTTAAGGAGGAATGTAGTTCATGAAGAACAGCTGTTATTTTCATTTTAAGTTATAACATGAATAAACAAATCCCTGTATAGTATATGATGCATATTTCCTTCTTACAGTATTAAATATTATTACTTTCGGTGAATATATGAAAACTGTTGAGCTTGCACGTGCCATTTACTGTTTCTGACTGATAAGCTGACAATGTTTTAAATAATTATGCTACATACTTGTGCAGAGGAAAGTGTGATTAAAGACAAGATGTCACTTTTTTCTCACTTCCTTTCCCACCCAAGGATGCTTTAATTTTATTTTCCTTTTTTAATTTCCTTTATTTTCATTTTATTTTCCTTTATTATTCTTTTTTCTGTTTTTCACATCCACTTTTTCCTTGACTACAGGGAGAGAAGAGCTCTCCGCAAGGCTCTCCAACAACCTCTGTCCGGCTGGCTCCAACAATGGCACTGACACCAACACAGAGCACTATCTGTTGCAGAAAGTGATTTAGGATGAGCCTAAGAATACAGGAGTTTCAGAAGCATTTTTTCAGGGACCAAGAATTCAAGTTATTATTACCCAGAGTTATTGCCTGTCATTCGACAGGTTTGTGCTGAATGCACCAAAGAAGAAATTCAGCCTTTTGAGGAGCTTGGAAGTATATACAATTTCCAGTGATTATGAAGATGTGCTTTTACCATTATTTTGATCAATTGAGGTCTTGCAGATAGTTTTTGTGAGGAATATGAAGTACTCTCAGACAAGAAAGCCCCCCTTACCCACCCCTCTCCGTTTTTCGTGAACCTGCAAGTGGAATTTAGCAGACTCAGAAGGGAAAAAAAGCAGAGATGTCTCTGCGTAGTGTAAGCCTGAGTAAATACCACCTTTCCAAAATGATGACAAGTGCTTAACTGTAATTACATACATTTCTAATGCATTTTTTATCTGCCGCAAACCCTGCTGCAAGGTTTTTATTTTTTTTTCTACTTATTGTAAATCTTGGGCTGAACTTTTCTCCTTTCTACAGTGTGATAGCTTCAAACTTATCCTCAGTGCCTTGCTGATATCAGTTCTGACCCAACAGCATCCTGCTGAATTGCATGAGGCCCTGCAAAGTAGCTTTTATGTTTTAAGGTACAACTACCGTAATCTCTTAAGCTATCTGATAAAATTTTAATCTCTCTGCCCTTCTTTTTTAGAAGTCTGCCCAGGAAAGATGCCTTGACAGCATCTTATTTTATTTACTTTTCCTGAATCCGTACCTCTGCCACGTTTAATCGTTTATCTTCTCCCTCCAGTTTTTCCCCCCTTCCCCTTCACTTCAATCTTTTTCTTTTTTTCCATTCATCTCACTGCAGCTGAAGTCCAGCATTGCCTTATCCTAATTATTGTGCAGACTATATTCCGTTATCTAAACACACTCTTTGTCTCCTAAACTACTCCTGTACTTTATCATTAGATTCTCTCAATGTCATCACTACTCGTGCTTTTCCTGACTTGATTATTTGATCATTGATGACAGAAAGGATGAGCCACAATTTACTAAATTTACTCCTTGGGCCATGTTGTTGCTAGGTGATGCCCCCTAACCACTGCTATAAATACTAAATAATCTCAGCGTTAAATTTCCTTGTTGCTTTTCATTTAAATAGTACAAGGCACCTGGACTTCCATGATTTAAAGTGCATTAAAAAACTATTTGGATTAGGAGATGATTCTGATTGGCTGCTGGCTTATTGCTAGGGGATGGATTAATTTGGCTGAAGCACACAGTTCTGCAGTGCTATTCAGTATTTCAGCCTGCTAACCTCATCTTTTCCAACCATTCGACATACCTTTTTTTTTTTCCAGAATAGAACTATTAGGGGAAAATAAGGCAGAACTGAGCAAGCTATTTGGTAATCAAGAGGTAACACTCGAGATGGATTGAAAGCATGAGACTGTGCTGGGTCGTATGATTGTCCTGTGTTGATCACACTCCTCATCTCACCTCACTGCTTAATATTCACCCGGCTAAAAGTCACTTCATGGTGCTAATTAACTAGTTTGTGATCTTGCAAATATTTCTGCATGAAATACAGCACCTGTGTGAAATGCACGCATGTACGTGAGTGTGTTATGGTAGCTGTTATGAAGGTGTCTGTGCAAAGTCATAGGCATTTCAGTCTCTGGATTGGTTTGTAATTAGGAAAAAGAGTCATCTGGTTTAAAGATTTTTACCAGAAACTGGAATGAGCCTGGAAAAATTACATGTGCTTATCTAAGGTAAATAAAAATTGAGTGAATAATGATTTTTCTGTCACTCCGGTATTTGGAGATCTTGACTTTTTGCTTCAACCAATCAATTCTGAAGGCTATATATGCTTTATAATGTTTATTACATTTAGCTCGTTTCATCTTCTGTAATTAACAATTTTATCTGTTGATTACTTTTGATTGATTTAGTGAATAAAACCTAACACTACAGCAACATTCCATAGCTTTTATCCTTTATATTAACTGTTCGGTTATATTAGTTTTTCACAGCTTACCTGTTCAGCATATTCCTCCTCGTTTCTGTGATCATTAGGAACTCCCTGGCTGTTTCTTCCCCAAACTTTTTTGTCATTTGCTCTTAGTTGATCTTTTTCCTGCCACTTACTTGCTCTTCAGGGCAGAAAATTTATCGTTCACATAGAGTGTAAATATATAATATGATGTAAATAGTGTTTTTTACCACTAGAAAAATTGATGTATTAAAGCTAAAAAATAGGTTAGAAGACCAAAATTTACATAAACTTGTCTTACACATTTTTTCAGCCTGTTTTGCACTAACAAAGGTTGCAGTAATGACTAAAATTGCCAGAACTACCTAATATAATCAATTAAGTCTTCCATTTGCTGTCCTAAGCATTCATAACTGGGGGCATATTTGTGGAACAACTGTTTCCAAAGCAGTCAGTCATAGCCTGGGACCATTACTTACAAATCCATCACAGAAAAGGTTTAATCTATTTTTGTTTTAATTGGGGAAGCTTAACAGATACCACCTTTTTTGTCTCGCAGAAACGTCATGGCCAAGACAATGAGACCCAGCTGCACTCAGAAACCTCAAACTCAAAATTAGATTCAAAAATAAGCTTTGCAATATTTGAATCCAAGGCATGAAAACTGTCAGCATTGGTTTTGTGAAGTAGTTAGTCTGACAAGACTAGTACTTCTTTTCTGATTTTTATGACCTTCTTAAATGAAAATCTCTCAAAAGTTTCACAACCGCTATCGGAATGTGATTTGCCTGTAGCAGAATTTACTGTCTAATTTATAATATATCCTGTTTCCTTCCTCAAATATCTGAAAGGAGTTTGCATTTCACTTTGCTTTCAATTCTATGATTATGGTTGATTGGAAGAAATGAAGGTAAACAATGCAAAGATACTCAAAGATACAGTATCACAGACACATCTGATTCTTTGCTCTGATATTCAGCTCTGATTGCAAAAGACATGGATCTGGGAATAAAGTTTTATTTCACGTATCTTGATCCAAATAAACAGAAAGAAAAAACTTAGCTATGTCATCCATCTTGAATATTTTCAGTTACCTTCCATTTCATAATATTTTGATTCAAAATGTGAATACTTGTCAGAATGCAGTTCTCAGAATAAATTTTTAGAAAAAATGAAAATAGTCCTAGATATATTTTAATTGCAACAATACCATTGTTACGGGCAGGTATTCAGGGTTATTTGCATCGCTGAAAGTAACTTCAACTATGTTTTTCTTCTCAAGATGAGTATGTAATTAGATTGTTTCCAGTCAGGCTTTGTGTGCGTGTGTTAATGCAGTGAAGCTGAGTCAACTCTCTCTGGGCTCCATTGTGTGAAAATAAAAAACCTATACTCTGTATTTTATTTTGACTTTTCAGATATTTCAGTTCCTCCCACTTTTCCCCCCACTTTTCTCAGAAACTGTCTGAGTTTTCATTTGCTTTTCCTTTTTTT